>JACEVL010000368.1:1404279-1484695 GCA_020284085.1 Aporrectodea caliginosa
ATAGATAGATAGATAGATAGATAGATAGATAGATAGATAGATAGATAGATAGATAGATAGATAGATAGATAGATAGATAGATAGATAGATAGATAGATAGATAGATAGATAGATAGATAGATAGATAGATAGATAGATAGATAGATAGATAGATAGATAGATAGATAGATAGATAGATAGATAGATAGATAGACAGACAGACAGACAGACAGACAGACAGACAGACAGATGATAGATAGATAGATAGATAGATAGATAGATAGATAGATAGATAGATAGATAGATAGATAGATAGATAGATAGATAGATAATAGACAGACAGACAGACAGACAGACAGACAGACAGACAGACAGACAGACAGACAGACAGACAGATAGACGGACGGACGGACGGACGGACGGACAGACAGACAGACAGATAGATAGATGATAGTGTGCGGGAAAGAGAGAGAAAATCAGAAAAGGAACTCTTCTCTTTACTTCTTCTTCTTCTTGTGCTTCTTTTGAGTCACTGCTTTGCTGAACAAGAGATTCATTCAGATTCAAATGATAATTTTCTAGAGCGTCTGTTGCTGCATCTGAAGTCGCTGTGCATAGCAGCTAGTGCCAGCAGCTGGTGCCAGCCCAGCAGCTGCATGGTGCCAGCAGCTGCCCGCGTATAGTAGCACCACAGCCGCAGCCTAGTCTATGCATGCTCAATGGCGCAAGCAAACACCGCCAGAGACAGGAGAAGGAAGCGGAGGAGGAGGAGGAGGAGGAGGAAGAGGCGGAGGAGGGGTGACTATATGGAGACCTTCGTCAGAAGAAGAAATTAGTCTCAACGATGACAACGACGACCGATGGCGCGAAGGAGGTCAACGACTATGATAATGATAATGATGATGATGGTTGTGGCAGTCGTTAAGTCGAGCGTAAACAAACGGAATGTTATTGCGTTGTTCGATGATTGCAGGGATTAACAGTCGTTCCGTACAGGGCTGAATCTGTCCGTGGCATATAGGCCTACGACGACGACGAAGAGGAGGAGGAGGCGGGAGGAGGAGGAGAAGGGGAGGAGGGAGCAGCCTTGTCCTGGCACCTATCGTTTCCCATCCGACGGAATCTGCGCAGACGACTCGCATGCTCTGCTGCGTATAGCTGTCTCTTGGATTATCATTCGCAGTTGAAGGAGTGACCATCATCGATGAGTCAGCTGCTGCTGCTGCTGATGCTGCTGCAACTGTGAGACAAAAGACGACGAAGAAAAAGAAGACGAAGGTCGATAGATCTGTGTTATCCTTTCGCACACGTTTCCTTCTGCTTTTGATGCTCTTTTCTTTTATGTATTGTTGAGTGCTTATAAATAAAGAATTAGTTTCGCAACTGTCGCTATAGTTGAGGAGAGCGTGCTGCTCGTGTATACCTACTTCCGATAGGGCTATATCTTAATGCAGCTGTAGTCTTATGGAGGCGCTACAATAATGCCGAATGATATATACACGGTCAGATGTTAGCGACTTGGGCATTTGGGCATGAAGAGCCCCTTGAAGAAGCGCTTTCCTAAGAGTGATCGAGCCAGTGGTCAAATTCAGCCGAATCTCATTTCCGGCACTTTAGATTTGAGATCCGCCACCTAAAAGACAAGACCCATTACCTAAATATATTTTTGCTATCGTAATCGACCATGTGATTCTTGTGATATACATTTTATGTGTTTTCCGAAATGTGAATAGCAAATATTGGTTATAGATTCGTCAGATATGCTTAGGTTTTAGATTTGCAAAATTTTGGAAATCCGTTACCTCTTGGTGAGCAATTTAACCACTGAGTGAGCCTATGACCACAGCATAAAAGGCCATTAGAATTATCCATAGGTGGACACCAGTGTTATTTTAGTTCCAGCATTCATTTCTATTCCTGTTCTTATTATATTCCACGGTCGTCATTTTTGTTCCAGTTTTAGTTTCTCTTTATAAATAAATTTTGTTCTTGTTCTAGTTCCACTTCCTATTTAGAAATAATTTTATTTCCAGTTCCAGTGCCAGAAAATTCTATCTGTAGTTCCACTTCCACTTACAGTTCTCACATAAAATGTCTAACATGAACAATTAATGTCTATCAGACTGTCACTCAAAACAGTGTCTTGACGTATTTATGAGATTAGTATATTACGGACAATGTGAATGCGACTGTTACTGTCACTTCAACCTGGAGCCGCCGTCAGTTCGCATAGCTGTTAAAAATTTAAAAAAAATTCTATTCCGTTCTTGTCCGAGAGAAATATTGAAATTTTTATTCCTTTTCCAAAATAACACTGGTGGACACACGTGGTTTTAGGTAACCAAGCATAACTAGGCCTACCTGGTGGGTTTGAACGTTCGCACCATAAATTTTTAAGCTGTCCATTTGTTTCATTGTAACTTCTCAGACCCAAATATTTTCTATGCAAATTGTTCGAAATTTTTAACACACGTTTAAAAACTTGTATTGAAATATTTTTTATTTCTATTGTAGATTACATCTGTGCTTATATACGAGGTTATGTTACGGTGCAACTTTTATATGTTGCTATAAAAACTTTGCGCGAAACTTTCCTCATTTCATCATTTCATGCACTTGTCCATAACTAGCTCAACTGCCTCAGCATGTTGCAAGTAGCCTACTTCTGCATGAAGCCTATACAAGGCGACTGCAAGTGTATGTATGTCACAGTTAAGGTCACAGTTAAGGTCACAGTTAAGGTCACAGGTTATGCCTCTAGGTCCTATGGCTTGTTGATGTTTAACGACGCTGTGTCATAGCAAAGATTATTAGCGTCGCCCTCCTCCTTTCTTCATGCTTGGGACTGGCATTACCAGAGTCCAGACAGTGGTTGAGTTCGAGTTGCTACAGTCTTGCAATGCCCCTATATAAAGATCCCTACACTTGACATTTTCCATTTAATCGACGATTGATTGACAGGTGTGACGAAGAAGGCGGAGCTTCGGTCGTCCGTCACCATGGCAACGGATACGAGAAGCGATTTCGAGTCTGATGACGACGACGACGACCCGAAGATCGTCATCAACGTCGGCGGAACTCGTCACGAGACGAAGGTAGAGACACTGATGCGGAGACCAGGGACGAGGCTCAGCTCCCTGGCCAAGAGACACTGCGATCGAATGGCACTGCAAGCCGGGGAAAGGAGTGGCGACGGTGGAGGAGAGAAGAATAAGGGCGGAGTAGGAGGAGGAACGCGGAGAAAGGAATACTTCTTTGATCGACATCCGGGCGTATTCACCTCCATCATCGATTACTATCGTAGCGGTAGGTTGATATGTACGTGGTGTGGCCGCGATAGTTTTTTTTACAATGCAATACAATCCAACTGTATTTGACATTGCTGTCCTTCATAAGAGCACATGCACCATCAACGTTCCCTCTAATATTTTTCCTGTGTGTGCGGAAGTGGCATTCTTTAAGCAGCCTAATTTCGGTGTGAGCAATAAAACTGAGAAAAACATTTTCAGAAACAGTTGTGATTATAAATTTTAAATACAGACTACAGTACTGACTAAATGGACAATTACATGGTCCACAGTATATTAGGCCTATATGTGAAGCAGTGTTTGAGGAGACGCACAATGGAGAAAAACACTTTACAGCAGTGTACTTTCCATTAGACTACAAACTTAAGCAAATTGTCTGAAAGTATTGCAACAGCAAGTAGGCCTATAATCTATATACGTTGAGAAAGCGCGCAGACGTATTTTGTCCGATAGTACGTTATATTAGATAAGAGGATAATATAATAATATAAGATGGAAGCGTTGCAAATGTTTATCTCGCTAAAAGCCTCTTTTAATCGGCTTCGTTGGTCCTACGATTGTTTGTGCCTCTTAGACATCTCTGCCGCCTTCGACACAATAGACCATTCTATCCTCATCAAACGCCTTTCCTCTGCATTCGGAATCTCTGGCACTGCCCTATTGTGGATAAAATCATATCTTTCATCACGCTCTTTCACTGTCAATGCCGCTGGTCACTCATCAAATCCGCACACCCTCACCTGCGGTGTTCCTCAAGGTTCTGTTCTCGGTCCTCTGCTGTTCATTCTTTACACCTCCCCACTCAGCAAACTCATTTCCTCATCCTCTACTGATCATCACCTCTATGGACAACGACACACAACTCTTCATTTCTTTCTCCCCTCAGTCCTTTCCAGACGCATTAAATCATCTACGCAACACAATCACCCAGATTTCAGCTTGGATGACCGCTAATCTGCTCTGCCTTAACCCTTCAAAAACAGAATTCCTCATTATTGGCCTCCGCGAGCAATTAAACAAACTAGCCTTTCCTCCCGATCTTTGTCCAACCGATCTCGCTTCTCCCGCACCTTACTCTTCTCCTGTCCGCAATCTTGGAATCATCATTGATAAGAACCTCACCTTTTCCGACCACATCAGCCAGCTATCTCGCACCTGCTATATGCACATCCGCGACCTTCGTCGATTGCGCCCAATACTTGATTACAAGACTGCATGCACAATAGCCACCTCAATTGTTCATTCCAAACTCGACTACTGTAATTCCATCTTTTACAACATCGACTCTTCTCAAATCAAACGCCTGCAAACAGTCCAGAACGCTCTCGCCCGCGCAGTCACCAAAACTCCCAAACACCACCACATAACCTCTGTTCTCAAATCACTTCATTGGCTTAAAATCCCTCAGCGCATCCATTACAAAATAGTATCTCTTACCTACAATGCCCTCCAAACGTCTAAACCCTCTTACATTCGCCAGCTATTCACCATCCAACCGCCCGGGTCTACTCGCTCATCATCATACCTTTCTCTATCCCGGCCTCCAGTGTCATCCGCTCTGAAATTCTGCAACCGCTCCTTAGTCTATGCTGCACCAGCTCTTTGGAACGGACTCCCAAAAGACCTCCGCCAGTTTGCTCATCCTCCTATCTCGCCTCTTAACTCAACTTCTCCTCCGCTTGCACTCTCCTCTTCTACTTTCCACTCACGACTGAAAACCGAACTCTTCAAGATATCCTATCCTGATTCCACTCCTTCGCCACCACACGACCACCATCATCACCGACTGCCACCGTAGCACCATGCTGTCTCCTCGGCTTGACCTCCCGGATTTTGACCTGGCACCGAAACGAACAGAGGAGTTTTGGCTATTGCGGACTGATTTGATATAGCGCCGGTGAATAAGCTGGTCTCCCTGACGTGGCTTTTGTGGGCGCTGAGAAATTTTCGAAGATTTACATTACATTACATTACGATACTCCAGCCAGATATTGTGCACACAGAGGCTCTTTTTCTGCATTCATATACGTCTAACTAGATCTGCTGCTATTAGGCCTACACGTAGCCTTCAATTAGAGTTTAAATTTGCAGCAGATAAGTCAAAGACCCAGATTAAGCAGTCTTAAGCAGCAAAAGTGCTGCAAAACCACGGCATTGCTTGAAGTAATCTGTCTGTTGTCATTGTCTTAATGCTTCGGATCCTGTAGTAAGCAGATTAGAAAATCTTACATTATCCACGTTGATACCCAAAATAGATGACAGTACAAGCGATAATGGCGTTTGTTGCTGCTGATTTGGAAGCTGGTTTCGCATCAGTAGACAAACCGTAGCAAACCAGCTTAATTTATCACGGATTTTAACTCAAGAGAGAATTGGAAAGGAAGGGTGTGGTTCAGCTCTGCGTCGAATTCAGAGATCATAGAACACATGGGACATTGACGTGTAGGCCTGTGCATAGATGTCACAGACAGGTTTTAGATTAACACGTTTTTGGGCATTCACACAAACACTCGAAGCTATGCAAACGCGTAGGATGAACTGCCATATGGTGTAATGCAATTGACTGACCAAGAGCGGGGCCGGATGCAAGTATGGGTTACATGGGCACCAGCCCAGGTTTTCCCATCACTTAAGGGACCCACCAGCTGCATTATGGCGTAAATATATTGGTGATAGGGTCCGAATTATTGGTAGCGATTTGGATAGTTGTGTTCTTGGTATACGTCTTTGCAAAATTGACGAGGTTCTTATTAATATGTTCACTGGTTCACTGTTTATTTTCTCTGTTTCGATTCCAATGCTGAATATAGCCTACTAATACTTATGTCGATGCCTTGGCTTTGTTGAAAGTGTTATTAATCCTGCTGATGATATAATCATTGCTGGTGACATGAATTTTGTTTGTAATGATAGCCATATCGGCTTTAATGTTTGTCATAATGTTTTTCAAAGTTATAGGCCTACATGTACCTTGTCTTGGTGCAGTTCTGTTGACAGAGTAACCTGATCTGCAACGCTTGCCCAACTACTGATTTTGCTTGAGAAACTGCATCAATGTTACTAGTCACTGATGCACCGGCAGTCAGAGTTAACTGTGACACAACGTTTTCTCGTCGCTTCTCGCTTTGTCCTTGGCGGATTTTCGCATGAATTCGAAGCTAACGCAGAAGTGCCTGAATCACCATTACTACCAATAGCCGGCAAAATCGACATGGCACCTATCAATATTTCGTAAAAAATCAGTGTGCTTTATCTGTCTCTGTATAGACGCAATCTTTAGATGTTCTTGCACGGAACGTTCAGAATCATGGATTATTGCACTGAAAGGAGTAAGTCCAGTGGAGGTCTTGTAACGAAGCGTGAATTCTTTAGCAAAGAGGATTACAGTCATGTAGATAGGCTTAAGTACAGCGGAAGTGTTTGGGCTTTATCGATGCACAAGCTGTTTCCAGCGTAGCTTAAACGCAGAAGAGTTCAGTCTTTAGGTAAATCGTTTGATGTGTAGGTTACGGTAATAAGCGTAAAGCCATCAATCAGATGGACCTTATCCTTAGGACGTCCACCGATCGCACGTACAGTTCGACGATGTACATGTACAAAGAAAAGCAACAATGTCCGACTGAATGTATACTCGCTTAACAAATAAATGTCCAGAAGCCTGTCGATGCTGTAGCGCAAGCGTATGCGCTTTCATTATATCGCAATATGGCTTCAATAAAGGAAGAGGGAGGAATGGAGGGACAGAGGAAGGGGAGGGTCAGGGAAGGAGGGGAGTTTTATGGGAAGGGAGGGAAGGAGGGACAGAGGGGAGGGAGGGTAAGAGAAGGGAGGTGAGTTTTTGGAGGGAGGGAAGAGGAGGGCAGGGAGGGCAGGGAAATGAGGGGAGAGGGAGGCGGGAGGAGAGGGATGGAGGGGACAGAGGGAAGGGAAGGGTAAGGGAAGGAGAGGAGTTTTTTGGGAGGGGAAGGAGGGGAAAGAGGGAAGGGAGGAAGGGAGAGAGGAGTATTTGGGGAGGGAGGGAAGGGAAGGAGAGGAGGCGAGGGGAGGCGAGAGGAGGGGAGAGAAGGCGAATACCGCGTAGGGTCGGCCGAGACTGGCGCAGCCAGCGGGTTGTCACTGTTAGAGGTCGCATGATTTCTTTTGTTCCTCAGTATATTAAATCCGTCGCCAGGTGGCGCTCCAATCATGCGATTTTAAGTGGAGCGAGCGAACTCCCTAAACTTAACCGTCTTAGGACGGGCAAACATCTAGTAATAATAATAATAATAATAATAATAATAATAATAATAATAATAATAATAATAATAATAATAATAATAATAATAATAATAATAATAATAATAATAATAATAATAATAATAATAATAATAATGATAATAATCTTTTCTTTATTGAAGCGCCTGACAAACGGACTGCGCTGTACATTTACATGTTATGCAATTGAAACAACATAATATGACAGAAGACATAAATCTTAACTACTAACAGAACAGACAGCCTGCAATACATGGCGCTAATAGCAGCCTACAAAGCATGTTCGCCTACGGACTCGAACTCGGTACCTCTCGCTGTCTATGCCAGTGTGTTATCCAATGCGCTATCGGGCGCTGTAATGAAAAACTTCGTTGTCGACCGATTCCCTCCTATCACTTCTTAATTTGACGTCTCTTCATAGCGTCCTCCCAACTTATTTTTGAAATCAAGTCCGCTCTTCAATCTCGTTTGCCGTGGCGTCACGCCGTCACCTATAGCTTATTCTAATAATAGAATAAAATTAATAATTTAATGGAAGAGAAATGTCAAATGGAGTGTACCAGTAGACAGTGACAGACAGATGACACGCTTACACAAAACTAGGACATCATCTAGGGGAGGGAAGGGGAGGGAGAGGTGAAGGAAACGGGGAATGGAGAGGAGATGCTATTTTTTAATTAGAATAATATGGGCAGATCACTGTCCTGAAAATGCTGTATTCCTATTTTTTTGCTACCATATTTGGTGAATAAAAGATTGATACATATTAAGCATGACGCATAAACGACACCGTTATAACTATTTCACAAGTCACAAAATGAAACGATGCGAGATTTGATACTCCCAATTTCTAGACCAAAGTTACATCTGTTGTTTGTAGTGCCTGGTAAATGACCTCTCTTAACCTGCAGGAGAGTGAAGCCATTCAGCTCCTAGACCAACTATAGACAGACAATATACAATATATCCATGTACAATTGTACATATGTATGAATGTGTGTATAACTGTAGGCTATATAATATTATATGCATGCATGCATGCATGTGTGCGTGTAAGAATGTAATCGTAATCGTAATCGTAATCGTAATCAAGCATTTATATAGCGCCACTCAAAACAGAGGCGCTCCCGACCCGAGCCAGTCTTTTCATGGTAAAGGGAGGTTTTCAGGCGCTTGCGGAACTGGTAATGTATTATGTGTGCATACATATAGGCCTATGTATGTAGGGCCTTTGTATGCCTTTGTATTTATGTATGCATGTAATATGTAGGTCTATATATGTATAAATGGATGCATTGTATGTAGTATTTATTAATGCATATATCTATGCACGTATGTATGCATGCATGCATGAATGCATGTATGTATGTATGTATGTATGTATGTATGTATGTATGTATGTATGTATGTATGTATGTATGTATGTATGTATGTATGTATGTATGTATGTATGTATGTATGTATGTATGTATGTATGTATGTATGTATGTATGCATGAAGAAACGCTGATACAATGCTTTTTAGAGACGCTTTTTAAATGTCCCTTTATATTGTTCATTGGGGACTAATTGACGCCATCGTCTGAGAATAGTCAAGACCGAATCGATTTTACACGACTCCAAATTGCGAATGACCGAACGGGCGAAACGTTGCTCAGACGCCCTCGTGTTTATACAGAGTCCGACATAAAACAACCCACATATATTACATATATACATAGATCCATATGCGTAGATGCATGAATACTTGCATACATACATGAAAACATACACATACATACAATACATGCATACATAGATCTATATGCGTAGATACAATGTATACTTGCATACATACATGAATACATACACACATAATATTATATATACATACATGCGTTCTTGCGTGAATACTGTATTTGCGGTGACTGACTGATTGATTGATTGATAGCGGTCTTATAACACTGCCTGCGCATGTTCGACCATAGACACATCGTGAATATCAATTAGACTGTGTTGAATACATTGGAGGAACCGTGATGTATTGGCGCTGCGAAGATCACGGTGCTCTGGTCTAGCAGACGACGTTTTCGCTTTCCTATGCCACGCTGGTATTTATCTTGTAAGCTAAGCAAACGATTTGGCAACTTCGTGCAACATATATTATTTGAATGTTTTAGCTTAAATTTTAAATATTTGGGGCAGAAAGTCGCAATAATAAGTCCTCTAAGTAAATGTGCACTTTGTGCAGGTATCATTGTAGGCCATCTTAATTGATAAGTTCGTTTGTTACATGCAAGGTACTGCATAATGAGGTTCTGTCGAGAAAAACTAGAAAGTGATCAAACACAGTTGCATATGTTTGATATACAAATTCAGAAAAATAATAGACCTACCGAGCAGTGACTAGTAGGTAACTATCTCTGGTGAGCTGAACGAGTCAACATTAAACAATGAAAATTCCAAACATCTGAAGAACCGGGCATGAAAGAAAAAATAACTTTTCACTGGTGAGGAAAAACACAGTCATTGCTATTGAATTTAATATTTGTTCCTCTTAATTTTTCTGAAAAGGTTTTCCTATTGCAGCATAATTGAACGTTCAAATGAAGTTCAGTGAGAAACCCTAGTAGCTACTGTTCTGGACCAACATTTGAGACTGCAGTCGCAGTCCGGTGACACCAGCGTTTCTCTGGAGAAGAGGATAACTTCGTATTTCCTTCTGCAAAACTGATGGAAGTTCAGCATCCTTTTAAGGCTCGTTTGGGAGTTATAGATGAGAAATGCTCTAAACGGATACAATCTTTCGGTTTCGGGTAAACAGATACAATCTTTCGGTTTCTGGTAAACGGATACAATCTTTCGGTTTCGGGTAAACAGATACAATCTTTCGGTTTCGGGTAAACAGATACAATCTTTCCGTTTCGGATGTCATTTATGACGTCTTGTGGTAAACAACCACTTGTCTGTTTTCAGTGGAAATCTACAGAAACAAAATAAGACCTCAGATAAATATAAATATCGATGCTCCGCTTATATGTATACCGAGATTCGAGAAATTGATACTTGTGAGTTATTCGTTTCTGAATCACCAGAAAAGCGATGTGAGCGAAAGCAGAGCAACGCACTCGAAGCATGTTAACATAAAAGTTGCTTAGCTATATAAACGCACTCGAAGCATGTTAACATAAAAGTTGCTTAGCTATATAAACGCACTCGAAGCATGTTAACATAAAAGTTGCATAGCTATATAAACGGACTTCAGAACACTGCGCGTACCAACGACCACCACGATCAACGACTTCCACCTATCTCCTCGGCTTGACCTCCCCGAATTCTGACCTGGCACCGACACGGACCAAACAACCTGGCTATTGCAGACTTCATTTGGGTATATCGCCGGAGAAGAAGCTGGTCTCTTTGACGTGGTTTTGTGTGGCGCTGAGAAATTTTGGAGAGTTACATTACATCACCGATTGTTGCAGTTTTACGCGCAAAAGGACGCCACAGTTGTAAATATCGGCAGTTGATGTCAAAACCAATCGGTATAAACTCATATTTTGCAACAGAGAATCTTCTGCCAATTTGATAAATTATGTAGGTCAAGGGAAGCAGAAACTGAGTCAGAGATGTACTACTGAATAGCAGTCTAAGTGACGTTGTAAGTCTGTGGGTTAGAGTTTCCCTTGAGTTGGTTCCTGCGCAAAGTGTGCTCTGGTATTGAGCAGTGGTCCATAGCGGAAGCGTGTGTCTGCTCCATTGATCGATATCTTTTCATTTGTAATGCCGCTAAATATTATGTAAGCATGCGAAAAATACATGGGACGTATTGATTAAAGAAAATCTTAAAATACGGGGCCAAAGACGCTCACCGCAGATGGTGACTTTAAATAGATTTCTGGCATTTGTATGTTTGTCACTGTTCATAACATTATTTATAAGGAAATTTAACATACGATGCGCCCAATTCAACAGGACAGTGATGGATGAATGCGTTCACGTTTTCGGTCGTTAAAGAAAATGTATACTCTCTCTCTGTGTCTGTCTCTGTGTCTGTCTCTGTGTCTGTCTCTGTGTCTGTCTCTGTGTCTGTCTCTCTGTATGTCTCTCTGTCTGTCTCTTTGTCTGTCTCTGTCTCTCTCTGTCTCTCTCTCTGCCTCTGTCTCTGTCTCTGTCTCTGTCTCTGTCTCTGTCTGTCTGTCTGTCTATCTGTCTCTGTCTCTGTCTCTGTCTCTCTCTCTCTCTCTCTTTCTCTCTGTCTCTGTCTCTGTCTCCCTCTCTCTGTCTCACACACACACACACACACACACACACACAGGAAACTCATGAAAATGTTGCGACAGTCAAATCACACATTGCATCGCGTTGGTTTTATTACAAATCACCTCTAAAATAATGATAAGTTTATGACGACTGAGATTTGTGGCTGAAATAAGAATGGGAATATTGCTGATCTGTGAATGAGTAAAAGCATTATGAACATGAAAAACGTATTTCGGAATAGGAATAATGCGACATGCATATCGTGACAGGAAACTTCCTTTTCCTATACAAATCGTACGTATCGGGTTTAATTAGAAACAGAAAGCGCTCTGCTAAGCGCTGCGTCAAATCAGAGAGGTTGTCAAGAGATAAGAATAACTGTCTAGAATAGATGAAAAGTAAATCGGCGTAGCCTAATAGCGGCATTTGGCATTTGTATAGCCTACAGCCTAAACGGAAAGAAGCCTACTTGATCAGATTAAAAGAAGGAAACTTACATACTTTGGGCATTTGATGAGAAAACAGGGAAACTGCATGGAAAAGGATATCATACAGGGAACTGTACCAGGAGCAAGGACGCGGGGAAGACCGACAATGGGATGGCTTAACAACATAAGCACGTGGATGAATATGCCTTTTCATCGATTGTTGACAGAGACGGAAGATAGAAAAGGTGGAGAAGACTTGTCCATGGAGCGACCAACCCTCGGATCGAGGATGGTTGAAGACAAGACATAGCCAACAGCCAACAGCATCTGTACTGTCCATCTTTGTATATGCATGCACAAAGACACTTAATATAACGCATTTTAGAAACTTCCAATAGCGATACAATACCTCCTGAAAGACTCCGTGCTCCGTGCTTTGTCTCACAGAAATATTGTTGGAGTCATACTGTTGCATACTGCATGTTAGGCTGCAGTCCTCATTGTATTCGTACTTTCCCAGTTTGTACGACTCAGGAGGCATTTAGGGCATAATATTGTATTGTATTGTATTGTATTGTATTTGATAATTTATAAAGCGCTTCTCATAGCATAAGCCTTTCAGAAGCGCTCCCAGTGCGAGGTACTCCGAGGAAAAAAGGAAGGTTTTAAGGTGAGAGAAAGAGGTAGAGATGCTACTAGAGAGGATTGTAGAGCGTAGAGAAGGAGGAAGTCGATTCCATAGAGAGGGACCTATGCAAACCTCTCCCATTGCTTCCTGTAAATATGCGCTACTGATTTTACCTGGTACAGGTGAACTGCACGTTCCCTTGGACGTGTGTGGCGCAGTAGTGAGACGGGAGCTGGACTATTGGCTGCTGGATGACGGGCTGATCGAACCCTGTTGCTGGACCATCTACAGCCAGTTCATCGACAACCAGAAGACACTGACGGACTTCAACCTCAGCATCCAACAGGAGAACGACATCATAGAAGAACTGAGGACTGTCAAGAAAGGATGGAAACGGAATATGATGCACATTTGGATGATACTCGACCACCCAAGATACTCCAAACTCGCCATGGTATGTATCACACCTGCAGCTACAGGATTACACCTGCAGCTACAGGATTACACCTGCAGCTACAGGATTACACTTGCAGCTACAGGATTACACCTGCAGCTACAGGATTACACCTGCAGCTACAGGATTACACCTGCAGCTACGGCATTACACCTGCAGCTACAGGATTACACCTGCAGCTACAGGATTACACCTGCAGCTACAGGATTACACCTGCAGCTACAGGATTACACCTGCAGCTTTGCTACGGTACTATAATTATAGTGTCTTATTATTTTGTTTTTGCCCTGAGGTACTTCATTCCCCAGGGACTAGAAATTATAAAAGTGGTGTATTATTATTATTATTATTACACCAGTAGCAATGCCAAATAGGAGGCAGGTGTCTGACTGGCAGTTACTATAGCTTTCACAAGGGTGCGAGCTGTTGTTGGTACCAATGAATGATTGTGAAAATTACGCTGCACTGCACGGGAAAGACTTCTGAATAGGAGAGAATTAGTGTTAACCAGTAGGTGGGAGTGCCTCCTTTTCTCCCTACAAATTACAGGACGCCGGTCATAGCCTATATATCTGTACCTTATGTACTTATCCAAATTGACATGGCTTGCTAACTGAAATACGATCTTTATCCAGAGTTCAACGACAGCTTATGACAACAAAGGCCGTCACCGTCGATAGAAATTATTTTGGCATAATATTATTACAGTCAAATACTATCTGTGTGGTATATATATACATATATATATATATATATATATATATATATATATATATATATATATATATATATATATATATACTATATATATATATATATATATGCGCTGTTGAAATACGATTTAGACAGTAGTGCACTAGATATTCTCAACTGATGTTTTTCTCAATTTAAAATAAAAGCGCGCTATATAACCGTCATGTTGCTTGCTGCTGTCCAGGGCTACGCGGTGACGTCATTTGCGTTTGTCCTGGCGTCGATTACGGGATTCTGCATCGAGACACTTCCGGTGATGAGCAGCGTCCTGAACGTGACGAGGGAATGCTGGTACGACAACGTCATATCGACGACGGAGATCCGAGTACCTCACTTCTTCCTCGAATGCCTCGACTACATCTGCACCGTCTTCTTCACCGTCGAGCTCATCATCCGGATCATCTTCGCCCCGTGCAAGGCCACCTTCTTCCGGTCCCTGATGAACCTGATCGACATCCTGGCACTGCTGCCCCTCTACGTCCAGTTCCTGCTCGAGTTCCTCGACTGGCAGAAGTGTCTGCGCAGCCACCGTGCCGTCGTCGAGCTCATCTTCATTCTGCGCATCATCCGCATTTTCCGTATTTTCCATCTCGTCAAGCACTATAAGGCGCTGAAGATCCTCGTGCACGCCATCCGTGCCAGCATCCAGGAGCTGCTGATGCTGTCCATCTTTCTCGTCATCGCCATGCTCGTCTTCTCCACGATCATCTTCTACGCCGAGCGCCCGGGCGACGCGCGCTCCGTCAACAGTCGATTCCAGACAATCCCCACTGGATTCTGGTACAGCATCATCACCATGACGACCGTTGGCTATGGAGACGTTTATCCTCAGTCGACGCTCGGCTGCATTATGGGGGCGCTGTGTGCCCTCTGCGGGGTTCTGCTCGTCGCTCTCACGATTCCAGTCATCTCAAACAACTTTGCCCTCTTCTACATGCATGCCAGGACCCGAGACGAGAATGCGAGGAAGGAGGAAGAGGACGACGAAGAAGAGGCGGTAGAAGAGGGTGCCGAGGCGGGAAAAGGGGCAGAGGAAGGCCGGATGATGGATAATCAGGTGGCAGTGGGACATCACACGATTGGAGGAAAAGCAGGAGGAGGAGGAGGAATCAAAACAAAATTCATGTTTCGTCATCGTCCACGTCATTCGCAGCGTAACTCGCAACGTCACTCCCAACGTCAACGCCAGCTGCAGCATCGGGCGACCATTTCCGGTGGGATTATGGGGAGCATGGAGGGGGTATTGGACGCCACCAAAAAGCGCATTCTAGTCAGTCAGGACTCCAGTTCAACAACAGACGAAAGCGGAATCATGGTGACGTCTACCATCTCCAAGGCAGTCGAAGACAGCCCAGCCAAGTCTGCAGTCGAAGACAGCCATCTGAGCCCAGCCAAGTAGATTGATTTATACACGTCGGCGGCCGTCCTACTGCTTTTCTGTAGCGCCTATTTCTACGAGGAAGACAAGACATACTAACAGGAATAGCAGAGAAACAGATGTATCTATAGTACGTTGTTTATCCGAACATCTTTTAAACTGTTTTAAGAGACAGACTTTAAAGAAATCGAGAACAGGATTTGAAACAGACGATGCGAGCATGAAGCATAATTCATTCAGCGAAGGAGTAGGCCTATTCCAATATTTATGAATGTGCCGCTTATGTACGAAACGATTAGAAGTGTGTGTAATTGTGAAACAGATCGGATGGATATATGTTCTGTTATTTGCCTTATAATAGATCTATATTTTAAGTTATTGATAAGTTGCAATTAAATCCTAATTAAGAACGCCAAGTCTTAAGGAATATGTTATTGCAAAACCTTGATCGGATGTCTAATGTTCTGTTAAATTTAGTTAATTGCCTTGCAATAGATCTATATTTTTAGTATTAGTTGATTGCAATGAAATCCTAATTAAGAACGCTATGCCTTAAGGAATATGTTATTGCAAAACTTTGATCGAATGCCTATGTTATCTAAAATTTTGTTAACTGCCTTAAATATATTTTAAGTTATTGATCGGATACACCATATGAAGTCTAAGCCTTAAGGACCTGCGTAAGCGTAAGCCACACATTAGGCTATGTGGACCAGTTAGTTATTGGTGGTGACTGGGTTCGATGGATGTCATGTCATTAATTCTATGCTAGATATTTGATTTTATGCCATAGAGATGTAGGCATAAAACACTCGTCGGGCCGCAATTTAATAATAAAGTGGCATAATTACTAAGTCACGTAGTTTCGTCATTCTGACATTGGAAGCGTTGACTATAGCATGCTATTTTTGTTGCCAGGAAAACAAAGATTTTTCAGTCGGTCAGAACTCACGCTAGGCCTACTAGTGAAATCTGCGCTACATATGATTCGTGTTGCTTGGAGAACTTCAGGTCCATTGGGTTGATAGGCTACTCATATGACGACATTTAACATTAACAGTTTAAACTATGGTTCCATCCGCAGCTCTCTTAACAAGCTAACTTTAATGCTCAAGTTGAACAAGCTTTTCGTTGTGTTTATTGCAGGAAAATTTTTAGAATAAAATGAACGATTTTTCAATGTGTTCTTTTTGTCTTCACAAAATATATTTTATAATATCGCTCCAGGCTTATGTTTCGACATTAACTGGATTCACGTGAAGGTCGTAGAAATTTGAGAGATTTTTCTTATTTCTAAATTGCTGGCTAAATTTTGCTAGATTTAAAGTATTATAATGTCTTTGAAATTTTTCCATCTCTGGTTTGTTTAAAGTTGCTGGTCTTGTATGTTTATATACAGCTCTTCCTGGTTAAGCACGAACTACTTTGCAGACTTTTTCTTTCCACTCGCGTTTAATCCGACCAGGACAAACTGAAATCAGCTTCCAATAGCTTTCTCAAAGTACCAAAAACTTGTGGTTTCCGTTCCACTCGCACATTGGTACCCATCTATGCAATTCACTAACACCAGCTTGGCCTAACCCTTCTCTTTCTCTTGTATAATTTCGCAAACAATTGAAGACTTAGACTCCATTAACCGCGCTTTCGAGATAACTTAAATTAGCCCTATAATAATAATAATAATAATAATAATAATAATAATAATGATGATGATGATGATGATGATGATGATGATGATGATGACGACGACGACGACGACGACGATGACGATGACGATGACACTGACAGTGACAATAATAATAATAATAATAATAATAATAATAATAATAATAATAATAATAATAATAATAATAATAATAATAATAATAATAATAATAATAATAATAATAATAGGCCAGCCGTGTTCGCTTCTGGCTTATCTTGCTCGCTTGGTTGTGGATGACTGGGCCGTGGCCATGTCACGGTGTCCTAAACGACTTGATCTAGCGGGTTCTAAATAAACTGGATTTCCAGCGGTCTAAGAACCACGAGGCTACACTGCTCCGAGGGACGGAAAAAAGACTGGATGGGATCATCCTCATCCCGTGGAGAGCAGGCAGAGGCCTGGTGTGGAATGGCACGGTGCTGGATACGTTTGCGCCATCGTAACTCCCCGCATCAACTGCCCTGGCTGGAGCAGCGGATAGCTTGGCGGAGGACAGAAAGAATCAGCAATATAACGCACTAATGGGTACACACTTTTTCATCCTACTGGCTATGGACACGATTGGTCCTATTAACAGCACAGGCCTCGCTTTGATCTCAGACTTGGGCCGCCACCGCGAACCCCGTGAATCCGGCTTCCTATTTCAGCGTCTCTCCGTTACAATACAACGCTTCAACGCCGTGGCTTAAAGCGATATGGATGAGTAGCCATTCCAGATGTGCCACATTTTATAATCTCTAAGACCCTGGAGCCTGAGCTGGAGGAATTAACACTGACTCACAGAATGTCAAAATGTCAAACATATTTAAAATCTAAATATTCAAAACAATTTTAAAAGATTTAACAAAACTTGACGTACAAAGAAAAGATTGTGAGTTTATGACGACTATTATATCAAGTATAAATGCAAATGCACGTAGACCTACAATTGTATTGATATTGCCCTCCTTTCAAAAGATCAGACGTCTACTCAGGACCCTACATCAGAGCATCGATGACAGTGCACAACTGTGTGTGAATACCTCTTACATTCGCCAGCTATTCACTACCCAACCGCCTGGGTCTACTCGTTCCTCATCACACCATT
The DNA here is from genome assembly GCA_020284085.1 of Aporrectodea caliginosa. Classification (NCBI taxonomy): domain Eukaryota; kingdom Metazoa; phylum Annelida; class Clitellata; order Crassiclitellata; family Lumbricidae; genus Aporrectodea; species Aporrectodea caliginosa. Next base: position 1,422,495 of record JACEVL010000368.1, read on the forward strand.
CTCTATCTCCTGGTTCCTGAAATTCTGCAACCGTTCCTTAATCTACGCTGCTCTTTGGAGCGATCTCCCAACATATCTCCGCCAGTTTGCACAATGTTGCACACCCCTTCTCTCAATCTCATACATCCTCCCCTCGTCTTCCCTCCTCCAGCCTTCCACTCAAGATGAAAATCGAAATCTTTAAGCTATCCTACCCTGGTTCTACTCCTGCACCGACGACCACCACAACCAGCACTATGCTGTTTTTTGGGCTTGACCTCTCCCTCCCGGATTCTGACCTGGCACCAAAACGGATCAAACAACCTGGCTATAGCCTACTTGATTTAATACAGCGCCGGTGTTTAAGCTGGTTTCTCTGACGTGGCTTTTGTGTGGCGCTGAAATATTTCGGAGATTTATATAGGCTATATTCGTAGGATATGACTGGGTTATTGTTGTCTAATGCGAGAGAGTATAATCATAACAGTCATCATTAAGTTAAATAGCACCATCATTGCTTGTTTGTTGGTTGACAGGCTTAGTAGGTAGATTATGAATGAGCCTTTTACATGATTTCCATAATGGTGATGCTGCTGCTGATGATGATGATGGTGATGATGATGATGATGATGATGATGGTGGTGGTGGTGATGATGATGATGATGATGATGATGATGATGATGATGATGATGATGATGATGATGATGATGTTGATGATGGGTTTCTTATTGCATTTAGGGCATCGATATCCATGTCTACGTTGTTCCACTGCAGTTATGGAGAGATCATTTTGCGAATCGCTGACAGTCAGACTGTAATCACGGAAGCCATCTCTGTAGGCTTCATCAGGTCAGCATTTCCCTTCTGAAACTGAAAGTCATCTTCCGGACACATTGCTGTAACTGTTGGCGTTGATTTCAGTGTGCATTAGCAACTGATGAACCAACTGCTATTGTTTCATTTCATACAATAGAAGTTCTCGACTGAAAGCAGCCAGTGGTTTGGATATCTTCAATCACATATAATAGATATTTCTTTTGTTTAGGCTACATAAACATGGTACTGTTATGAAAATATACTTATCTGCATGTCTGTTCTGCCTCCAACATCAGAGATCGGTTGAAGGCCTATTATAGTCATCTGAATACCTGGATACTGGCAATTAATGGATTTAAACCTGGATGATAACATGGTGGCGCACCCCATAAACATAAGTCAGGAAAACATATATATAGGGCCTAATGATAACTCATATGGAAATTTTTTCTAAAGTAGCAGAGGGATTAGAATGTAAATAAGATGAGCCTATTTGGACAGCCTTCAGTAACTGAAACTAGCTTACGACAGTCTGTCTATTGCCTTGTTTAATGACACATGCGCTTGTCTGAACTCTGAACGTCGGGATCTATTCGACGGAGAAGAGGGACATTATTAACACAAGTACAGGGTCACAAGTTGTTTAATAGGAGGAGTGTTGACTCTCATGCATACCAAATAGCAAGAATATCAAATAGATGTAACGTTTTTGTCGCGTAAACCTAAAATTTAAGCGTAGGGGCCTACATGACTTGAAATATTGATGAACTGAATATTTTCATTACACTGCACCGATAGACAAAAAGATTTCGCAAAATAGTATATGCCTACTATTTCTTCATGAGTTAATTTTCAACAATGCCTAACCATCGTCTGTATTCTGATTGAGAAACAGTACACGGTCGTTTGGCAACTGAGAAATATATTTCTTATTATCAGCTGTTGCCAGGCAATAGGCAGCATGATTAGGGCTGTTTGTAGCTGCATGCATGGCTACTACATCACTTGGTGCTGTGGTCACAGAGTTTTATGGCGAGCTAAACCAACTCAGTTTCTCCCCTTTAAATCATTTGCCTCGACCGACTGGGTGAGTATATTTCTCTTATAAAGTTGTGTCGCCCTCCTACTTAATTTCAGGCTTGAGACTGGTACCACCTGAGTACAGCAGTGGCGGATTTATATTTGCACCTCTCTTTATATAGAAAAACAACTGAAATTCGTTTAATTATAGGATCAATTGTTCTACTTTTCCAGCGGGGACTGGAGAGGTTTTACCTCAGCCGGCGATGAATGGATAAACGGCACTTTATTCCGTTTGATGCCGTTGCCTATGGTTACGGGCTTTTAGACCAATTAAGCATTTGATTTCTGGAAATGTTATTGTGGACAAAGCGTTCGTCTAATTGGAATGCACTAATCTGGAGCATCGTTGTATATTTTGTCTTGGAGTGTTCGAATTAACGTTGCACTTCATTGAACCTAATAGCAATCTGCCATCATCGTACGTATCTATAGGCTATTTATTATACATGTATGGCAGGAATTCATTCCTGAATATCTTGAGGTGGCGGACCGGTGGCACATGAATGTGTGTGTATGCATGTAGGAGTGTGAGTGCCAATACGTGTATAATAAATAGCCTATACGTACGATGATTGCAGACTGCTATAATTATAGGCCTAAGTTTAGGCGCATTCGTTACAGTGACAGAGTGATTATACAAAATGCGTTTGGAATTGTTTGAGTACAATATCGTGTTTAACTTACTGGATTTGATGCGCGCTTCAGTGGCTCAGTTACATTTGTAATTGAGCTTGTAGGCTAATGCAAAAGAGCCTATAGTGTGAACACAAGCGATGTAAAATAGCCTAAGTGCATCTAATAGCATGGGTCGACCGCCTAGACAAGAGATAAAAGCCAGCAGAGGCGACGGAATTGATCGGCAACGTATTATAATCTGGCGTTTAAATTTATACGGGTGTTCAGAGTTACATTGACAAGAAAGATCGCAATGGTGCGAACAATCGACTAGCAAAATGTATGTTTCTCAACATCTGTAAACCAGTTAAAATAATATTTAGCACTGCTGAGATTGCTTAAACAAAGGCATTGGCTCTGGTGATTGTGGTAGGCCTACGCATTTTGAACGTCTATTTCAGCTACTGCTGTCAACGTCTATACAGTGTATATTGACAGCAGGGGGCCAATTTTAAACAAAATTGCTACAATGCAGTTTAAAACTGCGACAGCATTCTTTGGACAATTAAATAGTATTGTGGACACTTAAACACTTTAATCTTATTCCAGGCATCATTTTATCAACCACTAAACTTATTGCATTGGCACAGCTTTCTGAGTGATTGAACAACGCGGTGGTCATGGCAGTCAACTGTAGATATCACTTGACACACATGTTGACATAAGTTTATTTTTTCTGTCGACATATTAGACAACGATTTACAAAAAGCATTTTCATTGGTAACATTGCAGGTGTTTTACTCTCTGTATAAATGAAATGTCAATAACAGATCATTGTGACAAGAATGCAGCGATAAGATTATAGTGAACGTATAATTATATGAAATAAGTTAGGCCTACAGCTGTATGAAATAACTGCGTCGAGGAAATATCTGAAAATCGGAAACGTCATATAAGTATTCGTAAACGCCAAACGTCTAAAGCGCCACTCGAAAGTCAAGCGCAGGGCACCAACCTATTCACGAGCGCTGCGTCGAGTCAGAGGGGTTGTCCAAAAGGTTAGTCGGAAGAGGTCCAAGGACGGTTGCCAGAGAATTTGAAGGTGGAGGATCAGATGCGTCGCGGTAAGAAATCTTGAAGTGGTGAGACTCCCGTTTTGAATGGAAAGTCCAAGGGGTGATAGATAGAGGGGCCTGAAGCAGATGGTGGTGGGTGGATGGCCATGATGGTGAAGGAGTCGAAAAAGTGGGAAATTCAGGAGGAAGATCGCTCCAGGTACGTGGTGCAGTGTTGGATACAGCTCGGTTGGAGAACTTGAGATGAGTAGCGACCGGGGTCGAGAGAGAGACTGAGACAGGAGGAGGATCGGGTTGAACAGGTTGACTGGATGGTGAAAAGTTCTCGAAGATATATGGGCTGGGGTTTTTATAAGGAGTTGTAGGCTAGTGATAGGACTCTGAAGTGGATTAGCTCTGGAATGTTTAGCCATTGGAGTGATTTGCTATGTCTAGTGAGATTTTGATAAGTTGCAGACGCTTGAGTTGTGTGGGTTAGAGATTGAGGAAAAGGGAATTGCAGTGATCGAGCTTTGAGTGGAGAATGGAGGTAGAAATTGTGGAGGCAGTTTCAAAATCGAGCATTGGCCGGATACGAGGGACGTCACGAATGTGCATCATTAAGAGCGCGAGAGGTTGGAGATGTGATTATAGAGACGGTGAGAAGATGTGGATCAGATGTAATACCAAGCTTGCAAACTGAGGAATCGGATGTGAAGGTAAGGGATGAAAAGTTAGTGGATACATGTATTGAAGGGTCATGGATTTTCTTGATTTGGTCAGGATGGCTTGGGATGATGAATTATCTTTTTGAATAGTAGAGGCAGAGGAGTTTAGACGACATCCATTAAGAGGTTAACCACAATGAGTTATTGTGCGATGGAGGTGGAAACAGAGATTGGGGAGAACCGGAGAAGGATATGTAGATTTGGGTGTTGTCTGCTTTTATAGATCGTGGTCAACAGAGGAGGATTCTATGAGATGGCTTAATGGTGAGGTGTACAGTATGAAATTGAATGGACCCAGGACAGAGCCTTGAAGAGAGTGGGAGGGGTTGGAACAGTAGCTGGAGGCTTTGATAGAGAATTATCTAACAACATAATTATATGGTGCTGAGCTGACATTGGACTCACGTCAATGACTCGCAACGGGAAGCATCTTATAGATCTACATAGAAAAGTTTTCCACGCCTGTTTAGCTGCATGGTTGCTATGTTTAATATTTTGTTCGGTCGTCTTGACTTCGTCGCCAATAGGCCTACATGCCTGCTGCAGCGCTGCTTGAAGACTTTTATATCCTCCGGGTTGACACGCTGAGCGCCTCTGAAGTCTCGATTGCGTATACTGTAAGTGTCGCTCTACAAGTCTACATATATTAAAATATAATACAATAACGGAATAGCATATTTAAGATTTCCTTTCTTCAGGATTGACCAAAGTATCATTTGATTCAAAATGCAGTCCATCGAAAACGTGAGAATGGCACCACAATAACAAAAGTAAGCAGTTCCATTTTAGACAAACGCCGATGGTTGCTATAAACTCAATCGCATCAGTGGAACAAAACTTCATGTCACCCGACCAATCAGAATGCAGGAATCTATTTACAATGGAAACAATGGAGTTTGCCGAACTCTCATTATCGACGTCTCTTGTACCGGCGTTAACAATCACATCCATAATATTATACAGCAGAATCACGTACGCGTCATTGTTTCGTGACAACGTGCTGTAGCTCTATAGAATCTCACTGTAGACCTATCGCTTCAGTAGCTTACATCTGACTAACTGAGAATTGCCAGAAAGGTTTTTCAACTTGACAGTCATTAAAGGGGGCATAGGTTACTCTCGATAGCTGCACGTAGTTTATACGACAATAACTTTACATCGCAGACAAAGTTTTGAAATATTAAGTTTTCTTAACACACCCCTCTGAGTAGGGATCTTGAAGGGCGAAAAATAAAAAACATAGGGTCAAAATAGCGCCCTTCAAGAAAAATAAAAAACATAGGGTTAAAATAGCGCCCTTCAAGATCCCTACTCAGAGGGGTGTGTTAAGAAAACTTAATATTTCAAAACTTTGTCTGCGATGTAAAGTTATTGTCGTATAAACTACGTGCCTGTCTTTGACTAAGCACGAGACAGTGTCCCTACCAGAATGCCCACATGGAGCCCATTATAGGACCAGTATTCCCATAATGAGACCCGTATAGAACCCATTTGGAAATAAACCTATGCCCATGACAATATTGACAGAGGTAATTTGCTACGCAGTATGAAGATAATGAAAGGTGACATTTACATTCATTGTTCCAATACATCTGTGGCAAACGTCGTATTAGGCTAGTTCTGTGTTGTCTGTTCGACAGAAGCCCTTGCACTATAACACAGATCACATTGCGTTGTATCATTTTGTCTAGTGAAAATGGTAAGCTTTCCAATTTGCGCGACGTTCTGTTTCGTTGTTGGAATGTCCAGCGTTTCTCAGGCCATAATAGTAGAAGTACGTGAATTCCAAGTGGTAGAAGTTCCTCCTGGATCAGAGCTATGCGCTCTCGATGCACCCTCCTATTCGCTGTCCTTGAACTCCGCTCTGGACTGTGCACTCGAGTGTCAACGATCCTCCGACTGCGAGAACTTCAACTACAACAATGTGAACAAAACTTGCGACATCTTCTTCAATCGACCAAAATGTTATGGACCTTCTCCACCGTGCATTTATCATCAGGTAACAGCGTAATGCTCAACGTTTATTTTTAGCATAAAAAAGGCTAACTCAACTTTAGATATTATAAGGAGGACAACAGCCACGAGAGATAAGGATACAAAGCTGGGGTTGTGCAAATCACCGGTTAGACCACAGTTGGAATATTGCATCCAGGTATGGAGTCAATACTTGAAACAGGACATGGAAACTGTAGAAAGTGCAAAGAAGGGCTACAAAAATGACCTGCCGTTACAAGGATTTGAGCTATGAACGAAGGTTGAAAAGGTGCGAACTAAACTTGAAACAGGACATGGAAACTGTAGAAAGTGCAAAGAAGGGCTACAAAAATGACCTGCCGTTACAAGGATTTGAGCTATGAACGAAGGTTGAAAAGGTGCGAACTAACACCATTGGAGAGAAGAAGGAGCAGAGGAGATCCAATCGACGCTTTCAAGATAATCACTGGTAAGGAAGCATTACAGTGGGACAGATTATTTGAAATAGCAACAAACAAGGCAACTCGAGGACAGAGGTATATGAATTATTTAAGAAGCCGAAAGGAACATTAGGGCAGAAATTCTTCAATGCAGGAGTTGTGGACTTGAATTATAGTGCTGTCTCAGTGAACTACTGCCACGGCTTTAAAGAGGAAGCTAGGAAAATTGTTCTATTAAGCTTTCCAGGTGAATTTGCAGTGTGTCTTTACGTCTTCTGATTCTGATCCACTTAGAACCATTGTCATGCTATATTATGTTATAAGAAAATTCACGACCATCATTAACTATCTAATCAAACGATAATCTCACTACCTAAGTAACAAACTAACTAACTAATAAAGAAATGTGCGAATGAATTAACAAATCAACGAAAGAGAAAATGATTGAGTGAATGAATGAATGACTATCTTGCTTTCGTTGTAAATATCTACTTCAGCACATACACATGCACACACACACACAAACACACACACACATGTACTAATGATAAAGTTTCTTTTTTCAGGCTCAGTCAGATCAACCTTACACGGGTAAGCGCCAATTGTATAGGCCTATCTCCAATTTCTGTAACTGATGCTGTTTGGACGACGACTACATTAGATTATAATTATGTCTATCAGACTATCACATTAGGTAAAATTCGTCAGTTTCACTAGATTACCTGACATGAGACAACATAGGGTCACATTAAACTGCATCACATTAGTTGTTCGAAATAGAACGTTCTAAGACTTAATGTTATGCATATCTTTATTGCTTTATTAGTAAGTTAGTTTGTTATTTAGGTAGTTAGATTTAATTATCGTTCGACTGGATTACATGGGCATAGAATTAACTATACACCGATGGAGATAATTTCGCTTGTTGGATCAATCAGAGACACTCGTTTTTGCGGTGAAGACGGAATTTATCCACATATACCAAAGTTTACTATTAACCCCCCCCGTCTAAAGAATGGCATATTTGTTTCTCTTCCAGGAAGAATAATGAATACAAACAGGGGGTGTGGTATCCATCCCCTTCCCTGGTAGCGCGGCTATATCGGGTATAACCACCACGATGTTTACCTCAAAATGTGCGCAAATGGACCTCCTACAGCTACCTAAAATGTCAAATTATATTTCATATGAATCAAGTTGTGATGCAGAAAACGTAGGGAGTGGTAACCACCCCATTGGTAGCACGATATTAGGTTCATTGCTATTCCTGATACATATCAATTCTATTTCAAAATCCTCGTGAAGTTTTCAGTTCATAATTTTTGCAGATGACATAATGCATTTTTATCTAATAAATCTCTTGAAACATTGTACACTAGGGTAGGTAATGAATTAGAAAGTCTATCTGAAAATTTTAAAGCCAATAAATTATCCTTAAATTTATCCAAGACTAATTATATTGTAATTCGTTCCAAGAAGAAAATTCTCCCTGTTCTTGATACTGGTATCAAAATCGATAATAAAGAAATTAGTCAGGTCACTACTACAAATGTTTTACGTGTATAAGTTGATGAGTTTTAACGTTCAATGATCATGGCTCAACACTAGCCAAAAAGTGGTCAAAACATGGGCATCATTTTTCGGATTCGACATGTACTACGGAGACCTATACTGATGAACTTGTATAACACTCTCATTCTGTCTAACTTTACCCAATGGAAAATTGTATGGGCCTCAAACTACCACTAGCACTTGACAAGACTGACGATACTACTTGTACGTATTATTTGTGGTGTTATATGCAGTCAAAGCCATCGCACATACATTAAAAAACTTAGAATAATGTCTTTGATTAACAATTAACATAAATAAGACACATACTGGGGTATTCGTGTATAGATTTAAACATAAGCTATTACCAGAAACCTTTGCTAATAACTTTCAATTAAATACAGATGCACATTGCTACTACACCAGGTCCTGTAATAAGTAATGGATGAAGAAATACCACCGGAGATACCATAGCTGCTACTCAACCATCTTTTCTACCTATATACTTAGAAAATTAAGGAAATGGGCTCCATAGCAGCGGATCACTATTGCTTTAGGGATAACCCTTTGGCACTTGGAAACTGATTGTCTTACGGTAGACAACATTGCTGCATATATACTTGATAATTATAATTGGACTGAAGTAAAATGTATTGCTTGAATTGTTGTTGTGAAGAATTTGGTGCTTGGTGCCAATAACAAGTCTTGAAATGAATTTAATTGAATTGCATAGGAATTCCTGCCGAGAGCTGTTCTTTGCCGTTCACTTATGGTGGTCGTCTATACTACGGTTGTGCTGTGAACCTAACTGGCGATGGTTGCAATATCTGTTTGGGCACAGATCAAACTCTAGCGCCCTGCGCGAGAAAGTTATCAGGTGAATTACTTTATTAAAAAATTGCGAAGGGAAAATAGCGCGCGATTTTGGGGTTTAACTCTCCAGAATAAAGAAACTTGTTGACAACATAACCACTATTTCTTCCTTTTAGAGAAATAACGACACGACTGTTGAAAGTCATATAGTTTTATTCACTATGTTATTCAATGACTTCTGGTTAATCGCATTTGGTATTGAATGTTCAGTTACACAGATCTATATCTTTCTTTTTAAAATCCCTCAGTATGTTTTCATTATACTACATTATTTGTCAGATAACTTTCAGGTGGAATTTATCGCAGTAAACGTAACAATTCCTACCCTCAACACAGTTTCTCTGCTGATGTCCATCAACAGCTGGATCGTCATCCAGCAGAGGGTAGACGGTAGTTTATCCTTCGATGAATCATGGACAGTTTATAAGGATGGATTCGGCAACATCAAGAAAAACTTCTGGTTGGGTCTTGAGAAGATGTGCCAGCTGACAACCAAAGCCCGCCACCGTCTACGAATAGAGATACAATCTGTGGATCATGACAAATGGTTTTCAGCCGAATACGATTCATTCTCCATCAAGTCCGAGTCAAATGATTATGCCTTGAGCGTGTCTGGTTACGCGGGAGATGCAGGCAACGCCCTCAACGACATGAGCGATTCTGGAGTCAGATTTGAGAACGGAATGAAATTTTCCACCTACGACGAGGACAATGACATGTATCTTAGTGGCAATTGCGCTCTTTCGTTTTCCGGTGGTTTTTGGTTCAACTGGTGTTTTAGCACGTGTCTTAATTGCGTGTATAACTCTAGTGATTTCAGTTGGCCCACCCTATATGACCAGGGACTGGCCACTTCGGGTCAACTGAAGGCGAGTAGAATGATGATAAAAGCCATTTAGGGTACATCAAGCGTTGTTTACAAGATTTTAATGCATATGGTTTACACGGCTCTCTATACTCTGCTGTATACGCCACACTATTTTATATTCAGCTAAACTATACAATAAATACACGATACTATACTTTACTAATTAATCTAAGCTTATAATAAAATATGTCGTGCAAGATTTATTATATATATAGTTTTTTAATTATTATAGTACACTCAACTGCACTGTACTATGCTTTGTTATATTAAAGCTGTGCTCTAGACCTACTATATTACACTAAACTATGGTGACCCGACAATTGCGCGCAGGACAATTGCGCGCCGACAATTGCGCGCCGACAATTGCGCGACCCGACAATTCCGCGCAGGACAATTGCGCGCCGACAATTGCGCGCAAAAAAGGGAACAATTCAAATTTATTTCGAATGATTTTCATTTGCTTTTCTAAAGCTTTTAAACTATTTAAAACCTTAAAAATTAATGTCAAAAGAGTTTCAGCTATTCAGCTACTGTTAGTGAGGCTACTATACAAAACTGTTCTACTGTTCAAATGGAAAGATTGTTTGACTATAGAAAACTGTTCTACTGTTCAAATGGAAAGATTGTTTGCGATTCCGCGTAGATAATCAATCAACGGAACTGCGCGATAGGTAGGAGTCAGCGCCATCAGGCGTCGGTTAAGTTTCATGTATTTCGACTTTGAAGCCTCTGGTTGTCGATATCCAGAACGAAACCTTTCTACCATTTGCTCGACGTGATCCTGCTCCTTGCGAAACTGATCCACCAGCTTGTAGACAGAGGGATGGTGGCAGTCTGCCGTCCTATGAAGTTATCCTCCCAGTAGTCGTTGATCGTAGCCAGTTGGGGAGGGCTGGTTTCGACCAATTCGTCAAAGGCCTGTGGAACGTGAGCCACTGGCACAAAACCTAGAGCTAGGAGCATTTTTACATACATCCTAACACTCTCGTCTTCCCGGTAGGCCTCTGCTAAGTTGCAGTCCTGAACTTTGCGCCAGAGACATTGGCCTAAGTGGAAAAAACAACCGGCCAAATGCGCTCTATGGAACACCGATTCACAGGCGTTTAGGCTCGCTTTCTCAAAATCAGCCATAATACTCGATGGATTTAATCCCGGCTCCTTCTCTTGGTAGGGTCAGTAACGGGGAGGGAGATGCTAATTGGTAAGCTCGGCGCCTTGTGTTCTAAGGGTTGCAGTGTAAGGTTCGAAACTTCTCTTGGTAGGGTCAGTAACGGGGGGAGGGAGGCTAATTGGTAAGCTCGGCGCCTTGAAGAATAAATATCCAAAATAACTGGAATGAAATAAAATAACCATATTCAAATTATTTATATTAGCATATAGTTCTTTTTAGTACCTTTAATACTACACGGTGCACGCAATTGTCGGGTTTTTTTGGCCGCGCGCAATTGTCGGCGCGCAATTGTCGGCGCGCAATTGTCGGGGTGCCCTAAACTATTCTATGCTATGCTATACAGTGCTATGATGTATTTTACTATACTATGCTGTACTACACTACTGCACAATTCTAGTGTGCACTACAGCCTACTAAGCTATACTATACTATAGTAAACTATGCTGTGCATGCTAAGCTGAATTTAATTATATTGCAATTAACTATAGCCTACAATATAATCATATGCTGTTATTCTATACTACACTATGCTGTGCTATGCTACAGTGTGGGAAACTATAACTTTCCACAAGAGGGTTTAATGGTAAGTTTAACTGTTATTTCGGGACTTTCATTTCAACTTTTCGTGTTAGCAACTGGAGCAGGGAGTCGAGAACACTACAATCTTATGCCATAGGCCTACTCTATTATATATTATGCTAAACTGTACAATAGCCTATTGCCGTGCTGTACTATACTATACTAGGCCTATATATAATTTATATAATGCTTAGTTCATGGATCCTTGTTTGGTTTCTTGTCGAGTAACAGACAGCACTCAAAACGATTTTCAAGGTTTCTTTTAGCCTAGTTGGAAACGTTGGATAATGGTTTACGTTAGAAACTGGAAGAGGCGGATTAAGATTAAGATCAACATATGTTCGGCCGAACAGAGGCCCACGCTTGAGGGCCCCGCACATGCAAAAGAAATACTCAATATTTATAATTATCGTTATTTGTTAAGTCTAATAGTAAAAATGAGCAAAAAAACTCAGAGCAAATTATTCGAAACTACTCATCTTAATTAATATGCACAAATACACAACTTTCGCGCATGTGTGGGCCCCTAGGCCTACGTCAGTTTCCATTATCAGACAGATTTATCTCAAAATTAGACAGAAATGCTAGCATGACATTTTTAATTGCTTATTTAAACACTTATTACCTGACCTGAACGGAATTCAAGTGCTATGTGACGCATTATAAAATGACGTGATTTTATTGCGTACACTCGTTGGACTTTCTTTATTGGGCGACTTGTGAAGGTCTACAGTAAATTTTATTTTACAAACAGTTAGGTCTACTGTTAGCATTGCTCAAAAATTCCGTTGGCTCCGGTTTTGTCAAGAGCAAAACTGAAACGATGAACAGTGTTGATCGGCTCGCAAAGTAGGACGTGTGTTAATTCGATGACAATTTTTTAATGATATTGAATGTCATTGTCAATTCATAATTTTGTTGTTGCTTTTAACTCTCTAACTTTTAGTTTTGTTACAATATGTAAACTGCAAACACTTTGACCAGTCTGTTAAGACTAGATTAGCCTATATTGTTAGCCTAAGCCTATTAGGCCTTTTCCTGTTTTCTGTATTGTGGTAGGCCTGCAATTGTAGTAGGCCGATTATTTTTACCATGAGTCACTCTAATATTCTTAAACCGTAAAAGAAACACTAACTTTAACACTTGACTGCATTGATTATAAGACCTATACTGATATTGTACAAACATAAAGAAGGCACGAATTAATAATAGACGCCTATATTCGCTGAAGACATCACGTTTATTTTGCACTTTTGTTGTAATTCTGTAATTCTGTGTGGCCGGGGCCCCACAATTTTTCACTGAACAGGGCCACCACATTTGTTAATCCGGCCCTGGAAATTGAACGTCTCAATAACGTTGCCGAAATGTTAGCAATCAACCGTCCAGGATAGAATTTTTTCTTAACGTTGATATAACGTTACACACAATTTTATATCTATACAGACAATTTTAGTTAACGCTATAGAATAGTTGTTTTGCAGATCAACTGCGTTTTGTTCTAGGTGAAAACAGTAGGTTTAGCGGCGCTAAGTAAGCGTAGGCTATAATACAAGCCTCTTTAACGCAAAGATGAGCTATTTAAATAGGCCCCTACCATATAGGTCCCTTCCTCCCTTTCATCCAATTCGCTCTCTTTCTCTCTACCATTCATTTCGCTCTATTCCTCCCTACCCTCCATTTCGCTCTCTTCCTCCCTACCCTCTATTTCGCTCTCTTCCTCTCTACCTTCCATTTCGCTCTCTTCCTCCCAAGCCTCCATTTCGCTCTCTCTTCCTCCTTACCCTCCATTTCGCTCTCTTCCTTCTTACCCTCCATTTTGCTCTCTCTTCCTCTCTACCTCCATTTCGATCTCTTCCTCCCTACCACTCTTCCCTTTCGCTCTCTTCCTCTCTTTCCACCATTTCGCTCTCTTCCTCCCTACCTCCATTTCGCACTCTTCCTCCCTACCCTCTATTTTGCTCTCTTCCTCTCTACCCTCCATTTCGCTCTCTTCCTCACTACCCTTCATTTCGCTCTCTTCCTTCTTATCCTCCATTTTGCTCTCTTCCTCTCTACCCTCCATTTAGCTCTCTTCCTCCCTACCCTCCATTTCGTTTTCTCTTCCTCCCTACCCTCCATTTCTGCTCTCTTCCTCCCTACCATCGATTTCGCTCTCTTTCCTCCCTTACCCTCCATTTTGCTCTCTTCTCTCTCTATTCCTCCATTCAGCTCTCTTCCTCCCCTACCATCCATTTTGCTCTCTTCCTCCCTACCCTCCATTTTGCTCTCTTCCTCCCTACCCTCCATTTCTGCTCTCTTCCTCCTTACCTCCATTTCGCTCTCTTCCTCCCTACCCTCCATTTCTGCTCTCTTCCTCCCTTTCCTCCATTTCTGCTCTCTTCCTTCCTACCCTCCATTGGCTCCTCCTCCCTTTCCTCCATTTCGCTCTTTCTCCCTATCCTCCAATTGCTCTCTTCGAGTCCGACCTCAGATAGCTGCTCGACAATTGTCGTAATAGTTGCGCTAGTGGCGTCACGAGTTGAGATGAAAGCCGTTAATTGTTCTTTTACCACATTCTCAGAACCGGGGTTGTTACCGCCATCAACTTTGATAAGCAGACCGATGTCTGTTCTGTGCTACTGATGTCTGCGCTCATATCAAGCAATAGGCCTATAGTGTAGAACTTGCCCGCACGACATTCTGCGACAATAGCTGTCTCGAGTTTATTGACCACACATTCTGAATCAACCAACTTATGTACTGGGCATTGCGTGGAACATAATTATGACATTAGCCTACGATGATTTAAGCTACTTTGGGTCTGTGATCGAAATTTCAGAAGTGCCACGAAATTTCCAGAGTCATGAGTTAGCGTCCGCGAAGGAAAATGTTTGCCGACCTCACAATAACAAAGTCTGCACAATAGAAATTCAACGAATAATAGTAGGCCTATTCTACAAAGTCAATAGGTAATCTAAACGGTTTGTAGTTTTTGAGAGCTGTTAAAATCTTTACGCAGTTGCGTAATTGCGTTATGCTAGTTACGCGCCTGATGTTTGGCTTAGTCTAATGATATTATAAACAGAGTATGAAAATGAACCGGAAATCATGGAAGCAGAGGTAGAATGGGCTATTAAACAATTGAAAGATAATAAGGCACCGGGTCAAGACATAATTGCCCTATGTGTATACAGAGAACCACTATAGCTTCAAAACTCGCCTCCCATTGGTTGAAGTTGTCACGTGACTCTATCGACAATTCATCGTGACCTGACCTATTTTAAACGCTCTTTGAAATTGATTGTTTACAAGCTAAATAAGATGGCAGCTGCCATTGAGAATTTATTCGGCGATTGTTGTTTTGAGAAATGCTCAGTGCAGCACCCAACTGTGTCTCGGAACTGGGCGATTCACTGTATTCTGTTTGCTCCAGTAAGGATTCCTCGGTGCTTTATGAAGTAAATACTGACGTTGGTGTGTGCGCATGTAATGTAGGCCAGCAAGGTACTTTCTGCAAGCATCAGGCAGCCGTGCAGCTGAAGTATAGCAAGAACTTTGTGAATGCGCCAAACCTGTCACTGCTTGATAAACAACAACTGTACTGTGTAGCCACGGGTAAAGTTGTTGCTGAAGAAACATTCTTCGCTCCAATGACGGTCGTGGCTACTTTGACTACAGCACCTGTACAAGGGTTGTCCGTAGCTAGCGGTGAGCCTGAAAGTACAGGCACAGCAAGTGCTGTGGACGTGAATGGTTTGGACACCGATGACAGTGCGGCTAGTAGAGTGGCTAGTGGTAGTGGACCATGGGAGCGTATTAGCATGGAAACAGAAAGAATTGTTTCCATGTTAAAAGATAACTCCAGCGACCAGGGTTTGTTCCACTCTGCTGAGCGCTATGCAGCTGAACTTCAGCGTATCAAAACGCCTGGTCAGCTGTATGCCTTCCTCAACAGTAGATCTCAGCATAGCTTCCATCGCAGGAGAAAGATCCCTGTGCAGCCCACTTCCATAGCACGTCGTAGTGCATCCTCTACCAGGGGCAGTGCAAGGCATAGGTCTGGTCGACCTCTTGCTGTTCTGGGCAAGACAGGAAGGCCAAGCAAGCGAACTCGGTTACTGGGTCTTGCAGTCAGTGAGAATCGACCAAATGCAAAGAGCCATGGCGAGGGTCACTAATCTGTATTGACTCACATAGTGTTTTAATAACCAATCAGGTTATTAGGTGACATATTGACTACTTTGCGTTATACAGTAGTTCTGTAGACAAGTCATTGCTAAAACAGTCATTTTTTACGTCTGAACTTATAACGGTTCTGTGCGGTTAAGGTTTGGATTAATAACTGTCTTTGCTGCCAATGTCTTTACTGTTCATTTGATAAATACGTTTGTTTAATATGCAAACAATCACATAAACTTTTTACTATTTTTCCTGTAATGCTTTAAAATACTGAGTATGTTGAAAGAAATATCAGTGATGTTAATCCTTGTCCTTGAATTAGTAACAATGGTCTCTTGGCTTCTTATGCCATGATAGCTACAAGTTATCATAGCTACACGTAACCATAGTTTCGCAAAGACTGTAGGCCTAAATACAGTCACACAATAATTATTATTCTTATAAATTGTTCAGTAATTAACAGCAAGGAAAACAGTGCCTCACTCGATAGGACACTGCGATTATCATAATTTTGCACGAGGCTACGAGCCCAGCGCACTCCCAACCTCCCAGGGCCTTGCGCTAGCTCGCGTACTCGAGGCAAAGTAGGAGTGCTGCCAGTTGAAGGAACAGCGTAATGTCAACCAATGAGAGCCAAGAGTTACGGGAATTAGAACGCTTTGGTTTAGTTTTGGTTCTCTGTATACACATAGGGCAATTATGCCACCGGGTCAAGACGGGATACCAATAGAAATGGTAAAAGCTGGGGATGGCGTGATGACAAAGACAATAACAAAAATTTGTAATAACATATGGAAAACTGGAAAGTGGCCAGAAGATTGGAAAAGTTCAGTCTTTATCCCTTTATTTAAAAAAGGAGACGCAAAAGAGTGTGAAAATTACAGGACAATAGCAATGATATCACACATAAGCAAAATATTACTCAAAATAATACATAAAAGAATGGAGAGTACAATAGAGAGAGAGCTTCCTGATAGTCAAGCAGGATTTAGGAAATTTCGTGGAACACGTGATCATATTGCCAATATGAGGTGGATAATGGAGAGACAAAGGGAGTTTGGACAGAAAGTATACATATGCTTCATTGATTATAGCAAAGCGTTTGACTGCATTAATCATGAATTGATGTGGAAAACCTTGGGAGAAATGGGAATACCGAAACACTTGATACAACTTCTTAGGGGTTTGTACGAAGATCAGATAGCGGTGATAAGGACTGAATATGGAGATACTGACAGATTCAGGATTAGGAAGGGAGTGCGGCAAGGATGCATTCTGTCTCCTTTCCTATTTAATATGTATGCTGAAAGGATAATGAGGCAGGCGGGAATGGATGAGGCTATGGAAGGAATAAAGATAGCGGGAAGAACAATGAACAATCTGAGATACGCTGACGATACAACACTATTGGCGGGTAAAAAAACCGATTTGGTAGAACTAATAAGAAGGCTCAAGAGTGAAAGTGAGAAAGCAGGACTCTACTTCAATATAAAGAAGACAAAGATCATGACAACAGAGGAGGAGGACAGTTTTGTAGTAGATGGAGAGGAAATAGAAACGGTAACTAGCTTCACGTTTTTGGGATCAGTAATAGAAAAAGAGGGAAAGTGTGATATGGAAATAAATCGTAGAGTAGCGATAGGAAAAACTGCAATGAATGGTCTGGAAAAAATATGGAAGGACAAACATGTGAGTATAGACACGAAAAAAAGATTGGTGAAGGCTCTGATCATACCAACAGTAACATACGGCAGTGAGACATGGACAATGACCAAGAAAATGAAAAAAAAGATTAACGCATGCGAAATGTGGATATGGAGGAAGATGCAGAGAATATCATGGAAAGAGAAAAGGACCAACGATTGGGTGCGCATGAGTATCGGAATTGAGAATGAAGAGACACTACAACAAACAGTGCTAAGAGCAAAGTTGAGGTTCTTTGGTCATGTCATGCGATCAGATGGATTGGAAAAGGAAATGATGTTAGCATATGGAGAGGGAAGGAGAAAACAAGGACGACCAAGGAAAAAGTGGATGGACGAGATACATGAAACAACTGGAATGAATTTGGCAGAACTGAGAGATGCGACGGCGGACAGAAGGAAATGGAGAGGCTTGATCATGAAGGTCGCTAGAGTTCCGGGAACTGACAGCACAAGGTAACAAAGGTAATGATATTATTTAGGGCCTACTATAATTATAATAATATGTAATGTTGAATCCTTCTTGCTTGGTTTGTGTAGCATTTGTTAACAATTTCTGATAATTGTGTCTGGTCAGCAATAATATGTTTATACCTTAAGGCTTATGGGATTCTTGGAGATTGTCAGATTTAACGTATTTTCTAGTTTTTATATTAATTTCGATAAATGTCTGGTTTGCTAGTATTGTCTGCAGTCATAATCAAACACGACTACCATTACAGTGTGGAAATTCAAAAAGTTCGAACACTCGTTCTTCGTACCCCCACATACTTTCATCCACCGGGCCCTGGCCTACGCATGGTCGTATGCTGATTGTGCGTACACAATTAAAATCCTAGCGGCGCTGCTGCCCTAAGATAAGTACTAAACCCATTCAATGCAGAATCAAAGATTCCAAACCAGTCCTTGAGACGACGAAGAAGAAGAGAATGGTCCATGGTATCACAAGTAGCAGACAAGTCAGGCAGAACAAGTAGCAGTCAAGTCAGGCGTTATGACAGCCAGTTTTGAATAAACGAAAATACAAACACAAATGCTGTCGTCACCTATTACCCATATCCATTGAGCATTATGAACAGCAACAAGTGCAGATTTTGTTGAATGAAACTTTCGATGTGCAGACTGAAAAGGGGAGATTAGCGAGTTGGATTAAGATGAGTTTGCATGCAATTCATGACTACCTGTTCCAAGAGTTTAGATATAAAATAAATGCATTTATAGTTATAGACAAAATAAGATTCAACTGGACACCAGCGCAAAGAATATACCAAATGAGAGCTAAAGCTACTGAATATCAGAATGTGCATTTTTGAAGAACCTAGATAAACTGTAATTATAAGAAAAGGTCATCGCCCTGATAGTCATATTACTTTGCCCCACATTCCACTCCAATAAAATGCACGTTAATAATTGGTTAGTGTGCTGGACAGTCAATCCAGAGGTCGGGGGTTCAAATCTCCATCAGGGCACAGTGAAGTTTAGATGCCTGCTAAACTTTTGCCCTAGTTATGTAGCTCAGCTAAATCGTGTGGCTGTCTGGATGAAGACAGCAAGAATCTTGCAAAATGCAAGCCAGAAATTCAAAATAAGACACGCTCAGAGCATCACCCAGCTTTCGTAGTAACAGAACTTTAACAAATATTTTAAAGGTCAAATCGGTTTTGATCACAAATATTCGAAAAAATTAAAAAGTTTCAACTTCTTCTGTAGAATGAGCACAAAATAAACAAACAAACAACAGTTAAGTAAATAAGCCCAAACTGCTAGACATGAACATAAGTTCTTGATATCAACACTGGCAAACAGTTCTTGGTGGCATTATGTATGCCACATTTAAGATGCAACCATTTCAGTAAAGCCCTCTTTAAGCAATACCTCCAGAAGATTTAAGCACACAAAACCAATAATCTACATTGGGAAAAAGTTCGACACATTGACAAAACTGTCATAAAAGTAGATGTAAAGAACGAACTCATGGATGAAAATCAACCTTTAGAATTAGAAATAAATCAACTGTCATGAGCGTCTCACTTACTTTCAAAGCTCCAACTTGCAATCACACAGCCGATTCCTTTTCCTGTGCTCAGCTTGAATCTTGAGCAGGAACTACTTCTGTGCCTGGCAAAATGTTGGCAGTAGTTAGGTTCTTAACAGTTATGACAGATCCACATAATTACACAATTGCTTAGCCCCAGAATAGATTTGATGCTAGTGCTGAATTTGATTGCTAACTGAGTCAACCACTGCAATGCTTTTTTATAAGCCTTTGTACAGCTAGCCGTTTATAATGCTGCTCAGTTGGTTGGCACATTTTCCAGGCTTGGCTTCGTGTGGGACAATTTGCATGGACATCCCCTGTAGTGAACTAAAGTCACAATTCTGAAACTAATGCAAGCCTACTTTTCTGACTCACTCTGCTTCAACAAATTTATATCGCACTAATGTTTCCAGCTAACGGACCTTTTGCACTGTTCTTCTCCAACTCTGAATTTCCACTGTGGTGGAACACTTTACTGTGTTAAAAAGAATTTACATGATTTTGACTGCCTTGATACTGTTAAAGGCTGAAAACCAAAATAGTCCCAGCGGATAAGAGCTTTGGCTTCTTCAGAAGAAATGCCGCTGAGTTTTCCTTGCAGCAGGGCTATAAACAGATATTTAACTGTCTTCCATTTCATGACTGAATCTTTTGCAACTTCGCTTTAAAGAAACAAGAATAAATGAACAATTGTAAAAAATTTAATATTCTAGTCATGACATGATAACATAATACAGACATTTTTAATTTTCAAGAAATAAGATCCAGTTTCGATAAGACCCTAATGTGCTCAGTGGTGTAAAAGCGGAAGAGACGATCTTGTCATAACATCATCCGACATTTGTATAGCACCCAAAACACAGCACATCCAACAGCAGATGGCATACTAACTCATAGCCAGAGTAGAGCACTTTACAATCCAACAAAGTTAGTCCTAAACTGTGACCTATTTGGCTTTGCACAGTCTTGAGTTAGCATCATACGTAACACAATGTCAAGACATAAAGAACTGCACCAGCCACTAGTAACATCTTCACATCCTTAAAGTGCAACAGAGAAATCTACAATAACTTTCTGACTGACAGCCTGGCCAAGAACTCGCTTAACACATTCTGATATACAACCTTGCTAAGATTCTTCCACCAACCTTACAAATATGATAGCAATGCAATAAAAGCAGTCAGGATACACAAACTGTTAATAATAATAATAATAATATTGATGTTGATGTTACCATATTTCTGAGTCAAACCTTTCCGGCAATCAAACCTAAACTAATATAACTCCGCCACTGACTGCACTCTGATAGTGCCAGGCCCAAGCCTGGATAAAGGAGGAGGGCAATGCTGATCATCTTTGTTATGACACAGCAACATTAAACAGCCTCTAACCAACTAATTACAAAACTGAACCAAAGGGCAAATTAACAATACAAATACAAGTGTTATGCTGAGAATAAGCTGGACATGCTTGATTTTCAGTAATGACTGTTTTGCAGATATGTTATGAAATACGACCAATAGCCCAAATGCATACAACAATGTCAGCCAACTAAAAGGTAAGGGCATAATATATTTATCACTCAGACACAGAGTAAAACATTTTTCAAACAAGTTTGCATTGACTTCTGTTCAATATAAATAACAACAAACCAATGGATATGAAACCAAGAAAAAAACAGAACTATTCAGCACGAATATGTCAAGTCTATTCAACAAAGAAAACAATTACTTAACTTTAACACCAAATAATACAGCAAATAACAGATTTAGGCATTCAAAGTGTTTGATTAGTCACAGTTATCAAACACAGAACTTTCTAAATAAGTGGAACTGGAAATCCAAAGAAAGCTACAGGTGGCACAATACAACAATGTTAAAGATTGCAGTACTTAAAACATCGGATCCAATGGTTCTTAAGCATTTCCAATTCACCTATTGACAAAATTATGAAAATATTCTTACTTCATTCAACTCTGTTGCTGCCTCAAATCTCTCGGAATGCAGAATTTTCTGAGCTCTGCTAAAGTCTGATGTCTGGTAAATATTTTGCATGGTAAAATTTTATGCAATTCTCAATCTTTGACAATAACAGTCAAGAATAGCACAGCAAAACTATTATTCTAAAAATGAAGTAAAAATACCAAAGTACTTCTTAGAGCACATAAAGATAGGTTGAAAGCATTTAAAGCTCCTTCGTTTTTGGCGGTTAGCATAAAACAGTATTTATTACCACCCTAGACAGATGGTGTCCTTCTATCAGTTTGTGCTCCTACGTACAAAGATTTTCAAACAACTTAGGAAATAAGAGCATAGTTTTCTGCCTTTTCATTATTTCACAAGTTTTGATTTCTTCTTTCCATTGCAAACAAATGAACATAGAACTCATTTTCAAAGTAAAGTCCAATCATAATTATTGAAAGTGACTGTTTGCGACCGAATGCAATCTTGTCGTACAGAGTGCATACATATCACTTTCCATGACACACGAAACAAGACTTCAAAGAATTGTACAATCTGTGTAGTCTGGTAAACACAAACTCCACCAAAAACAAGGACCACTGCTTCATCACAGCATTTGCAATAAGGATACGACACCAAGCAAACCCAATATCCTAGTATTTACAAATAAACGCAGGAATCAGCCATGTAGCGGGATCAATCTGAAGTCCTCTGACAAAGATTCAACACCATACCACACACAATTAACAGTCTGTCACAGTGTTACAACATTGTGACATATTAAACCAAGCAATTCCTTAGCCACAGATTGACGATCACTGAGGCTATTGGTTTTACAATTGACCTCCATGTTTCAAATATACATCTCTGCCATTTTGGATCTGTTCAACAGGCACCCATAGAGCACCTCTGCCAAAACAGATAAATACACAATCATGTACATATGACGACTTGAACAACATAAACAATTGGTTTGTCATCCTCAAATTCAAGCGTCTCAAAAGGGAGCTTCTTCCAATGAAGGTGTTATTGCAATGTCTCAAACAGAGGAAGTGATTTCATGAAGGTGCAAGAAGCTCATGACACTCCTGACTTCAGTTGGGATAAAGAAATTTAAAGACAGGCTGTGATTTGAAGCATGAAAAAGAAGCTTAACCCTAAAAAGACGAGTGTGTACTAAAAGTGACTGGAAAACCAATACAGCTCATCGTTAAAAGATTAAAGGTGGCCATAACTTGAGCAGGAACCCTCAAAAGCTGGCAAACATGGGCGGCATCGCCGCCTCTGATACCACAAGATAGTGGATATCAGAGCCAGTCCTAAGCCTGGAACTCTCTTTAAGGGAGAAGTGCGAAGTCAGTCATCGTAAAGAAAAAAATACTATGAAATCCAATGCAAGCATTGGACTCCAAACGGGCCTCGGCCCATGGATCTGATGCAAGCGTTGGACACCTACGGGCCTTCGGCCCATGGATCCAATGATAACTTGAGGAAAGAACAAGAATCTGAAGTCAGTCATTTCTTGGTAAACAAGAAGTGGAAACTATGAAGAAAGGCATTGGCTGAGAATGTGCACTCCATCGACATAAGAAACTCTTCACATTTGCATTGATCACAGTTCTGTACAGCAGACTGACAAACTATGTACAATTACTGTTCTTGTGCCAGCACACTCTGAATCCATAAGGATGTCAATAAAAATAAAGTTCTAAACCACCAATAACAATTATGTGCTAAACTCTTCGACAACAGAGATTAAAAGAAATACTTCATATTTCATAATATATATATATTTATATGTATAATATTTATATTATACATAGTTTTTAATTGTAGACTCGATGAAAGCAACAGCAAATTATGGTGTTACGAGTTAACAGCTTCAGATTTCACCAATTGATTACAATTTAAACTATTCAAACTAAACCATTAAATGTCAGAAAATAAAAAATCTTTAGGTAAAGACTTCCAGGGTTTTAGTTTCTTTGGGGAAACATAGTTTTAGTAAGTTGTAAAGTTTTTTGATTTAATAAGAGATTAATGTAAAATTTAAAAAAATTAACACCTTTGATAAGCAGGACATGATTTGTAGGGTGTTAAAGAAAACGTCAAGTCATTGTTCAGACTATACCACCACTTGAAGTAATTAGCACACTCATTTTGCCCCTGCTCATATGTGACCTTTCTTATTCATATGTCATATTATGATTATTCTTGTCTTTGAATGTACATGTTGATGGAAAATATCGTTTGTAACTCAAAATGCGGTCCGCAACTGTGAATTAAAGTTGATACTTACTTACTTACTTACTTGTATCCACGGCTTCCCAGTGAACAAACAATGGTACTTGCAAACCATACTTTATATAACTGCAAGAACGATGAATATAAATTTATTGAACAAAAGTTCCTAAATGAAGCAAGTAATTTCACTTCTAAGATAAAAAATTTAGACACTTCTCCATTATAGCCTTTTAGCACGCTTAAATGGCAACGGTTTTAATCAAAATGAACATGCTATGGTTTCATTTGACTCCTATTTAGTATATTATTATGAGATGTGCTGGCCTAAAGTGTTTGCATGATTGCATTGTTAACATTGTATGAGAAACATGTATGTTTGATTTATAGCACTTCTTCAAGATTTCTACTCGGAGGCGCTCCCAACTACAGCGCGAACACTGAATCGGAGCTTCACGCCGAAGCGCATGAGCAATTGCGAGTGAAGGACTTGCCCAAGGTCCCTACACGGCGGCTTGAGGTGGATTCGAACCCGCAACCCTCCAGCTGCAAGGCACCGAACATACCCCTACACCACCGCGCCCCACATTGTGAGCTAATCCTAAGATGTACTGTACCATTTGATCTGTCAGACCTTTGATATCTTGATGATTGCTTATAGTATATAGCCTTTGGAAGAGGGATAAGGAAGTGAGCATAGTTATTTCTATTGTAACTGGTTGCGGTCTGTCACCTGTCAGAAAATAAAACGAATATCTATCACATCTGCATCAAGCAAATAATTGACACAAGCAGAAACATGTTGGATGTCTTGACCAGAAAAATAACGATAAACTGGTGGACTTGGTGTACAAAACTCATAGTATACCCAAATAAAGAAGCATTAATTAACAGAGTGCCTGAACACTGAGCAATAGAACCATAGTACAGGGTACAAACCACTTAGCTTTAACAACAATGTAGCACAGTGCTCTGATGTCACATCATAGCAAACTTAGTTGCATCAATAGTTGTTTAGCTTTAACAACAATGTAGCACAGCGCTTTGATGTCATGCCATAGCAAACCTAGTTGCATTAATAGTTGTTTAGCTTTAACAACAGTGTAGCACAGCGATTTGATGTCATGCCAAAGCAAACCTAGTTGCAGCAATAGTTGTTTAGCTTTAACAACAATGTAGCACAGCGATTTGATGTCATGCCATAGCAAACCTAGTTGCAGCAATAGTTGTTTAGCTTTAACAACAATGTAGCACAGCGATTTGATGTCATGCTATAGCAAACTTAGTTGCATCAATAGTTGTTTAGCTTTAACAACAATGTAGCACAGCGATTTGATGTCATGCTATAGCAAACTTAGTTGCATCAATAGTTGTTTAGCTTTAACAACAATGTAGCACAGCGATTTGATGTCATGCTATAGCAAACTTAGTTGCATCAATAGTTGTTTAGCTTTAACAACAATGTAGCACAGCGATTTGATGTCATGCTATAGCAAACTTAGTTGCATCAATAGTTGTTTAGCTTTAACAACAATGTAGCACAGCGATTTGATGTCATGCTATAGCAAACTTAGTTGCATCAATAGTTGTTTAGCTTTAACAACAATGTAGCACAGCGATTTGATGTCATGCCATAGCAAACTTAGTTGCAGCAATAGTTGTTTAGCTTTAGCAACAATGTAGCACAGCAGTATCAAACTGATGTCAAACCATAGCAAGCTTAGTTGCAGAAACAATTGTTCAGATTTATTTAAAGAACAACAATGTGCTTTGATGCCAAGCCATAACAACAGTACAAAAATTCGAACACTATACCGGTATGACATACACCAAAGTATCTCAATACCTTTACTAACTCCACCAAGGTATTGCAATACCTTTTTATTGTTTTGTACTAATTACACATTAGTATTGATATTGTAATACTTTTTCGTAACATTTTGTACTGTAAACACAAGGGTAAAATAATAACTTTTGTATTTTTACACTGTATCTTGACACAAAAAGGTACACCATCAACCCATTACAAAGTGCTCCAATACGAAGTGCTATTAGCACCGTCATTGTTTTAGCCTCAAAATTTTATTACTAAATTACTAAAACATTAATTTCTACTGCAGTACTAGGCCTACTGACGTTTACATATTTTGCTGTAATTAGTTACATTTGGTGTTAATCTATTCAACGGGCTTCCCTTGGCTATCTGCCGCTTCCCAAGCGGCGCCTGTTTGCAGTTTCACCAGCTGCTGAAGACTGCTTTTTTTCTTCTTGGCCTGGGTTGGTTGTGCCTCTGAGTAGGGATCTTGAAGGGATACTACATAAATTTGATTGATTGATTGATTAATATAATTAGCTATTAGAAAATGACTTTGGTGAAACACTCAATGCTTTTACTATTTGTCAATATATTTCTGCATCTGAGAACTGGACGCTGATGTTGAAATATTATTTCACAGGTAAGATCGTCACAACATAAACACTACAATAACATTAGGATCTCAGAAAATTTTCGTTGTGTATAGATCATTCTATAAAGAGTAAATTAGACTCTAAGGCCATCGATATGTGGATATCTGATGGTGTGGATCAATCAAGCATCATTTAGCCATGATTTACCAACATCGGAAAAACTTTCAACCTGGCAGTAAAGCCAACTCATTATCTCACAAGATGCGTAACTTGGTGCAAAAATTCAAGTTGGAAACATTTTAAAGATACTAAAAAGCTGTAAAAGGTGCAAAGAAGCAAACAAATTTTAAAATAGCATTAACAAGTGGTAAAACAAATCCTTAGATTTGTTTTACATTTTGTTGCTTGAAGACGTTAACAATTCAATCATGCATGATGTAGCCATTCTAAAATATTGGCGCAATCCAAACATCAGGACGAAACAGCAGAAATCTATATTATTTCACATTTTTATCGACAATGTATCTTTATTGAAGCTCTGTAGCTAAATCAAATGGTCAAGGATCTTTTAATTTTTAATATAAATTTGCCACTCATCCCATGCATTTGTATTAACCAATCACAGCAATATTTGGCCACATAATTTGGCCACCGTGCAAGTTTTCACTGCAAAGAAAGATGACCATATTCACAAAACCTACAAGAATACAGTAAAACACAACTTTAACTCATTCTGTATAAAATATTTATAACATGGCATTTGATATTATGTGATAGCACACATGGACCCCAAGTTCTGCACTATAATGGGTTGATGGTGCATAAAATTCACCAAACCTGATCCAGTCAAAGATGCCTGAGACTGAAACATGGATGGTGAAGATTTTGACAGTATACCCTCAAGATGACAACAGAAGGCACACAATAGTCTGAATGTAGGACACGACTAATACCACCCACAAAAAAATGGAAAACACGTGCCACACAACAGTCTAGCCTGCAAATTCAGCTAAAACTGCAGAGCAAAACAGGATAAATTAGTCTTAACAGTTAATCAGCATAGCAATTGCGATTTATGCTGGTTACACCCTTACAACAATGGCACTGTAAAGAATCTCAAATACGCAATTCTCTTTATAAACCTATAAACCTTAACACCTGTTGTGCTTGTACTGGAAACATCCGTTCAGGTTAACCAAACTACTCCCACAAATCTAGCACAATATTCATCATCTCGAACTTTGCTTATTTCTGCCTGCACACTGAAATAGAAGAGCTGATGCTCATGTCTGGGTCTCATGTCCAAGGCCAACATGTTATCACATTTATTTTAAGAACAACCAACTTTCCAGTTGTTAGTCAGGCAATCTGAATTCCAGTGGTTGCACTGATTCTCCTGATATAACTAATTTCTTTAACATATGAAAACTGTCACATCAGAACGAACATAAGCATTCTGAGAAGGCAATACGCCTACCAAACAAGCAGACAGACGCTGGTTGCACGCAAACCATATGCTATGACTTGCAATCAATGATGCTGCACATAACGTCTGAAAATCATTTTCTAACAGCTAGCTCTGCACTGCAGTCTGTCAATTCATGGACCAAAGACTGAATTGAGTTTAATTTTTGTTCAGGAGTGTAAATCATATTAAAACCAGAGAAACTAACATACGCTTGCTTAACGCTTTAATGACAAGAGTGTACTAAAAGTGATTGGGAAACCAATGCAGCTTGTTGTTAAATTGTTAAACGACTATAAAACAACTTGACACACTCAACAAGCAAGCAGTTTCCTTAGCTCAATGCCTTAAAAAGTAGCATGGGTACAAATGGAAAGTAGGCAGACTCATCTGCTCAAGTCATCGACAACTGAGCAAGCACCAATGCAAACAGCAAGTGAGCAAATTCTAGCTCAAATTCTTAACCACCCTTGGCCTAACTGCATGAGATGTTTCAATCATATACTTCAACATTCAGAGCTATCGTTAAAACTATTTGTATCATTCTGCTCTTTGAATTATCCGTAACCTTCAAACGACATGACAGTCACAATTCATCAAATTAAACAGTCGGCACCGACCTGAAAAACATGATCTGCTCAAACATTTGCACCAGCCAACGCTGAGAAACAATAGTCATGAAAGCACTAGTGTTCAAGAGCCATACAGTGGAACATACCAGTGCCACTCTAAACCTTTTACTTTACAGCAACTGAAAGAAAGTTAAAAGCCCAAAGCTGTGTATTCATAGGCGTTCTTGGCGACGTAAGGTAGTCACTTTCATCGTTCGATAGGAAGGTTCGGTTGAGCGTGGGTTCTGAGACACTCCGGTGGACTTTTGGCAACGACCGAACGAGGTTCTCCAAAGAAGCAAGAATCTGAATTTTTAAACAGAAATTTCGAATGAAACCAAAATTGAAAGGAAATCATAATGACATATATTCACAGTCGCATATTTTAAATGTATAATTTCTCGTCCAAAGTGGGCATCTAAGTTGTCTCAGTTGGAGTTTTCTTGGTAATTCTGCTACGTTCTGACAACATTTTGCCCTAGGCCGTGCTCTACAATGAATTCTTTAACTTTTCCATAGATTGTGTGGAGTTTTAAATGGTACATGGACAAGGCCACCAATTTCTAAAGTGCAAACCATTTGGAAGATGTTGTGCCAATACTTTCAAGCCTTCAGTGACTGGAAAATAATGGATTCAGTCGGGCAATGGCAAGCCATCTTACAGCGGCATCGACCGTCCATTGCAGAAGATCTTCATCGTTCGATGACCGCTTGGCCACCTGTTGACAACGCTCCAGCCTACGCATGAACCCAGTGGCACAAGGGTACCTCAGACACATTCTCCTAGGAGTCCACAAAGTGAAACTCAGTGAACATAACCGAGTGCTGTGAACAATTCATTTGACTGTTTTCATTGTCACTCCTCACCTCAGCGGGTGCTTAGTGGTCTGTTCATACAAGTGCGAGAAATAGAGACGTTGTACGAGCATCACCTCCCTTGTGAATGATGCTCACACTTTCTGCTTTAATCACACTATTACATCATTAGGGCAGAAAATGAGGATTTTTAGAAGATGCTAAACATCAAAGACCAAGTAACTAACTAATCTAAATGACTCACCTGTGGAAATAACGGTCGTTCAGGGGCATCAAATTTTATGCAGTCCTGCATCAGTCGCTTGAAGGCTCTCGGCGTATCAGACCTTGCAAGAGAGATGTCAGGCTTCAGGTACCCTTTGCCAACCATGAAGAGAATCTATATAGAAACAAGACAAGTCAATAACGCAAGAACAATCGATTATACAGCCGTTTTCTTAAGTTCATGTGGATGAGAGCTAGCTTCCACAAAACAAACCACATTAATCTTGCTTAATCACAGACATTATCTCACCTAACACTTCTGTTCTACTCCAATGTACTCATTGGAATCATTACTCACTACCAGATGTATTTGATAGCAATGCTAATAGAAGTCATTAACTCTGCTCTCATGAAACTTTAAAATGCATCACTGTTAAGTGTTAACCTTAGCAATAAC
The DNA here is from genome assembly GCA_020284085.1 of Aporrectodea caliginosa. Lineage (NCBI taxonomy): Eukaryota > Metazoa > Annelida > Clitellata > Crassiclitellata > Lumbricidae > Aporrectodea > Aporrectodea caliginosa. Next base: position 1,452,293 of record JACEVL010000368.1, read on the forward strand.
TTAAGTTAAAAGTAGCCATGTAAGCACTCACTTCCTATAAGTCCTGTAACTGAGGTAAGATTTTAGCAAGATCAACAACAACAGTAATGGCAAAAAGCATAGAATTATAACATCCTATGTTCAAATTAGATCATTTGTTCATGGTATTCTCCAACTAAATAGCAGTCTTATGTTAATAAGTACTTAAGATCCTTATTGTTCATGGTATTGTCTTCTTAAACAGCAATTTCATGACCTGGTCTTTGTTATTGATGTTTGAATACGGCAGCTGTCCACTCATCAGCTCAAACAAGACGACTCCGAATGCGTAGACGTCTGATTTAAATGAATACGGATTTTCATCCTTCATTCGAATTATTTCAGGAGACTGAAAATATAAAAACACTCAAGTAATCTAACTTCACCTAATTCAAACACTTCCATAGTGCTGTTACAATAAAGCACAAGGCATCAGTTGAGCAGCACCAATACCCTCTTGGTGAGACCGATTGCAGAGGTAAGAAGCTAGTAAGTCCAAGAGAGCAGTCCAAGAGACACCAAACCTTTAAAGGTTGAAGCATCCTTTGGCTTAAGCACAGACATAACCATAGTAATTTCAGCAGCCCTGGAAATTATGATTGTGCATGATGAGAACTCTTTCAGGTCAAGTCAATTTCAGACTTTAAAGTTCACATTCAGGTGTTCCTCAGAGACATATTGAAAGACTGTTTAATCATTTGACACTTACCATCCAAAGAATGGATCCTGTTGGTTGCTGGAATTGATCTGAACCGCTCCACCGGGTTTTCACAGTTGCCAAGCCAAAGTCACCGATTTTTATACAGTAGTTATCGGCTAGAAATATATCTAAGCAAATAGCACTTAAGGAAATATCATTTTTCAGGTAACAATTAAAGAAAAATAGTCTAATGAGAAAAGATTGTCAAAAATAACAGACTCCTAGCACACAGTCTGCAGAAGACTGCAGAAGAGTCACGGTCACAATCATACTCAAGATTCATTCGGATTCCTGTGTTATGCTTCTTCACCCTTTGTAATGCAAGGAACTTAACAAATCCAGAATAATCTCTTCTTATCTATTTTGCTTAGAACTGAGCCACAAGCCAGAATTAACTGATAAATGTTACTGATTACTATTTTTACCGTAACTACTTATTTCTACTGAAAGGATACTGTTTGATTTAAGATCACGATGAATGATGTTCTTTGCATGTAAGTAGCTACAAGCACAGAAAGCACAGACAACATTAGCTGAAAAAGATCAGTAACAAAAGTTAACTCAAACCGGTAACCATGGTTACAAAGTGATAGACTTCATTTTCTAAGCTTACACATGGTCTCCTGCAGAACTCTCCCTTTACTGCATGATCTCTCCCACCAAGAGCATATTGTTTTAGAGCCAAGCTTACTAGATGATTCTAGTCAAACAGTAACCTTGCACCATCCTTTGGTACTAGCAGAGACTAAATATCTGTCCTGTGGGCTGACATTCTAGAACACTAACCACTGACATTAAGAACTTCCCTTTGCTAATTATGACATTGAAATATCTTAATCAGAAATGCTTTACTTCACAAACTGGATTATACTATTGTCAGCTCCTAAAAGCGACTAGAGCAAACATAATCATATATCAAATAGCTTAACTGTGTCATCCTTCAAATTTCTCCATGCTTTCAGATTTTTCTCTCAACAGCAAACTAACAGTCATGCATAATGCATGTAATTTAACACTTTAACGATGGGCTGCATTGGTTTCCCAGTCACTTTTAGTACTCTTGTCATAAAAGTGTTAATCAGATGTTCATGTAGCACTACCTCAATGAAACTCCTTGGCACTGCAACAAACAGTCTAGGTCTTTCTATGATTATAAATCATAGTTATAGCTATTAATGGTTGAGGTAAGGGTATCAAACATATATTACATAATTCTACTAACAATACATTATGTGAGGCATGGAGTTCAAGCTGATCAATTTTGGGCCGAAGCGTAAACATGACCACAGGGCCATCTATCCTTATGACCTGATGAAGAATTACGGATACTAACTCAGGATCCAAAGATTACGGTATCTGCAACTAGTCAAAGGAATTACTTGAGAAGAATTGAGCTTACTCAATGCCCTGAGCAGTTTGCCGAGCAATGTCTATGATCAGCGACATTTCAAATTTGACTTCAGTGACGTGGAGATGTTTGTAGAGGCTTGAGCCTTCGCACCATTGCGTTATGATCGCAAGGTAAGGGTTGTATGTACAACCCATGAAAAGCAGAACGTTGGCATGTCGTGTTCTCCTACAGAAATAAAAGTTAATTTAATGCGGATCATAGGAGGTAACAATCGCACACTTTTATACAAGCCTCTTTGGGAAACACCTGAGAAGCATGGTCCAGAGCAAACACAAACACCAAATGAAATGCTGTTCTTACTTTCTCAACTTGCATTGCTAGTCATTTATCATCTCCAGAAGTAAAATGGATGGATGGCAGAGTGGGTATGAGCCAGATAGCTAAGGCTAGGCACCAGATGCTTGGTACTCCACGAGAAACAAGCATCCAGCACTAGCACCACCTGAGGTGTACCAATATATGTATATGCCAAACATCTGGCATAACTATAACCTGAAACGCATATATATCTTTAGATCATTTACTCAAAAGTACAATATATGACTATAACATACCAGTATGTGTCTCTGTTGTTACTTACAGTGTATAAGATAGGACTGAATATGTCAAGTTAACGTAAGCTGTATGCCTTTCATCTGCCTGACCTTTTGGATCTTGACCTGGACCCGATTTTGACCCTATCTGACCATTGATTTTGTTCTGACTAAGAGCCTGTGAATAAGCTGGTTCCTACAAATGCTTTTCTGCACTGTAGAAATCTTGAAACTGGGCTAAATGCTATTCAACTGAGAACAAACATTTTTAAATTCTGTTGAACTTTACTTGCATATAAAATAAGAGCAAGTAGAATTGTTCATGGAACTTCCTGGATATTGCAGATGCTGGATATTTGCCCCATTACTCTGAAATTACCTTGCCCCTGACTGGGCGGCTGAAGAAGGGACAATTCTTCTTTTGGTTGGCTACAGCTAAAAAGCTTTTGTAGATTTAGTTAAAGTCGTTAAGGCATCGCACCTTACTCAGCATTCATGCTAAAAACCATTTTGTATCACCATTGACACATCGATATTTTATGTTGAAGTCTGTCTTTTCTTTTTCAAGTGGGTGACAATATTGAGCTATCTCAGCTGTTATATTGCAGTTGGAATTGCAACAACATTCTTCAGATATGCAAAAAGATGTATCTAACCAGTACAGAAATGCTGATATGTATTCATAGCACAGTAAGAGGTTTTGATATTTATTAACACTTTAATAACGAGATGCATTGGTTTCTCATTCCTTTTAGTACACTCTTGTCATTAAAGCGTTAAATAGCAAAACATTCACTCAATGTACAAAATTCAAATTCTAGAGAAAACAGTTGAGAGACGTGTGTTGAGCTACCACAACACCTCTGGCCAATCAATAAAGGGGGAAAGGGTAAGTAGACTAACTTAAGAACAGCAACTTCATTTTTGAAGGCTTCCAGCTGAGCAGGTGTTGGTTCTTTGACGTTGAGGCGCTTTATCGCAACTGGGCCATGCCACTGACCTCGATACACTGTTCCAAAGGAACCCGACCCAATTCGAGGCCCAACGAAGATTTCTTCAAATGGAATTTCCCATTCCTCATTTGAGTCTCGGCGAGATCTCTGCAAAAATGAAATAATCCATCTAAAAATACACAGCAAATCAATTATTTCATTTTCTCACACATTCTCGGCTGCATATGAATGTGTATGCTTATAAGACTCAGTTTAGCTTGTGCTGTAATAAGTTTTGAAAAAGCAAAATTATCCTGAAATTAAACTGTTGGCTTGGCATCTTTATAACATATGAACAGCAACTTCATTTTTGAAGGCACGGAACGTTTCAATGGAAACAATCCAACTTAATTAATCAAGATAAATTGTAAAGTTCTATTTTACACCTCTGCTATTTACATTTTATGACCTATCTATCCCATAAGTGACAATTTCAAAGGCATTTTTGGAGAACAATTAATGCCATCATATTCGTAAAGAATCAAAATGAATTTGGATATGACCACATAAAGACATATACAAGTAGATACAAACTCAACAAGTGACTGGTGATGTTGTAAAGCTCAGCTCAACAATACTGACCTTTGGCACTCTAATGATTCACTAATTTTACTATTATGAATTGCCACCGATTTATCTCAGTACAAGTCATTAATTAGACTGCTGCTACAGAAGTTACCAGATCACACTATGTGCTCACAAATTCTGAATCCAAATCACCGCCAACCCTAACACGGCTGTGTCGCATCTTGACTTGATTCGTTGGGGATGTATCGCTACTCTGGCCATCCGTCTTGCTGGATTCGGCGAAGATAATGGCACCATCTTCAACCATAGGAATACCTGGAACTGGAGCTAAGTGGCGGTCCTCTCGACATATCTCCTACAAAAGCCAGAAATGAGAGCACTTATGATTCTCACAGAACAGCATAGGAGAGTTTAGGATGGACTGTGATGTCATCTGCATACAAGTATAAGTCATCATTACTGCGATGATTACCAGCGTGATTCATGACAATAATATAAATCATAATTGCAAATACAGCACAGGTAAGCAGTCATAGTTTGGGCTATAGATAAAAAAGACTTACCTGAAGCACAGAGCCATCAAGGTTAGCCAAGCGATTGACATTTGGCACAGACGTGGACCGTTGATCAGCATACGCTCGGCGATTTGGAGTCTGTGCTGCGGATGATGGCTGGGCAGTCTGATTAGAATACTCAAAACCTCGAGATAACAAACTAAAAACACCAATATATTCTTGTTACTTTGACTCATCACTTCTAAACAATTAAGAAATGAAGAATAAGACATGAAGACTCCTCAGAACAAAACACGCAGATGTCGGAAATGTCGGTCTCAACTAGAGGCACAGCGTACTCAACGTACTCACTGATTTACACTAAGCAAAATGTACTTATTGATTAAACTAAGACACAACGTATTTATTAATTAAACAAAGGCACAATGTACTTATTGATTTAAACTAAGGCAAAATGTACTTATTGATAAAACTAAGGCCAGTCCTTAGCTCAAGAAAGATACTCTGTCACTGAAATAAAACTGACATAAACACGTTTAGTCACCAAATTACACCTAAATGACTTAGACACTTATTCACTGAAGTTCGGAGGTCATTCATCACTGAATTAGACCAGATAACACTCCTAACCATTGACTCAGATCACAAAAGATTTAGCCAGTGAATTAGATCTGATTCCATTTGATCAAGTGCAGCTTACTGCTTTGTATGTTCACGTTTCTGGAGCTGGTCATCATCAACTGAGCCACAGAGGAGACCATCATCCTGCTGAGGGCAACGCGGGTCGGCACGTTCAGCACAGCGAGGGTGGTATCGGGCCGTGCACGTTTGGCACTTGAGGCCCTGAAAGACAAGCTTCCGACAGACATCACAGAATGCCAGAGTGAAGAATGTCTTGCGGATCTGTTAAGAAGAAACAAGTGCATTCAGTGTGTTTACAATGTTCTACAAATATCACCATTCATCACACTTGCATTATTATTATTATTGGTCATAGTAGCAGTAGTAATAGCAGCAGAAATAGCATGCATGACCACACTTCTTTAGCTGTGGCTGGGAGCACCTCTGAGTAGGTGTCTTGAAGATGCGCTATATAAATTCTCAGAATGAATGAATGAACATCACACATCAATGTGAACCTGAGGCATGGGTGACATGAAAAAACGCACTGATTCAATCAGATACAGGCAGATATCGAGCATATGCTTATCATCTGTTACAGCTATTTGACCAGAATTCCAATCTGAATGAAAGTCTGGCATAAGATGTAAGTACCTACTACAAGCATCATTGTTCTTTTACAATTTCTAATTAAAATACTACATAAGTGTCAAATCATTATTGCCCCATCATCTCAAAAAGTCACCATCAAAGCATCATCCCATAAAGTCACCAAAAAACTCTCTAACAATCGTCATAAAACAAGCGAATGGGCTATCTCCCTCAGACGGCCAAAAGCGTCACTGAGACAATTGAGGCGATCGAGAGAAGACTTCTACAGGCAGTTATACGGAACAAATGTCACGTGTTACGAAGCCTATTCCCAGAGACCGTGAAAAGTCACTATAAGCTCAGACCAAGGCAACATAACTTTCAGCTTCCACCTAAAGACGATAAAAACTATATACCTCGTATACTCTATAGAAAATAGCAACCCATGACATTCAATCATTCGATAGAAATCAAAACTTTTAATTTCTTAAATTCTCAATGCCTGTACCTCGTTGCAGTATGACAACTTGTTTCTTCAATAAACGAAAATATATATATATATAATTCTCAAGTACGTCGTCATCATCATCAAAACAAAGTTCAAACAATTGCCATCTGCTGAAAAGTCACAACAAAAGATAACCTCAACTGGTCAACAATGTCATTAGAAGCCATTCTGATCATTCACACTTACAAAATTGTGTGGGATGCTTGTGGTCGGTGGAAATGCAATGCTATCCTTCTGTTCGATAACAAGCTCTTGTCCTGCCAGAAGTGCTATGTCAGTATCCCACGTGACCATTGTATTGCTAAAAGACATAACAACAAATTTCAGAAAACCACAACCACTAATTCCACATCTCAGATGTGGAATTAATTAAAAGTGTACTGTAACAGTAATAAAAGTAACAAATTTTAGTCACTATTACTTTCGAACGGGTAGTGAGAGACAGTCACCAGGCAGTGCATACAAGGCCAACTGTAAGCATTTACCCCTACTAGGACCTACAAACTTAATGACGACAGGGAATTATGGCAATTTTCAACTGAGGCAAATTTAAATAAGTGATGATGACAAACAGATGCATAAAACATAATTCTTCCTTTACAATAAATAACGACTTCAGTTCTAGGATTTATTTATAATATAACACTACAATATTACTACTTTATTTGGCTGAATATGACCATTTCCTGTTGGACTTCTGTAGCTTTCAGTTTATATATATATATATCAATAAATTTTCTAGAAGTACAATCAGTCTTCTTATATTCATATCAATCAAAACAAAACTCTAGCTGCAATAAAGCATAAAGGAAACAAACAAAACTAAAAAACAGCTAAACTAAATACGTGCAGACTGTCAGTTTTTCTTACCTTGGCTGCCGATATACGATGCATTTATCAGCGCTCAACTCACGCAACCGCATTCCTTTAGCAAGTGCATCCTTGAGGGTCACACCAGGTCGCACTTGTATCTGAACAAGAGACCAAAAAACAAATGCTCCAGGTTATCAATTATTATTCAACAGTAATAAATACGAATATTCAGCATTGAACTTTCAATGGGTGTGGAGGAAGGTGTTGCAAATTTCAGAGCAGGTTAATGATGGATACAAAGGCAAATCACAAGACACACAACTCACATGAGACCCCTAGCAAAATGCACCCAGAAATAAATGCATTCCGTTAGAAAGATATCAGGATTCAATCATAATGTATCACATGGTCTCAGAAGTACTATATATCTATGTTGTCTCTCAACATAGATAGGTCCTCCGCACAGACTTAGTATTCCAAAATACGCTTCAGACAGCACAGCGCATCTCTTCAGGATAGCAGCCTTAGTTTGGCGGTGCCTTGCTGGCTGTGATAATGAGATAGACAAACAGAGACAGACAGACAAAGCCTTTTCGGTTGTTGGGCCCTCACTTGAGCTGCGCTTGATGCCACGCAGCAGAGACAGACAGACACACACACACAGAGACAAACAGAGACAGACAAACAAACAGAGACAGCCACACACACAGACAGACAGACAGACACCAGACAAAACTCACAGAAGAAATCTGTTTGTGTGGCAGGTAGCACTTGACGGTGTTCCTCATTGGACTTTTTGAGTCGACGCTGCTGTTTCGAACAGTGGGCAAAGAGATCGTCGAGACATCGTCACGTTCATCATTCTGTGACACAATCAGGACGTCATCATCCTTGAGACACTCCTGCAATTCCTGCTCCTTCAACTGCAGCTCATGGATCTTATTAGTCAGACCTTCATATTCCTGCAATAAAGCACAGTACAACAAATTTCAACACTAAATGATTGCATTATGCACAATCAATAACAATGCATCGTAGATCAATGGATAGTATTTCCCGCATCGTTTTGTATTGTATTGTATTTAGCGCCCCTCAGATTTCCCATCAGAGGCGCTCCCGGATAGTATTTCCTGAGCAATTTGAAGGACTTGCCCAGGGTCCCTACGCGGGGATATCATTTATTTATTCATTCGTGAACCATACTCTATGTAAGGATGTTGCTGGTGATGTAGTCAGATAATAGCTATAAATGTGTTTCCTTTCACCTCAGTATCCAGGGCTTCCTTCCTCTTGTGAACAGTTTGTTGTCTAGGCATGCAATTCCTTAAAGAAAGAGTTACACAGCTGTGTCATTCTTTTTTTTCAGTGGAAATATCCTCTAAACTTAGAACCATGTCTCAGAGAAATATATTGAAAAAACAGCTGTCCTTAACAGTTAACAGCCTATCTTTAATTCAACTGGGTTCTGAGAAGTGGGATTAAAAGTTGAATGCCATCCCCTTGTGCCTCCTACAACATGTTGGTCATATCGGATTCTAATCTGACTGGGTGGTCACTTAGTAGGCCTACCAACCGATCAAAACTAAGAAGTCCCAATATATTCAAAGTCATTACATTACTTCAGAGCAGTCAGTCTAAATGCATAGGTCTTCAGTCAACATGCTGCAATCAAGTTGTAATATCAATCGATTTCCATGTTTAGTTGGCAAGAGACATAGAGACATAGTTCAGAATGATATCAGGCATTTATGGCCAAGTACAACAAAAGTGGGAGACTACATTCCACAGATAATGTCACAACTCTGCACTTGTCGTGCTCGCAGCATTTTTTTCCACTGTCGTCAAAAGTTATATGTTGATATTTTATGACAAGCCTGCAATAACTAAAAAACAATTTTGCCCACACATATGCATTACTGACAAACTCATCAGACTTGATAACATGACGAAAACCCAGACATCAAGATCAGTGAAGTCGTAGCAAATTGAGATGACCTTTGCAGTCAGTGACTGACCTTGAGGTACATTGATGGAGGGTGTTTGCGATTCCCAAACTCTGCATTCAATGCCTCCAGCTGTTCCATCGTCAAATGAATCACATTCTGAATATTCCTAATCTGTAACAAAAAGAAACTCGTTATTCAGCAATGCTGACTACAAGAACAAATAACATTATATGTAGCAGTAAATCTAAGTAATGGAAGAATAGGTTACCTGCAAATGGTACTAAATTCATCATTGTGACTACCAGGTATGTTTCTTTCTGAGAAATAAAAACTTAGTGCAAGGCGAGTCAGTGCTAGGATCAGAGTTTATTTACATCCTAAATATTACAACACAGTTACAAGTTTTTCGCCAGAACAGCGATATTTTCTGTGTGTTACATTGGTGTTGCCCCCTATCGAAGTGGCTGGTACTCTTCCTGGTATGCCGGCTATGCGTGACAGGAATGGTGACTTTATGAAGGACATTTCTCTTCTATTATATTATTAATAATAATTTGATTTCATCACCCACTCTTAACTCTGATATCATCAACACTTCTATGGTGCTGGTATTTCAAGTACAAAATATCAGCTGATGATTCAGCAAAGCCAAGACTCAAAGCTGGCTAAAGTTCAATTCCATTAAATGGCAATAATATATATATAAGGTATGCATGAGAGTTTTAGTATACGATCATCACTGTTTGCATAGCTCCATCACCAAAATAACTTCAACGACTGCAAGGTCTAAAATGCTAGACAGTACAGGAGAAGAATGTCAACTGTCGCCCTAGCTGGCTTAAACACTGTTCTGAAATGGTTCAAAATGCAAGATATCCTACCTATGAAACTCACGCATCTATCAGTGTTATTTCAGTTATGGTTTTTCAGTTACAGTTACAGTTATCTAATTTATGATTTTTGGTAATCAGTTATAGTGCCAGTTATCTGAAATCAGATTTTTCAGTTTCAGACTTTTTTTCAGTTTCAGTTTCATTTCTCTTTAGTTTTCAGTTATAGCATCAGTTATTTAATCACAAGTCATGACTAATGACACACTGACTACAAGTATTCTGAACAGTTACCCAAAATATTTATGCAGCATATCAGTGGTGATTTAACGTATTGTCGGTTTACTTTAAGTAAAACACGACATTCAGATTAACACTTGCTCTGTTCCAGCAATTAGCGTGCCACACTCAAACGTCCTTGCCAGCAACGGTATGAACACAACATCGACTTTTGTCGTCTGGCTTCGTAAATAAAATATCCCAAACGCCACTTTCTACTTTTCGACCACTACTTGACTTAAACATTATTCTCATGGATTGTTTTAGAATTTACGGTTTAGAGCCAATACAACACAACGAAAGGAAAAGGAACCGGAAGTGAAACGAACATAGAAAACTGAAAAAAGAACCAGAAGTGAAACTAGCATAGAAAACTGAAAAGGAACCAGAAGTGAAATGCTAGAAAACTGAAAAGAAACCAGAAGTGAAATGAGTATAGAAAACTGACCGTGACTAGAGTAGATTACCATTCAAAAAGTAAGTAAGAAAAGCACTCATGTTTTATTTTTCAGTTAACTTTTGTTATTTTTCAGTTATACAGTTTTCGTTTTTCAGTTACTATTACAGTTTCAGTTATTCAGTATTTTTGTTTCAGTTACAGTTAACTGCAAGACAATTTTCAGTTATTTTGCTATTTCAGTTACAGTTACAGTTAATAGAAATAACACTGCCCAACAAGAAAAAGTGCAACTAACCAACATTTTATAAAAACCTAAACTAGTTTATCTGCTTCAATTACATACTCAAAGCACACATTTCTTATGGTGTATTGTTTCTTTAAAATAAACACTGAAGTTAAGGTGGCTATATGTACTTTACTGAGCAGAAATAATTAGTGTCACATAAATTTAGCAATGTACAGCATACCATACATGCAGGGGGAAGTTCATGAAGTTCAAATTAAAGTAAAGAATACATAGCATGAATCAATCAAATTTACTTTAAAATTTGCTGCCAATCTAAAGTGCAATTTTTAATTTAAAAGAATTTTCTGTGATCCTTTACAAGTCCAATGATGCCTGCATGAGTATCTTGTTGACTCATTTTTCATGACTACACGGATTTCTAATGCTGTCATTAGCCCACTACAACCAGCGCATACACACCTACATAGACATGATATAGGGTCATAAAATAACATTTCAGTTTAAAGCAGTTCTTGCCATAATCAGTACTTGAAATGTATTCTAAATGTTGAGTAATAGCAAGGGTACAGCGTATTCTTATCATCACTGGCACACTGCTCTCAGTGTCGCCATTAGCAAAACACATTATACATTATGCATTTACCTATAATATTATATAGACATGTATAAAATCCTCCAACTACCGGCAGCTGCAAATGGTTACACGACTCTGATCTAACCACAGGAGTACTGCCTGGTACAAATGCTCTGGTTCCTGCACTCTCGGTCTGTCTGTCTGTCTCTGTCTGTCTCTGTGTGTGTGTCTCTCTCTTTCTCTGTCTTTTGGTGTTTCTCTGTCTGTCTGTCTGTCTGTCTGTCTCCTAAATTCATACCACACAGCAGTTTTGTACCACAGCACAGTTCAGTCATGTGCATGGATCATGTGATTTTACACAGGCAGGATTTCTGCAAAATTTTATTTGAAACTTACTGGATGTAGTTGATAACTAAGGGCATGACAAATTGTAATAAAATATGGCCCAGGTATATGAGTCCTTCTGAGAGGGTATCCAGTTACCCATCACCCCGTCAGAGGAACAATAATTTAATGCAAACTGTGAAATAGTTATATTCTACTGAGTGTACTATATAGTCAGCTGGTCAACTCACTGGTCATTAATTGCTACTAATAATAATAATAATAATATCTTTTCTTTAATAAGCGCCTGACAAACGCACTGTCGCTGTACATTTGCATGTTATGCAATTGAAATCTTAACTACTAACAGAACAGACAATAATAATAATACAACGGCGCTAATAGCAGCCTACAAAGCATATCCGCCCAACGGGGGCTCGAACTTGGTACCTCTCGGTCTCTGTGCCAGATGTTATCCAATGCGCTACGGGCCCCCCCACCTAGAGGTGTCCAAGTTAAGTAAAATATGGCTCAGGTACATGGACCCATTCTGAGTGGGTACCAAACTGACCATCCATCTGTCATAGGAAAATACTTGCATGTTATTATGCACTGCATATACAATAATAATAATAATAATTACAATAATCTTCGTTTACTTTTTCACACTGACAAGTGTGCAGGATGATTAGAGTTCATAGTATGAACGGATGATCACAAGTTATTACAGGAGTCGAATTTAACTGTTTGGCAGCCCTGCAAGGCTTCCATCATAATTCTCTACTGCTCATGTTTTCAACACCACCTAGCGAATGAAAAGGCTGAGTCGACCTTTAGGGAGGTACCAGGAAGCGATTCCAGTCAGCTGGTCACGCGCTAGTCGCTAATTGCTACTAAATGTGTCATAATTTTACTAAAATATAACCCTCGAACCTGAACAGGGCGTACACAGGAAAAGCAGAATATTCAGCTGAACAACTAAAACACAGTTGTATGATTATAATATTATGAAGTTGTTTTAGATTCTTTGGTGTCATATTAAATGTGGCTTTTATGGAATTTTCAGCGTAATTTCAATAAAAAAAAATACAAAACAGTTTAAAATCCATTCAATTAAAACTAAACTCATCTAAACTGCCAGAGAGATAATTTAAACTGCAGACAAAATGTACTTGTTACATAACTCCAAGCATTAGCATCTGGGCTGACAGTAGACAGTTTTGTAAAGCATGCTAGATGTAGCTTGTTACCGATGATGCTATATAAATTGTCATAATCACTATTAAAATAACAGGGAAGAGCATAGTCCAGAAAAGAAGACAATGGTAAGTGGCTAAGTCTACTGTATATTAGCCTGTACCAGTTTAAGTCCAACTGTTCATACAGTGTACAATAACTAGGATAAACATTTATACATTGACGATATTAAGCATACATGCATATATATACACACGCATATATATATATATATATACATAATAAAACGTATATGCATATGCATATAGATGCGTGTGTATATATATATAGTCACAGGGAAAGCCCGTGTAATTATATGGGGAGGTTGCAGCAAACACCATGTGACTGAATCTATGTGGGTCTTATTGCCCAGGCACTGAGGTCGACATGAACTAAGCTCAGGGCATAGCGTCTGCCCAGACCACCACACCAGAGAAATATTTAATTATCTTTCAGAAAACAGCAGCAGCCAAAGCATCCACTCTCCCTGCCTCCTCTTCCTCCTCCTTCTCTTCCTGCTCCTCCTCCTCATCCCAGTCCCTAGTTTAACCATTGGTAAAGGGAGAGGACGAAGAAGAAGTTGGAGGGCAAACGTATCCCAGAAGGCAAGTAGCGCCGATGGATGGACGGACGGACGGCAGCCGGTTGGTGTGCGTTGAGTTGCCTGGATCCAGTATAATGATTTGTCATTAATATCCAATGGGCCCAGGTTCAAGGATGCAGCCTTCGTTGCTACTGCTGCAGCCGCCGTGTAGACACAGACCCTGGCCGCCGTGAAGGAGGCACGGGCCATATCAGCAACCTGGACATCCAGAATACTACTTTTCATGCTCTGAAAGACGACTACGAAGGCAAACAGAACACTAGACAAATGCCCCTTGAACTTTGCAGACACTTGCGCTGATGTCCTTGCTCTGTAGACAGGAAGTTATGATCAACAATTTGCTTACTTTACAGAAGCATACAAACGAACTGACGTGTAGTGACCCAAGTGCACAGAAAGCAGTGTATGAGAAATAAATATATTGTGGACCTGGACAATCACATGGTAGTTTTCGTGCGATCTCAAAGAAGTAGCTGATATGAGCAGAAGACAAAACAGGTGTAACTGGTCTTACCAGAAAGTAAGCACGAAAGAATGGCATGGTAAAAACATCATAACCTCACGGAAACATGGAAGTTCAAGGTTTCTGTCTTCCACTTGTATTTTAATTAACTTGTTGTCCTTGACAAACTCTAACATCATTTTGGGTTGTCAAGGAAGCACCTTGAAGCAGTTCTTATCAGATTCTATATAATATGCCTAGTTACGGTACACTATTCTACATACAAGACACTAAATCATTGGAGATTATTGAAGAAATTTGAAAATTAACAGCAAACAGCTGACTTTCAAAGACCTCAGTGTAAGTCATTACATATGTATCTTGTTAAAAGTACATAAATGTGAATCTCTTGAAATGTACCTACTGACCCATAAATAAGCATTTATATATTTTAAAACAAAGTTACTTATTTCAGGAGATGCATACTCATTCATGCACACTATCAGCATTTACCAAAGTATCTACACAAAACAAAAGTAAGGTACGGTACTTGTACTTCAAGCATATTATATTTTTGTTCACTTACAATTATATTTCAGCAGCACTGAAACTGTGTTGCTATCCGTTAGCAAGCACAACATTAGTGTTTTAAAAACAATAAGTTTACTGAAGTATAGATAGCGTTTCAATACAAAGTACACGAAATAAAAGGCTGTCTGTATGAATTTAATTAATTAATTAATAATTTAATAGAATTTAATTTGCAGGCAGGCACACAAACAAGCCAGAATCTTCCTAGCTACACTACACAAAACATCGTCGTAATAAATCAAGCACCAATGCAAAGTTTTCCTCCCTCAAAAATGCACAAAATTAATAAACACGTAAGTGTTGTTTAATAGAATGCAAACACCTTGCTTTGTCTCTGAGCCACTGGCCTTTCTCATTTTATGTTTCTGCAGTCTCAGATTCAGCCAACGTAAATACGCACCCATTAGTAAATGGAATTGCCTCATAAATTCTTAATATCACTATTGGTGTTTATTATTACATCTATTCTTGTGCTTTCATTTGGTTTTTATTACTCGCTTCATTAAGTAAATGACTAAAGGCATTGCCTGATGAGTTCAGATTAAGCACAGACACTAGGCTAACATTCTCTACGAAGATGACTTGAGTTGTAAACATAGGGCTGATGCCTAAAAACAGCTAAAAGGAAAGTGACCACAACAGCACTACTTAATAATAATAATAACAATAATGACAATTTATATGGCGCCATAACACAGCCATGCTGTTACAAGGGCGCCTCACAGTCAACTAAACAGCAGGGTACGCCCATATATGAGAGGCTGACGAGTTGAAGGATCTTGATGCAGTTGTGGTGCGGCAGCGGTGCAAGACCAGGGTTCAGTTTCCGTAAGATCGCATGTTCCTTGAGGGCATGACGTTTGAAGGTCAGAGAGATATGGAGGCGGGGTTAATTGTCACAGTTGTAGGTGATGAAGGCGATTTTGTAGATAATCCATTAAGCCTTTCTTTGACAGGTAGCCAACAGAGTGTTTTTAGGAGTGGTTTATCACTGGTACAATATGAGGAGTTGCAGATCACCCGTGTGAGGTTATTCTGAATCCATTGAAGGGAGGTTAGGTTTTCGATGACGTCCCATAGAGAAGGCCATTGCAGAGGTCGAGACGAGAGTCTACTATCCCACAAGCAATGATGTTTGCAAGGTCTTTTGTGAGAAAAGTTCGAATGTCACAGAACAAGAGTATGGAAATTGGTGGAGCGAACGATTTCAGTAGTTTGAGAGTCCATTGACAATGTTGTGTTGAGTTTTATACAGAGAATTTTCATGGTGGATCACATGTTTATGACGGTGTTTGAGACGCTTGGAGGTTAAAGTGGTGAATTCTGATCTGGTTCCGAAAACTTTTTAAAGCAAAATATAATACCTCTGTAATATATAAATGACTAAAGCGATAGCGTATTGGATAACACACTGGCATAGAGAGCGAGAGGTACCAAGTTCGAGTCCCGTAGGGCGGACATGCTTTGTAGGCTGCTATTAGCGCCGTGTATTGCAGGCTGTCTGTTCTGTTAGTAGTTGGATTTGTTGTTTCAATTGCATAACATGTAAATGTACAGCGCAGTGCGTTTGTCAGGCGCTTCAATAAAGAAAAGATTATTATTATTATTATTATATATATGTATGCCTCTATAGAAGTATCATAAACATGGTCCTGATGTTGAAGGGTTTTTGATTCAAATGTATATAGTGACCATATGGCCTCAATGACCCTGCTCATATTTCAATGAACTGATCGAGGAAGATCCTTCACACAACTGCCCGTTTGAATGGGTGCCACACCATTTAAGAACCCCATATATGGACAGTGCTAGCCGAAGCTTCAAATCACTGAAACAGGTCACTATCAGGAGGCAAACCGGGACCTGCTGCTAGCTTCAACAAAATCAAGCCATCCTGTATGTACATATGCATTCTGTATGGATGTGTAGCACTCCCACACTATTTATTAGAGACAGTTTGGGTTTGGTGTTATTTCACATGGTTACAGCCGCTGGTTACTTACCGGTAATTAAGTTTAATAGCTTAGATTTGCTCTACCATAACTATAGCATCTAATAATATTCAATATATAGCATTAAAAAACCCATCAACTTAAACATACACACATATAGATAAGATAGGCTTGTGTGGGAAATGGACAAATGCTACAGGATGCGTATATATGTACAATTGTACATGGATGGTACGCATGTCTGTACTTGAGCATTTACTGTATTTTACAGACTATACGTCACTTCTAACTAAGTAGTGATATAAAAACAGCTAAATTCTTGTACAGACAAGACATCTAGGTCACACTGGTATACAGAGCATACCCTACACAGATATCTGATCAGAATGCATATAAGCATGTATGCAAATGACAGCTGTAAAGATATAATTGTTGTTACCAATACTTCCTTAAAAATACCTTTCTGCTTAAATAAACTTTGCATTTTTGAAATTAAATAATTGATAACATCTGTTGCCTGTGTTGTAACTTGGTATTTCTGTAGTAATTACTTGGTTCTATAAACGAATAAAGCTAGCATCCAAAGATACTAAATAATATACATGAAAAATAGATGTATTTAGGTGATAACTCAATACCAAAATTTGTTTGATAGAGTAGCCTATCTTTATATTATGGTAGTACATGTAATCATTGCCAGTACTAACTAAGTATATAATCAGCAGTTGCAATCTTAATCCAATATAAGAAAACAAATGATTCAGATGCCACGCTTATTTCCCTGGTAAGCCTAGTACTGCATTTGATAAACAAATTTTGTTTTTAATAATGTGATTTAATTTATTTAACTTCTTATCGATCTTTGCTTAATATAACTTATTCAACATTTTTTAAAACTTTCAACACATAAGTTGCAACCTTCTAATCATTGTTGCCCTCAAAGTTCATATAAAAACGTGACATAAATAGTCGGGAAAATGTGGTATTCAGCATCTTCTAAGCACTTCTCAAAGTTGATCTTCAACAACCTAATCCTAAATGATGCCACAGTTCGATAAGAATAAAATGTTTCTTTCAAGGCAAATGATACTTGAATATCACAGGAAAAGTTCCTATCAGCAGAGTCTTGCACAAGCTTAGTACCAGACAACTAGATTCTCATCCATGATAGACTGAATATCATAAGTATTGGTAAATGATACATGTATGTATTCCTCAACCTCAGTGCAACATGGACCAACAAGTCTGAACATGGTGGGTCAACCATCAACACTCAAAGTCATGAGAATCTACCTGTTCAAGCTTTGATTCAAAACAGATCACCTTCTCATTCTTAAAGAATGACAAGAATTTCAAGAAGTATTCTGACAGCATTTAGAAAGCTCTATAAAACTGTTCGGTTTAAAGCATGTTGATCAGGTAGTAAATACTGTATTAATTAAATTTGGTATTGACAATGGACTTGATACTGCTACAGCATAGTTCGATAATGATACTTCAGAAGGCATAATTATTTTATACTTGAATGATCATGGGTAACTTTAAAAGAGGTTTAGTGACAGACACATAAACTAAATGGGTGAGTGTTCAGGAATACTTAAGAATAACAAAGCATAAGGACCAGACACCCACACAACAATTTAGAAGATTCAAATAAATAAAATGTGTTCATTGTTCAAGGATTTTAACAATGCGTTCAACATCAGACAAACATCTGTTGCAATTTTATCATGTCTGGTAGGCCATTTCTTACCAACACAATCCTAATCTGACATCAGAAATTATTTAAAACACTGGTCTCTAGTTGAGTAACTACAAATATAAGAGCTGTTTCACTGAAATATATGGCCTAACGTTGTCTTAAACATTGACCTGAAGCTAGAAACTGTATATAACTCGAGCAACTAAAAGCTAATCTAAACTTCATCAAAACTTTCTTTATATAATAGAGAAAAATTAGCGTACGTGATTCTCATAAGGACTTCCCTCCTACGTATCTACATACTCTGATACTCACACAACACTGCTTGTGGTGCTGCATTCTCGTTTCTCTCCAGAATCTGTCTCCCAATACTTGTAATAGTAATTACGACAATTTATATAGCATCGTTGGTAGCAAGCTACTTCTAGGATGCTTTATAAAACTGCCTACTGTCAGTGCAAATGCTTTGCTCAGAGTTACATAACAAGACACAAGTGCATCTTTAACTTCGGTTCCATAAATGCATTTTCCCTTTCACATCTACTTTGTTATCTCTATTTTACCTGTTTTCTACCAACTGTTAAAGTCCTTTCTCTTTGGCCGTGGCTGGGATGGGAGCGCCTCTGAGTAGGCTTCTCGGAGAGGTGTTATAGAAATCTCCGGAATGAATGAATGAATTTTTGACTAGAGGCAAAATGGATGTGTTTTTAACACTGACACAATTTATATAAGTGGAAACAAATTACAGAATGAGGAAACTAATGCTAGGTCTATAAAATCTTCACTTCCTTCACTTCAGTCTTCTGATGAAGGCTGCTTAAATTTTTCATAACGAAGGACAGGCCGAGATTTCTTTTCTTTTAAGAAATAACATTTGTCACAAAGGTCACTATCAGGAAAAGCTGTACTCCACCTTTGCTCAGAATATCCCAAGAACAGAAATTGTCAACAAATATACTGTACATACTAGAGAAAGTTGCCTTCAAGTATAAGTTGCGAATGATTTTTCCAACCATGTAATAAGAGCTTTTTAAAGTATTGCCAAATTATTTAAATCTTAATTTTGCATAATTCCATAGGCCTAATTTATTTGATACATGTGGAGTCTGTGCGTTTTGTAATTTGTCAACAAATTCATGAAATTTTCTAGATTGCAACCACGGCAGAAATAAAAAGAGCATAGAGTATACGACATAGC
Organism: Aporrectodea caliginosa; assembly: GCA_020284085.1. Lineage (NCBI taxonomy): Eukaryota > Metazoa > Annelida > Clitellata > Crassiclitellata > Lumbricidae > Aporrectodea > Aporrectodea caliginosa. The sequence continues at coordinate 1,471,848 of JACEVL010000368.1, forward strand.
AAAGAGTCATCAATGTTTATTGATATAGTACTATTGTAGAACGTCCTGTCTGTTTATCGTTTATAAGGATCCTGTCCCTGGATTCATTGTACAAAAACTGTTTCAAGTCTTAGTTTATTGCATTATATATCCAGCACTATAAATGGATGCACTATAATTTTGTAAGTGAAGAGTCCCCTATGTTGTGAGGATGCTGGTAAAAAAGTAGTCCTGAGTAAGGTAAATTTTACGGAAAGGTTGTATTTATACACAGAAAACATTAATCAAATGCTCAATTTTTGAAAAAACCTTCAATTTCTTTACAACAGAACTTTTTCAAATAGAAGATAAATTTAATTTGTGTTATAAAAGAAATAGTAATGATAAGTAGTAAGAAATTATTTTATGGGCACAGTGATGTTCAGGTAAGCTTCAACATTCGTTAGTGGACACATTCGTCCATTAATTTGTTGGTGAACACATGAAATTTTGCCTTGACCCGAATATAAATTGTATACCAAAGTTCTTCAACTTTTAAAAACTGTCTAAAATGTTACGACTTATATTCAAGTACATATGGTATTATCTGGGAGTAGAGTTTGCATTCATCATACAAAAAAGAGTCCCTGATGTCAACCAGTATGTGCACAAATCATGATTTTATTTAATTGACATTAATAAGTTGTAATGATTATAATGCATCCATATGGGGTATGGCAATGAACAATGAAAGAACAAGTTATTAGATTAGACTAGCTCAGTTCAGTACATAAAACAGCTGGATCTATACCTAGCACTTCCGACAATTATATATTTATATACTTGATTCGCTCTAAAGAACATGGAAATCTTTTACAGAAAATCATGTCTCATATTTCTGTACAATTAATTTAAAAGCACTTGTCCATTCATGCTAGCCTCATTACTTGTTCTTTGGTAACTGTTGTGAAGGCACCTCTGCACATGAGTGCACATACCAGTCATAATAACATTTACACGATTTATACAACGGACAGGCATGGTCCGTACACAGTAACTTAAAATTGTGGGTCGCCCATTAAAATATCAGTGAAGGATTTCACCCAATAAATTCATTTAAAGTGAGCTTGGCTAAGCGGTCGCTATAGAGCAACACGCACATATAGGCCTACACATGCATAGCGCAGTGCGCTCTAGTTATACATATGTCTGAGCACTTCCTGTAACCAGGTTGGTCCCTGCGAGTACCAAGTGTATAATATGTTATATAGCCTAAGGCTCACTCGTCAATATCAAAGCCCAATTCTCATCTTAAAACATTACATCTAGACGTCCAATCCATCAGAACCTCGGCTCACCTCTTTCTGTATCTGTTCTTCGTCGCTAGGTTCCTCCATATCCCGAACTTTCTTTTACGGATTAAACGATCATATTAATATCATATTATATTCAGAATCTCAGTAACGAAGTCTAAACAGTCAACACACATATTACACGCACCATCACCATAGCCTACAGTTCACGTTAAAACGGTTGCCAGCGAATGACGTCATTTACTTAGCAGCGTTATCTCACGATGATCAATAGAGTCAAAATAATTCGGACAGCTTGATTAACGCAATAACAGATTTCATTTCATTTATAATAGTGTTGCCAACAATGTAGCACAATACGATACTGTATTTCCAGTTCGCCACTAAAACCTATAGCGCCGGTGTGTTAGCGGTGTAACGCGGCTTTTATGAAATTACGAGACGCAGAGAAATTTATTAAGCATCTAGCCTATAGCCTACGTACATTACATTCGCAATGCGACATTGTATAGGCTACGTATAGTCAGTCGATCCGAACAAGGGCGTCTTAAGCCCATGATTGAGCACTCGCGCTGTGCCATTGCCTTCTAGATGGCTGTGCCCGTCGTCTCCTAAAGGACTACACAGTCATGTAGCAAAAGTGATCGAAGTCAAGAATGTGTCGCAGTTAGTCTGTTAGTTTAATTTTTTAAACTGTATAACAGTCCGGTCGGTCGACGGTGCATAGAAAACTGAAAACAATATGTAGCCTACATTGTACAAGGTAATAATTTATAAATCGCAATGCTTTGCTTAATTGCAGTTCCTTTGTGAGTGTGTCTGTTTCAAGTCTATGTTAGGGACTGTGACTTAGCAGTTGAGCCAATTTTAGAAACCAACTTATGAATTTATAATTTTAATTTGCTAAAGAATTTATGTAGGCTAGCCTAGAATGTTATTACTTTTAACCAAAAGGTGGTCTCCAAAGTGAACCATTCCAAACCCCTAACTAAATTATATTCAGACCCCTCCCCACAGAGGTCTTCGAAATTGTTAATTTTTTAAGCCCTGTAGGGCCTATCGTTAGGTCCCTCCCTGCCAGCATGCCCATATCGAGCCCATCTAATTTTTATATGGGCTTCTGGGCTTAGGCCAGCCCATATGAGCCCCATCTGGGCACGAATTGAGGAGCCCATTATCAGATCAAAATTTATGTTGGAGACAAGTGGGCTCATGGGCTTGGGCCGCCCACATCGAACCCATCTAGGATTGAGGTCAGAAGCCCATTATCCGACATTTCCAATGTCCGACTTTAAGGTGGGCGATAAGTGGGCTCGTGGGCTTGGGCTGCCCACACGGAGCCCACTTGGTCCTGATGTCTGAAGCCCATTAACCAACATTTGCGACATCCGACTTTTCAATAGGCGAAAAGCGGGCTCGTGAGCTTGGGCTGCCCACATGGAGCCCACTTGGGCCTGATGACTGAAACCCATTAACCACCATTTGCGACATTCGACTTTTGAATGGGCAATAAGACGGCTCGTGGGCTTGGGCTGCCCCAGGGGCGGATCCAGGGGGGGCCAATCCGGCCATGGTCCCCCCCCATTTGAAATTTACATAGGGCGTGGCCCCCCACCCCATCGCCAAGTAAACTATGTTCACTCCGTGATCTTTCGTGAAGAAAAGAAAATGAGGATATATAAATAAAAAATATTATCTGTGTACAACTAAATAGCTTCTCTCAAGTGTTGTCTCTCAAATTTCAAAATATCAAATTTTAAAATGTTGTGTTCCTTGAACATTTGAGTAAAACTACATCATTACTGTATGGATTTCCGATAAGGTAGTTGAATCCTTCTTCCTTGGTTTGTGTTAACTATTTGTGCTGAGTCCTGGTAAGCAATTCGTTTACCTTAAGGCTTACGGCGTTCTTGAAAATTGAACGTATTTTCTAGGTTTTATATTAATTTCAATAAATGTCTGGTTTCCTACTACTGTCTGCAGTCAAACTCAAACACAACTCAAGCAACATCTTAGCTACGAGTGACATCCGATTCCTTTCAGTTTTGAAATAAATTATAATAGAGAAATTTTTTCACATGACAGCCTAAAATGCAACCATTGCAGTGTGCAAATTCAAAAAATTTTAAAGTGGGGAGGGGGCACATCCCCCTCCCCAGACCCCTCCCCTGTTCGGCGCTGCGCGCCTCAACGATCGTCCTTCGGACGCCCATTTGGCCCCCTCATAAACTTTCTGGATCCGCCCCTGGGCTGCCCACATCGAGCCCACTTGGGCTTGATGTCTGAAGCACATTAACCAATATTTGTGAGATCCGACTTTTGAATGGGCGATAAGCGGGCTCGTGGGCTAGGGCTGCCCACATCGAGCCCACTTGGGCCTAATGTCTGAAGCCCATTAGGCCTAACCATCATTTGCGTTAACCGACTTTTGAATGGGCGATAAGCGAGCTCGTGGGCTTGGGCTGCCCACATGGAGCCTACTCTCGGCTGATGTCTGAAGCACATTAACCAATATTTATGACATCCGACTTTTGAATGGGCGATTAGTGGGCTCGTGGGCATGGGCTGCCCACATCGAGCCCACTTGGGCTTAATGTCTGAAGCCCATTAACCAACATTTGCGACATCCGACTTTTGAATGGGCTATAAGCGGGCTCGTGAGCTTGGGCTGCCCACAATGGAGCCCACTTGGGCCTATACTAATGTCTGAAGCCCATTACCCAACATTTGCGACATCCGACTTTTGAATGAACGATAAGCGGGATCGTGTGCTTGAGCTGCCCACATCGAGCCCATATGGTAGGCCTACGTAGCCGAGTAACATAACAGTCACTTCAGATTCATTTTACGTGCTTTTGATAATGCAAAGTGATCAATAATGAATTAAGTCATATTTATCAGAATTGACTACCTATATCATATTTAATTGACGGACTTGTCTCATATAGGCTAGTTGATATTAAATAATTTTTCCTAAGTTTCGGCTTGCTGAAACTTCTTTCACATGAGGCCTACCGGAATTGTCAAAAATATGCCAAGTGCAATTTCAGTGTTGGGATAAATTTTATTTATATTAGAAGATAAATTAATTTGATAAATAAATCACTCGATCCGACTCAAATGTGCGCCCCCTCTTGATGCGCGCTCTGTTCCATGGCACCGCTGGAACACCTCTCGCTTATAAGGTAGGCTACTGATCACAATAATCACTTCGAATTGCAACTCGACAGCGAAGACAATATTATTGAGATTTGTGACCGCTAGCTTCTTTAAGCCATTAGTCGACAGTTTACTCTGCTGAGGCTGCTGATAGCCTTTTCCGTCCATCACCGTCGGGCGTCGATTAGACCTGGGAGTCGACCCCAATAAGTCGACCCCAGTCGACTTGGGCATCCCAAGTCGAGTCGAGTCGTTTCTGCTTAGCGCAACTGACCCCCAAGTCGAATTTGTCCTGAAAAGTAACCTCAAGTTGTTTTCTACAGGAGTCGACTTAAACCGACTTGGGACACAAACAAATATAAATTTTATCTCGCCACACTAATGTAGAGGCCACGGCGGCGTTTATGCAGTTGTATAGGCCTAGTGTTTTTAGTGTGAACAAGCGTTTTTAAGACCTATAGTGTGTTAGGGTTGTGTCATGACAATACACCTGTATAACCATGATCTAGTTGAGCGGGCGGTCAGCGCCGCTTGTCTTATGTAAACATTGACTCAATATAGCTTGTAGGCCTACTGAGCACGTGCTAATAGCGCGGGAAAGGTTAGAAATTGCTGATTACAGTCGATTTGAATAATGCAGTTGTCTTAATACAGTAGATAGAGCTGTATATTGAGAGTGAAGTGTTAAGAAATATAGTTGATTTATGTTGACGATATGTATTGAATTGAAGTGAAGAAGATAAAAGTTGATTTTCATCTCATTTGAAAGAGTAAGAAACGCAGAACGGTACTGCGATATTATTTTGTATTATCGACGCCGGTTGCGTCGGTTGGGCTAAGCAGTTAGGCCTACTTAGGCCTACATATTTTTTTATCGGTGTCGATTTATCTATATCATGATTTATTATATGTTAAAGCGTCACACACGTACGTTTAATAAAACTGGTGAAACGTCTGCCTTATCAAGAGCTGAACACGCGCAAATCAATGAACTTTTAGTCGCCAGTGAATTCGACCCAAAGAAATCTGTATCTCATACTAATCAATCGATCGTTTGGCGCTACTTTGGTGCACTGCATTAGTCGTTTGCAGACGGAAAACTGTTGTATTAGACAATGATCGACTATATTGTCGGTGAGTGGTAGTACTGTGGGATGATACGCATGCATTGCTATTTGAATGACGTTAGTGGCCAAATAATTATGACAACAGAATTAATCTGTGTCATTATAACACGCCATTCAGTGCAACCAGTCCGCGGTCCACTGCAGATTCTTCTGTCAACCCATTAAAGCATTACAAAACTGTTCAAGCACAAACAAAACAGCTTAAAATAGGCCTAATAAGCAATTTTATTCATCAGGTGTTGAGATCTCAATACTCATTAGTATAAGAAATTAATGCTTGCCAGGCAAATTGGCATGACATTTTTGTATTATTAGCCGTAAAAATCGTAATTACCGTGTCAGAAGTCGACTTTAAGTCGAAAGTTGGTTGTTTTTCTGTCAAGTCGGGTCAAGTCGTTTTGACTCCAAGTTGTCGACTTCAAGTCGACCTCAAGTCACTTTAGGGTCAGGTGGGGTCAGATTGGCTGACCAAAGTGACTCCCAGGTCTAGCGTCGATGTCAGGTAGGCCTACACAATACTATTCATCAGCCGCATGCTGAACCGTATACCTTCGCCGAGCTGAAGATTTTCATGCACAAGTTTTTATTGGAACGACGTGAATATTATGGAACTTTGTGACGAATGTATTTAAGGTCGAACATTTTTGAGTCAATTGCCGTCAGTGCCAACCAGCGGCGCCGTTAGGATTTTAATTGTGCACGCACAATCAGCATATGCGACCATGCGTAGGCCGGGGCCCGGTGGACGAAAGTATGTGGGGGTACGAAGAACGAGCGTCCGAACTTTTTTGAGTTTCCACACTGTAATGGTAGTCGTGTTTGATTATGACTGCAGACAATAGTAGCAAACCAGACATTTATCGAAATTAATATAAAAACTAGAAAATACGTTCAATCTCCCAGAATCCCATAAACCTTAAGGTATAAACATATTGCTGACCAGACACAATCAGTAGAAATTGTTAACAAATGGTACACAAACCAAGCAAGAAGGATTCAACAACCGAAGCCATGGGGTAGGCTTACAATGACGTAGTTTTACTAAAATATCAAATTTCAAAATGTTTTGCGCAACTGCGTAAAGATTTTAACAGCTCTCAAAAACTACAAACCGTTTAGATTACTTATTGACTTTGTAGAATCAGGGGCGGCGCCGGGGGCTAAGCCCCCTAACTGCGGCTCAGCCCCCAAAAAGTGGAAAATCACGGAGGGTAGGGAGGACGAGAGCGAAATGGAGGGTAGGGAGGACGAGAGCAGGTGGAGGAAAGGGAGGAGGAGCGAATGGAGGGTAGGGAGGAAGAGAACAGAAATGGAGGAAAAGGAGGGAGAGAGAGCGGCTAAAAGAAAGGGAGGAAGTGAGCGAATTGGAGGACATGGAGGAAAAGAGCGAATGGAGGAAAGGGAGGAGCGAATGGAGAGTAGGGAGGAAGAGAGCGAAATAGAGGAAAGGGAGGAAGAGAGCGAAATGGAGGGTAGGGAGGAAGAAAGTGAAATGGAGGAAAGGGAAGAATAGAGCGAAATGGAGGAAAGGGAGGAAGAGAGCAGAAATGGAGGAAAGGGAGGAAGAGTGAGATATGGAGGCAAGGGAGGAGGCGAGCAAAATGGAGGAAAGGCAGGAAGAACAAATGGAGGAAAGGGAGGAGGAGCGAATGGAGGAAAGGGAGGAAGAGAGCAGAAATGGAGGGTAGGGAGGAAGACAGCGAGTGGATGAAAGGGAGGAAGAGAGAGCGAAATAGTGGAAAGGGAGTAAGAGAGCGAAATGGATGGTAGGGACTCGGAGGAAGAGAGCGAAATGGAGGAAAGGGAGGAAGAGTGCGATGTGGAGAAAAGGGAGGAAGTGAGAAATGGAGGAAAGGGAGGAGAAGCGAATAGAGGAAAGGGAGGAGCGAATGGAGGAAAGAGAGGTAGAGAGCTAAATGGAGGGTAGGGAGGAAGAGTGCGAAATGGAGGTAAGGGAGGAAGAGTGCGAAATGGAGGGTAGGGTGGGAGAGAGCAGAAATGGAGGGTAGGGAGGAAGCGAGCGATTGGAGGAAAGGGAGGAGGAGCGAATGGAGGAAAGGGAGGAGGTGCGAATGGGGGAAAGGGATGAGGAGCGAATGGAGGAAAGGGAGGAGGTGCAGAATGGGGAAATGGAGGAGCGAATGGAGGAAAGGGAGGAGATGCGAATGGAGGAAAAGGAGGAGGTGCGAATAGAGGAAAGGGAGGAGGAGCGAATGGAGGAAAGGGAGGAGGTGCGAATGGAGGAAAGGGAGGAGCAAATGGAGGAAAGGGAGGAGGTGCGAATGGAGGAAAGGGAGGAGGAGCGAATGGAGGGTAAGGAGGAAGGGAAAGTCAATCCATGTGAAATCATCAAATGTGTGAAATACCTTGTAAGTGACCGTGTCTCTGATTTTACTGTAATTTTTGCTATTTTATTGTTTGATAATTATGTTTGCACATCATATTGAAATTGTCAGAAGCCTATCGCCATGTACATGTGTCTGCATTGGATCATCATCATCACCACCACCATCATCAGTTTCTGACGCCAGCCATTTGGCGGCGATGGGTACGAATAAATGATCTGTATTTTCCTCGGTCATTTGTCAAGTCCATTGTTTCCCTTAGTGTCAAAGTGATGTTTTATCCTCATTTATATGGTTTATCCAGCGTTGTCTGGCTGTGCCTTAGTGTCTTTTCCTTCGAATCTTGCATGTAGGGCAGTGTGTGGTATTAGGTCAACTGGCATTCTCTCTATTATGTCGAAACCAGCGAAGTCTTCGTTGAATGACTTTGTCTAGCAGAGTTGTTTCGATTCATAATGCTGTCTAATGCCAGCGTTTCTTATTTTCTGAAGTCTTGAAGACCTAGGTAAGATCGGCAAGTACCTTTAACTGGATGCGTGCAGTAAGAGGAAGCCAATGTAGTTGTTCAAACATGAATGTAGAGATATGGGAGAATCGCGGCAGACGAGCAATAAGTCTGGCAGCTGCATTAAGAACCGATTGCACAGAGGAGAGGCGCACTTTTAGGGAGGCCAACCAAGATGGAATTACAATAGTCAATGCGAGAGCAAATAAAGGCATAATTATATATAGGCCTATATATATATATATATATATATATATATATATATATATTCTATAATTTAAACTTCGTCAACACTTTTGGTTGAACAGAATTATATTTGGGGCCTACTAAATAAGTGTGGAACCAGGCCTACAAATGTTAATCCGGCCCTGGCAGTGTGGCATCAATCTGATTCAAATCAAGGGCAGGAACCACTATAGAAGTGAGCCTACTTACTCTTTCTACCTTCGTCCATAGAAACTCCTTGCACAAAAGCACATAGAAATCTAACAGATCTAAGAAGATGTGTCTCAAGATGGCTTGAAAATTTATGACGTTAATTGATGAAATTATTGGGCTAGCTCATCATGACTAACTTGACACAGTGACACCTGAATTAATCAAAGGGGACCAGCCTATTATAGTTACCGTACAGAAGTTACGGAAGTGGTACCAGCAGCAGGCAAGCAAGATACAGAAGGCAATCAATTTGTAGGAGAGCTGAAATCAACTAGAAGGCAATTTGTAGGCAAGTTGAAGTCAACTGGAAGGCAATTTGCAGACAAATGTCTGGCAAGCAGTAACTCATACAAAGGGTAAAAGATGGACCTAGAAATGCAATTTGAACATCAGTCTTATTTTTATAATAATAACAATGCTTAATGATATACAGAAAGTACGACAGAGTATTAACAGAATTCATCACAATTCGATCACTCATCAATGGCATCAACAAAAACAAAATTCCAAAATTTGTCTTGACCAATTAATTTTTTTAACATTTTAAACTGTTCAATTCAAATACATATGTGAGCAAGTTTCGTAACTATCTTTCAGGTCAAACATTTTTCGAAACAGTCATTGAGCGTGAAAAACATACATTTTATAGAGCAACAAACAATTAAAACACTTTTTCACACACTAGTATCAACAGATTACAAATGAGGAATGTGCACAAACAGCTCTTTTAACAGTTAAAATTTGTCTAACAGTTTTTTCTATTAGTAATTCAGGTTGTCCTGGTTTGCCTAACAATTAATCTCAGATCAGAAAATGAAATTTTGCACTGACAATGGAAGACGGAAAACATACATGACATGGAGCAGCTATTTATTGAGAAATGTGAACATTTTAAGACCTTAACACAGTGAACCAACAACGGAAATGTGCTGATGTCATAATGACATCATGTTTTACTTAATTCTTAGGTTATGCTTTTTTCTAATGTCATGAATAATACAGGTTTCATCAAGCACAAGGAGTAAATCGATGTTCCAGAACGTTAACAAATCCTGATCTAATGACTATGAAATGAAGAGGCAAATATGATTTCTAGTGTGAAAAGTGCCGCAAAAAGCAAAAGCGCCTGAGAAAAGGTGGAAGATAATGGAACACCATACATGCCTGAAATTTGGTCTTACTCCTAAACCCAAAATCATCCCAAGGAAAATGGGAGAAGGTGGAAGATAATGGAACAGAATATAGTTCCTAATATTTAGCCCTACTCCTAAATCCAAAGATCACCCGGGTACACCACGAGGTAACAGGGAAAAGGTGGAACATAACAGAACAGTAAATAATACTTAAAATTTAGCCCTACCCAATTAAACTTAAAGATCACCCAAAAGCCTGATACACCCCAAACCTTTCCCCGTCTTGAAAGGCACCAGACAGCCAGTCATAACACTGACAGAACAGCAACAACAAGAACAAACAATCGACAAAACAACACCCAAATCAATACAAGAAAAAGAAAGAACATGACTTATGGTGACTGGATCGCAGGAAACAATATTTTTAATCGATAACCTGTGAACCTTTCGAGTAGTAAATAGCAATTGCCTTCCACAACCTTATTGTTTCTGAAGGCATATTTGGACTAGTCTTTTAAAGTAATCCTTTGATCTTCATACTCTTAAAGTATTGTACTATATAATATATGCTCACGAATGATTTGTTACTCAACTATATTTATATTTGAGTGTGTTATATACATCAACAGTTTAAAAGAGTAACATTGTAAACTACCTGTTACATTTAACATGCATACCGGTACTGTTTGTGAAATTATTATTATTTGATAATAGTATGATAACATCAAATTGTCTACGTTTTCATCATGGTAACCTTAGATGTTGCCATAAGATGTCATTAAACTGAAGATTAATAAATAATTCATTTAAAATTCCAAAGTTGAATACGAATTGAATGTCATACCTATTCTTGTAATCAAATGTATTATGATTTTGTGGCCAAAGTTCTTTTTTACTTTAAAAATTTCTTATAAGCGACAATTGATGCAGAAAATTGTTTAATTTGCATCAAATTATTCCACCACAATAAGTGTATAATAGACAAATGCATTACTTTGCTGTTACACAATGAATATTAGTGATATTGTAAGACTGGTTTAACGTCTTTTAATGTTGTCTTCGTTTCAAATGCAGTGTATACACTACATTAAAGTTCAATGTTGTTAAATAGATATTTTAAGTTTGTTACTGTAAATTATAAAATAAATTTATATCTTAGTCAAATCTGTAAATATTTAATTAGTCATTTACTAGTACTGCAAATTATAAAATAGTTTTATATCTTAGTCAAATCTATAATATTTAATTAGTCTTTTACTAGTACATTTTTACTCTTTGTATTATATACAGACTAGCAGTTTTTACCCGGCGTTCGCCCGGGTTTTCCTCAGCGCCCGTGTATTTGAATTTAACGACATCTTCGTCGGCGCCCGTGAATTTGAATTTAACGATGTGCAAATTTTTGGGTATCCTTCTGGCGAATTTACGCGCTTGCTTGAAATTGTTTAATAAACCAACTCTATGCAATATATACTCCAGCATAGCTAGATTTCAATGGCATTGAAACAGACTATGACCACATCGAAACTTAAAATGTCCAAATATCGGAATTTCAAGTAAATTTTGGGTTGAAATAAAGTTGTGTTGAGATCTATAGAAACTCAAATGAAAACGTTCGTTAAAAATTTCGTATCCATAAAGTGTTGCATTGGCGAATTTTTAAGTCCGATGACCTATAAATTTAGCCGTGGGCGTGACCACTTCTGATTATTTTGAAATCAACGGTCATCGTGATTGGTTGCGAATCAGAGCGTTGACCTAGATGCTCGCGTGACGTAAGATTGCATATTAATTTAAGCCTTCGTGACGTGAACAAATGGCCATACTGTGGCCGGTATTGAAATAGTCTTGTCGAAAAAGTTGGAAATTTAAAATGGCCATATATCGGCGTTTAAATAAAATTGCGAGCTGAAAATAGTCGCGTTGACTTAGACGCGGCGTAATAATGTATTGTAAATTTTTTCAAATCGTTAAAGCGTTCCGTTTCGGAACCTTTAGCCGGACAGACAAACATACGGAAGGACAGAATAATCAGACTTTGGATTATAATATAAGATGAAATTTCTATTAAAACCCTTTTGACAGTAAATATTATAATAAGACTTTTGCTCAAAATATATGTTTCGTATAGGATGTCACTAAACTGAAAATAAATAAGTAATCGAAATAAAATTTCAAACCAGAATAAGAAACTAATCATTCTAATGTCATAACTAGGCCTATGCCTAAATTTTCTTTATGTGCATTATGAATTTGTGGCCACAGCTCTTTTTTCACTATTAAGATTTCTTGTATGGAACAATTGCTGCAGAATATTGTTTAAGTTGCTTGTTTGCAATGATTAATTACCTATGTAAACATTTATAACTAAACTAAGAATTTCATGTCAAAATAACATATATAATAAAATTTAATAAGCATTAAACTGAAATTAAAAATTAAAAGTGAAAGATTAAGAATCTCAGGTCAAATTACAATACTCTTTTCTATACATATCATTAACATATGATAAAGAACTGTCGTTTTCAATGTATACCTATACATGTATTTTAATTATGATGCTTGATTGCATTGAATGAAAAAAAATGTTTGAAAATTAAAATATAAATTTCATATAATAATTTCAGGTTTTGTAAACTTCATAATTACAGGTTTTGTAAACTTTAAACCAATGCTGTTATATAATTGAATAGCTGGATTGGAAATCTCATGTACATTAGTGCTGTTTATCAGGAATCTTTTAATTTTACATTTAAAAAAATTTATGTGTGATAATTGCTGCAAAACAGTGTATAATTTTCCGGAAAGACCATCTTACAGTACGTTTTCTTATGCAAATAACATTGATATTAGTATCTGAACTATAATAT
>JACEVL010000369.1:0-281894 GCA_020284085.1 Aporrectodea caliginosa
CGACAAGTACCATCAGTTTTCACAAATTTCAATTGCTTTTCCTTTTCTGTAGAATGTCCCCTTATAAAAATTATCAGTGCAAAGTCTCAAAACTAACGGACCGCATTTAATATTATAGCGTTTGAATATACGTGGTTCGTTTCGTTCGTCAATATTAAGCCGACCTAACAGTTATCTCCATAAATATCTTCATAATGCATATTAAAAACTTCCTTAATCTATAGTTTTGGCGTTATAAATTATTCGCCAGTGTATGGGTTCTAGCATCGGTCAAATATAGTTGGATTGACGAATAGAATACTTGATAAATAGAAGTGGGATTGGTGAAAATAAATTTTGCTTAAATAGACGTGAGATTGACGAAAAGATTCTTGCTTAAGTAGAAATGGGATTAATACAAAATAATTGTTGCTTAAATAGAGGCTGGATTGACTAAACGAATTCTTGCTTTAAAAGAAGCTGGATAGATGAAAAGGATTGTTGCAAATCGACTGCATGCCTTTAGATTTCGCTACAACTATGGACTAGTTCACTAGGGTAATTTGACCTAATTCCAGCCGGTACCTTAATTCCAGCCACCTTTTCGTTTTGCTGTAACTTTTGTTTTCAGCGTCCGAATTTAGGAACGCAGCCATTTTCAGAATCAGACTGAACGCGGCCATCAACAAATCACTTACTTCCGGTTAGAGTTTACCTAGCGGCGTGACAGTTTGACAGTGAATATCCACCTAAAATATCGCAAATTCGGCTAAGATTTTTCACAATTTCAAAAAACTTCAAGGTACGGTTGGCAAATAATACACAAAGCAAAGTACCGTAACATATTATATTTTATGTGAAAAACAGTGCTAATGAACAGATATTTGAACGCATACTTTGTGTGTTACTATTGTCTACGGTTTGTATAATTAGTTTGTTACTCCCTGTGCGATATGACCAAATTCCAGCCGTGCTTGATCCCAATTCCAGCCGGTGGCTGGAATTGAGACAAGAATGGCCGGAATTGAGTCAATCATATTATTCCCATGCAAATTCAACTCCATTTTAACGTATTTTATTCAAACGATATAAGGTAATGTATCGTTTGAGCGTTCTAAAATATTCGCCCACGATAGCATAATTATAGCTTGAGCAGTAATTTTAACGTATTTTATTCAAACGATATAAGGTAATTTATCGTTTGAGCGTATACTAAAAAATATTCGCCCACGATAGCATATAGCTTGAGCATCAATCCATCTTCTACTTGCACTCTGATTTTTTAATCAATCCAGTGGGGCTACTTCTTACACTGTAAAATAGTTCTTCGATCCAATTTTCACTTACACAATAACAAAATTTCATCATTCCAACTTCTATTTAAGCAAGAATTATTTTAATCAATCCAACTACCATTTAACCAAGAATTAGTTTAATTAATCCAACCTCCATTGCCATGAATATAATAAAATACACTAAAATGGAGTTGACCATGCATAATAATAAAATCGCTATTACTTTTTACTGGAAAAACAAGAATAAAATGCGCTAAAATGAAGATTTACCTTGCCATATTGCTTAGGCCCAGTTTCTTAATGAAGACCTGCATTTCCTAGGCATAGCTATTATAATATAATTACCTACTTTATATAAACTTATTTATATGCCTAATGGGAACATTATCAATTTGCAGGATTGGTAAAGTCAAGAAGTCAAAGTGTCTGCAGCTTCAGCAAAAGCAAACGCCAGCAAAAAGTAGACCATCACGTGAATTGGACAGAAGAAAGCATGATACAGAAGTCAAAGTGTCTGCAGCTTCAACAAAAGCAAACGCCAGCAAAAAGTAGACCATCTCGCGGACCATCTCATGGAAAACACGTGAATTGGACAGTCTGGAGCCGCAACGACTGTCAATCGAGATTCGCGCTTGCATAACAACTAAGGTTGACGCTTGCATAACCATTAAGGTTGACGCTTGCATAACCATTAACTGGATAATTCAGAATATCATTGTCTCCATCACCTGGATACGATGCATTATTGAAAGGAAATTCTGGTGGCTTTGAAACAGGAGGTGTCTGGGTAACTGATTCAGCTACTACGTCAGTTGGGCCAGTGACAATGCCTAAGTCTACACCATCAGATGTTGTGTTTTTACTTAATGTCATTTTCAGTCCTTTCCAACTCTTGTATATTAGATCCCAGTCAATGTCAAAACCCCTATCATAGCAATATTGGAAGCATTCCAGCTGTTGTTTTTCCAAGACACTGTCCAGAATTGCAAGTGCATTTGTTCTGAATTGTGGATCATCATTCTGTGCAGCAAAGTCCTCAAAGTCTATAATAAATGGTAATTCCAATGGTAGACTTGGTCCCTGATCAGTCAGTGTCGTGTCTTCCAAAGTTACCGATACATTTAAACCAACTTCAATATCTTCAGTGGTCATTGGAAAAATATCTATCACTTCATTTTCATCAATTAAATCAGTCTCAAGCACAGGGCCAGAAGATGCAGAAACTGTGGTTCATTCATTTCTGACAAAGTCGACACATTTACATAACTGTGATCAATTGTACTAGACAAGACTGTTGGAATAGCGTAATCTGCTGAATCTATCTCTGCTAAAACTGTTGGATTTTGTAACAAGATTTCCACGGAATATAAGAAATTTGGCAGGTATGCATCTGAAGGCAATGCAGAAGGCTTGAATGGGAAAATTCCACAGGCTTTAAAACACGATTTAATGTTTGACTCTGTCATGGCTTTATCCCAGGCCTTTTTGAAGAGACCCGTGAAGTTGGCTTTGTTGGTAACAACTCCTGGAAAGTTTGACATCATTTCCTGTGATTCGCTGTTATAGAAATCCTTGAATGGCTTGAATATGGTGCGATCGCATGGCTGAAGCCAGTTGCTTGTATGAGCTGGCAATTCCACAATTTGAATCTCGTTTTCAATTGCGGTTTCGATCAGTTCGACAAAGTTTTGAGAATCGTGGCCATCGAGGATCAGAACCTGTGGTCGATCCATTCCAATATTTTTCAGGAATGTGTCCTGGAACCAAAGCTTCGCAATACCTTGCTTGGTCCAACCCGAGTCACTGACAGTCCAGTTTGTGCCTTCTGGTGCATCCATGGTCCGGAAACTTTGCAGAGCCTTAGCAGTTTTCCATTTTGGAATTATGTGAGGGGGCATAGATGTTCCTGCTGCATTAACACATGCAATGATAGTGATCATTTCACGATTCCCACTGGTCCTCATATGTAGATATTTTACTCCTTTTGCTGCTACAATTTTCTTTGCTTTTAAATCTAACTGCAGTCCTGTTTCATCCATGTTCCAGATATGCTGTGGCTGGCAATTGGCTGACTCCTTTTAAGGCGTAAAAATATTTGGCAACTTTTACTGGGTTCATACACTGGTGTTGAACTGCTGCTGTTGATTCCAGCTGACATAATTTCATAATCAAACAGAAAAGGCCAAAAAAACAACGAAAAAAGGACCCAAACGATTGGTAAAAAATAAGAACAAGATTCAAGAAGAGAATTGGAAATGTATTAATTGTGGTGGTCTATACTTTGATAAAAAGCATCCTAAATACAAAGAAGATTGGATTCCTTGTGTAAGCTGTGATGTCAAGCACTATCACAGCTCATGTGCAGTAAATCATGGACAGTTTGACAATGATGATGCAGCTGGAGATTTCACCTGTGCAACATGTTTTAATGCACAAAATTGAACACAAAATGATTGATTGATATAATTTTTTACTAGATGAAATCTCTGATAGTATTGAACTAATGGTAACATTATGGTATAATACTATATTATAATTTGAATGATCTCATTTAGCCAGAAATAAAATGCCACACGCCTATTCAGGCTACTGCTTATTTTCTATGCTAAACTCTCTGGGCCTAAAAGCTGACATTAAAGGTGCTATTATAATTTGGGCAAGTGTGCCTAATCTAGGCATGTGTTTCACAAGCTGCTCAGTATTCTATGATTAGTCAATAGAAATGACATGATAAGGTCTACACTAGGTCTGTTGTAATATTTGATCTTAACACAATGTCTTGAATAAAATGGCTGGCTGGAATTTGGTCATATACCAAACAGGCTGGCTGGAATTTGGTTAACATGGCTGGAATTTGGTCTCTTACAGGCCTTGTATATTTTTCAATGCTGTAATTTCTGCTTAGATTTTTGATAGTGGCTGGAATATGGTTCACTTTGTAGAACAATTTTCCTTTCATTTGATATACAATACACATAGGTCGGTTGACTTTTTGACGATGAAGTTTATGTAAAACAAAAACCCGGCTGGAATTAGGTCAAATTACCCTAGATTTCCAAAATTTCCACGCATGTTGCATCCTAATAATTTTTTTAACCGCTATCAACTCGGTAAGACTAAAGATTTACTAAATATGTAGCCTATGTGAGGTTATTTTGGCAAATGAATTTCTGGTAAAGATTGGTGGAAAAGCATGACAGTGGATGGTTTAGACTTATGCATACACATTTCTTGGTGATTGTCAAGAGGGGCTAAATCTAGCAAAGGAATTCACGGCTATTCCCTTTGTCCTATTCTTGCACTGTTCTTTGAATCTGAGAAGGCTGTTCTTTAAAAGAATAGCCTATTTTCAATCAGATATAATTTTTTGGGCTTTTTTCTTAGCCCTACTTATGAGTTGGCTGACATTGATACTTCACCCTAAACTAAATGCAAGTCTTTTTGCATTAGAACTTCTCCACTGGGATAATTATGTTGCAGATATTTTTTAAGTTATAGGCCTATATTGAAATTTAGAATTTGAAAAATTTACAATTCAACCTCATTTTCAAAAGATATATATGCCACGTAGGCCTATTAATTGAACAGATTTTGGTTAAACAAAAGACCCCAGTTATTTAGTTTTCTATAGCAGACTATCCATGAACCAGAAAATAATGTCTAACTAGTCATCTTTCCAATCTACTCCTTTGTAAGACAATTCTCAATCTGGTCTTCATTCTAGCCTCCGATTCTGTTTGTATGCGATATCGAATACCAGCAACACTATCTTGAGGACGAATCTGACCATGCCATCTTCCACTGTTGACGGAAATCCGTTGGTGGGGTCCACGTTTGTAGGCCTACGTGGGCCTGCCACTGGTGACTGAGCTAACTGTGCATTGCTTTGATAATTGATGAAATTTTCGTTTGTAATGACACTTAACATCATAATAAGCTAGCGCAGAGAGCACCTCTGAGCAGATATCTAGAAGAGGCGCTACCTAAATTCTCAGAAATATTGAATGAATAATTAACTGAACCTCGAGAAATGCGCTATAATATGTTCGACTTGGAATTGTGCATCCTGTTCGGGATCTGCGGGCGTGACTTCCGGGATTTGTGTCAATATGGCGAGATCGGCAACTTTCCATAACATTTTTATAAATTAAAAAGTGTAAGAAATCGGAGTATCGTTTCAGGAAGTCGGATATAGGTGCGTTTGACCACTTTTGATGGCATTCGCAGTAACTTAGTAAATCCTGAGTCTAACCCATTACAAAATGGTTGTGTCAAATCCATTTCCCTCTGCCTTGCCCTTCTCCTTCTCTTCTCCATCCTTACATAGGACTTTGGTATGATTTATCCGTCTCTTTAAAGTCACTCTCGGATAACAAAGTAGGCATCCATTTTTACATTCTGTTTCATAACAGTACTGTTGAACTCTGTTCTTGAATTCTAATTCTCTGTCTCATATTATGTCTTATGTTTCGACTATGGTGCTTTTTATGTTAATAACATAAATAAATGCAAGACAAAAGTAAAAGTACAGTTTTTGATTTCTACTGAATGCTTAGTGAGAATCATTCTGATAAACGTAAACAACTTGCGAGGTTTGACAATAATATCCGTCGACAGAAACTTACAAGAGGTTCAGTGTTTTCAACGCTGGCTGTTTTCAGCGCTGGCTGTTGGAAAAATTATATCTAAAACAAAGTACATGCATGTCAAAAGAGTTTTCCTCAATCACCAAATGTAGTACGTCATGCGCCAGAACTCATCCCGTGGTGGAACCTTACAAGTATCAGTTGTGTGACCTTAAAACTAAGTATAAAGATCACCTAAAGCGTCCGTATGAGAACACATACTAGAGAGAAATCATACCTTTGCCGGTTATGTCAGAAAACAATCTCGAACATTTCAGGTCTGAAAATATGAAATGATCCACTCTGAAGACAAACCATTTCTGTGTACTGTTTGTAAAGAAATATTTTCCAAATCTTCGATTTTAAAAAGACATGTTAGAATCCATACTGGAGAGAGACCATACCGATGTCAGATATGTAAACAAAGTTATTCACGACCTTCTCACCTGCGAGATCATCTTCGAACTCATACTGGAGAAAAACCATACCAATGTCAGACATGTCAAAAACGGTTTATCCTTTCTTCTCATCTCAAGAATCATTCAAGAATTCATACTGGAGAGAAACCATACCACTGTCAGTTATGTGAGTTTAAAACTCGTACTAGAAGTGATCTAAAGATTCACTTGAGAAAACATACTGGTGAAAAACCATACCAGTGCCAGATATGCCAAAAACGGTTTATTCGGTCTTCTCATCTCAAAAGTCATGCAAGAATTCATACTGGCGAGAAATCTTACCAATGCCAAATATGTGAGAAACGCTTTTCTCATCATTCCAGTCTAACGCGTCATACAAGAATCCACACTGGAGAGATGCCTTACCAATGCCAAGTATGTCAAAAGCGTTTTTCCCAATCACCAAATCTAGTACGTCATGCCAGAACTCATGTCGCAGTTGAACCGTACAAGTGCCAGTTATGTGAGGTTAAAATTAAGTCTAAAGATTACCTAAAGAGTCATATGAGAACACATACTGGAGAGAAATCATACCTTTGCCGGGTATGTAAGAAAACATTCTCAACCAATTCACTTCTAAAAATTCATGATAGAACCCACTCTCAAGAGAAATCATTTCTGTGTATTGTTTGTAAAGAAATATTTTCCACATCTTCCAGTTTACACAGACATTTTAGAATCCATACTGGAGAGAGACCATACCGATGTCAAGTATGTAAACACAATTATTCCCAATCTTCTCAACTGCGAAACCATGTTCGAACCCATACTGGAGAAAAACCACACCAGTGCCAGACATGCCAAAAACGGTTTATCCTATCTTGTAGTCTTAAACGTCATGCAAAAATTCATACTGGAGAGAAACCACACCACTGCCAATTATGTGAGTTTAAAACAAATAATAAAGGTGACCTAAAGAGGCACACGAGAACACATACTGGAGAGAAACCATACCTTTGCCACATATGCCAGAAAACGTTCCCATGGGTATCAGGTCTGAGACGTCATGAAAAAACTCACCCCGTGTCTGGTTCAAGTTTGTAAAATCATTTTTCAAAATTTACACTCTGCATAATTATGTTTGAATCCATACTTGAGAAAAGCCATAAAAATTCCAGTTATACCAGAGAACATTATCACGCGATTTTTTCAGGTACGTCAGAAAGATGTTTATGCAGTTTGTTAGAAATACATGAGCGAACCCTTAATCTAGAGAAAGCATCAGGTTTGCAAAAAACATTTTTTTTCGATCTTCTAGTCTACGGAGAAACAAAAGTGTCAACCAGAAATTACCTGAAATATTTGACGTTATTGAGTTCACCAACAACAGTTGGTTAAGCAAATTACAAAAATGGATGTGTGGAGCTACTCGATTTATGATGATAGTATACACACGAACGAATTCATGCATATCAGCTTTGCATTCAAAGTAGAGCTTTAGTGCAGTGCTACTGAGTATTTCTGCAGGACAGCACATTTGGAAGGATCCTTCTTTGTTTTGCGTTTCTTTTGTAATTTTTTTAGCTCAGTTTAGTTAAGCCTATTATTCTTAAGTTTAATTAAGCATTTTAACTCTATTGTTTTTATTGTTGCACTGATGGTTTACATGACGTGATCTACTGTAGCTATTTCGTGTTTTCACTGAATC
This sequence comes from Aporrectodea caliginosa, assembly GCA_020284085.1. Classification (NCBI taxonomy): domain Eukaryota; kingdom Metazoa; phylum Annelida; class Clitellata; order Crassiclitellata; family Lumbricidae; genus Aporrectodea; species Aporrectodea caliginosa. The sequence continues at coordinate 8,006 of JACEVL010000369.1, forward strand.
GAAGTTTTTCAAGGTCGTACGCTCTCAGGCTGATTGAGTGTCCCGTAACTGCAATCACAAACTTATTGCAACGATAATTTCATACCTGTATGATCATTATGGTTAAGGTTTCAGTGTCTTAGTGCTCAAGTGAAGTTTTTTGAACTGAGAGTGATACTTCAACCTAACTAAATCCAAGTCTTTTTACAATGGAACTTCTCCACAGAGGTTAGTACTTTTGCAAACAATTTCTGCTAGGCCTAAACATTAAAAGATAGAATTTGAAAGATTTACAATACAACCTCATTTTCAAAAGATATATGGCCACAGTTTAACCATAACCATAACCATCATTTTATTGTAGCCAAACAAGTATTACACAAGTGATATTACATACAAGTATTTCGAGTGGTTACAACAGGGGGACCAGAAGGGACCTTGGTCCCACTAAGTAGGGCCCCCTAATTATCAGTTACAGTATTGGATGGCGATTGGTTAAACAATAAACAATAACAGTTGCAGTTTTACAATTTGACATTATGTAGATATTAAGAACATAGTCATCAGTCTGTGGTAGCCGACCTCGACCCGTTCATAAACAAACTGACAATGTAACAGTAGTGTCACATATTTAGCAAACCACATTATATTAGCATCAATCTTAGGTAGTTGAACAATGTATCCAGCTTATCAGCAAAAACAGAAACACAAAAACACATTTCTAGCAAACCACATATTTTAGCATCAATCTTAGGTAGTTGTCAGAATGTAACCAGCTTATCAACAAAAATAGAACATAAAAACACATTTCTAGCAAACCACATATTTTATCATCAATCTTAGGTAGTTATCAGAATGTAACCAGCTTATCAACAAAAACAGAAACACAAAAACACATTAATTTTATAGCAAACCAGATATTTTAGCATCAATCTTAGGTAGTTGTCAGAATGTAACTATAGCTTATCAACAAAAACAGAGGAGGACATAGATAGGTTATGCAAGGGTAATATCTTGACAGTGAGCCTTAAAGAGACCAAGGCATTTTAAATCAGCTTAGTGATCAACTAACCATGAGTGCACCTTTTTTTTAAATAAGTTTAAGTTGGGTATGGACTGGAGATCTTTTGGTAGTGCATTCCATGCTGCTGGACCAGCCACTCTGATCGAGAACTTACGGGAGTTCGTACGGGCAAATATTGTTCTGACAAGTGATCTATTTCTAATATTATAGGAGTGTAAGTCTGACGAGAAGGTGAAGAGGTTGGAAAAGTTAGTTGGTAGCGTATTAAATATATAGCGATGCATGAATTCATTAAGTTGTTTTTGTTTGATCTGGGTTAGTTTTAGAATTCGATAATGTTTAAATAAGGGGTCAGTATGTGCGTTCCAAGAGGATCCGGCTATGATTCGTAGTATTCTTTTTTGAAGTATTATTATTCTTTGTAGGCGGTGAGTGTAGTTAGAAGCCCAAATCATATTGCAGTAAGCTATGTAAGGGTATATTAAAGAATAGTAAAGAGTTAGTCTAGTATTAATAGGTATGAGATACGATATACGAGATATTACTCCTATGTTTTTAGCTATTTTAGATGCTATTATTTCTATGTGGTTCTTCCAAGTTAAGTATTGGTCTACATGCAAGCCCAAGAACTTAACGGTTGAAACTTGAGGTATTTCAGTAGTGTCTATAAGAATTTTCCCTATAATCTGAGGTGCTGGTTTCCTGTGAGATCTAAATAAAATGTAGTTAGTTTTAGTCAAGTTAAGGGATAATTTATTAACTTTAAACCATTCAGATATTTTTATGAGTTCACTGTTTAGCTCAGTAAATAGTTTTTCATAGGAACTATGAGTAAAGAAGATGTTGGAGTCGTCAGCAAATAGTACGAATTGGAGAATTGGAGATGCGTTAGGTAGGTCATTGATGAAGAGCAGGAATAGAAGAGGCCCCAAGATAGACCCTTGTGGAACCCCAGATTTAAAATCAGTTTAAATTTCGACAGTTTGTTGTTACATTTGACCTGGTGGTATCGAAGGGTTAAATAGTCCTTAAACCAGGATAGGGCAATTCCCCTTACTCCGGACCTTTCTAGTTTAGTTATGAGTATGTTGTGATTCACAGTATCAAATGCTTTCGTTAGATCCAAGAACATTCCTACTGAGTATTCATTATTATCTATGGTTTGAGTTATTTTGTCCTGCATATTTAGAATTGCCATTGCAGTAGAGTGCCCTGATCTAAATCCATGCTGATAGGGGTGCAGAATATTCATTTTGGATACATAACTATAGAGACGTTGATACATAACTTTTTCAAGGAGTTTAGAGAAGAATGGTAGAATAGATATAGGCCTATAGTTTGAAAGTTCCTCCCTGCATCCTTGTTTAAATATAGGGATAATCGTAGAAAGTTTCATATCGTTAGGTACTATGCCAGTAGCTAGGGAGCAGTTTATTATATCGCAGAGTGGGGCCGCTATCAATTTTAGGTTTGGACTAATTATACTCGGGTCAAGAAGATCAGGTCCTAGACTGTGTGTTGGTTTTAAGGTACAGTTCAGCTCCATTAATTCTTCTGGTGATGTTGGATAGGCAACAAAGGAGTTCAAGGGTGAAGGGTTAAGGTAGTCAGTACAGAAACCACCTGCATCCGGTATCTTGGAGGCGAGATTTTGAGCAATGCCAGCCCTAGGGCTACCAAGCTTTTTTTGTGACATCGGCTACCAAGGGGGGGTGGGTGGTTACCACCCCCCTAGATTTCGTGTTTGGTTTCACATATCATAACTTGTAATATAGCAATGGATTCAGCATTCATCTTTGCACAGAATGGTATATTTAGTTGTACATCTTGTGAATGCACCTCGAAATTATATCACTTTTAACAGCGGAACCCATTAATTAGCAATATTTTATATTATTGCGTACATTTTGTACTTTTGGATAAACAAATATAAGATTATGTGTGTTTTTACACATGTTTATATAGTATAAATGTAGGCCTACATCCATACATATATATCCATACATTATATATCGGTTTACGTTGTAATGCTGTATTCAGCCATTTTCACACAGATTACGCGTATTATTATTTATTTTGATCACTTCCGGTATTCAAAAGACAAAGATGTAGGTATGCAAATGAAGCCCTTCATTCCCTCTAAAGAATGGTATCTTTGTTTCTCTTCCAGGAAGACAAATGAATACGCTACAGACAAAAAACTAAGGGGGGAGTCCTTCCATTCAGCCATTTTTCACGCATATTACGCGTATTATTATTTATTTTGAGCACTTCCGGTTGTCTCAGGTCAACTCAGTGACCATAGAAATGTAGCCCCACATTCCCTCTATAGAATGGTAAAATTTGTGTCTCTTAATATTAAATGACTGATAAGATATAGTCAAAAATCTAGGGGGTAATATCCACCCCCCCTGGTGCCTCGGGTATATTGGGTATAACTTTTGAACGTTGTGAGATATCATCTCACATTTTACCTCAAAACGTGTGTAAATGAACCCCCTACAGCTACCTAAAAGGTCAAATTTTTATTCCATACGGAAAAAGTTTGAGATGAAAAAAACCTAGGGGTGGCAACCACCCCCCCCCCTTTGTAGCCCGAGGGTTAACTGTTGTTTTTATTATTGCGCTGATTGTGTTTTAACTCAATCGAAGTTTTTCATGTTCGTAAACTCTCAGGCTGTTTTCGTGTCCCGTAACTACAATCATAAAGTTATTGCAAGTTCAACAATTTCATAGGCCTACATGTATGATAAGTTTGGTTAAGGTTGAAATGTCTTAGCAAATAAAGTTTGTTCGATCTTTATTTGTCATAATTAACCAGTATCGACTCTTAGAAATGTCGAATCCATGAACTAGGCCTATTGAGTGCGATCCAATTCCAGTTTTATGTTGTTCCGTTTCTTCTAAACGCCGTCTTCCCATTATGAACTAAAATTGATATGTTCGAATATACGACTAAACTAATGTTTCTATCAATAATTACAAATAGATAATAAATAAAGTGACGTTATTATTTAAGGTACGTAAACCAGTCTATATTAATCTAAAAGTAAAGTAAGTAAGTACGTGCTTTATTGAACCGCCTGCAAACGCACTGCGGGAACATCGGATAGAGTATTAAATCACAAAATCACACAAATCGCAAATCACAAAAGTCACAAAAAATCATAAAATGCAATAAAACAGACATCTATAGATCTGTGAGAGTAAGGGTACAGTAAGAAGAAAGATCAGCAATAAAATCAATTAAATAACATACGTGTAATAAAGAAACATCGGGTTAATGCGTCAACATGTGGGATCTCACGGTTATGTGAACGAGAACGGAGTGAGTAGGTAACATTCTTTATAGTACTTCTTACGCTAAGCGTCAATAATCGTCTGCATTGTTCAAAAAGTAGGTACAAGCATGAAATTTTTTTATAGATAGTCGATTTTATTTGTCAAATCACCTGATATAGCCACATTGCGACATATTACTAGAAAGGATGATTTTGCTGGTTTTCTGTAGATGAGCGATAATATAGGAAGCTTACTCTAACGCTAAGCGTCAATAATCGTCTGCATTGTTCGGAAAGCACATACAGGCGTGAAATTTTTTATATAGATAGTCGATTTTATTGTACAAATCACCTGATATCGCCACACTGCGAGATATTACTAGAAATGATGACTTTTCTGGTTTTCTGTTGATGAGCGATAATATAGGACGCTGTGTTAGTCAAGGCTTTACCGCAACGCTGTAGTATCAGGTAATCCTCCAGTTTTGGTCCTCAAATTATTTCGCATTGGCATATTTGATATTGATAAACTGGAAGCTGGATTGTTTAAAATAATTGCTTACCTAAATGGAAGCTGGATTGACATGACTAATTGTGCAAATCGTAGCGTATCGTATCTGAGAATTTGTAAAGCACCTCTTACAGTACTAGCTATTCAGAGGCGCTCTCAGCGTGCCAGCTCTAGGAAATAAGAAAGTCTTCAAGCAACGAAGGGATGAAGGTGGGACCCCAACTAAAATCTTACTGCGGATTGAGAGGAGGAAGTCATTCCACATAGAAGGGCCACGATGGCGAAGTCACGGTGCTGGGCCGTGGCAGTCCTTGCCCGAGGAACTAAGAGATCAAGTCGATCCGCAGACCGGAGAGGGAAGCAAATGGAAGCTGGATTGACGAAAATAATTGTTTACCTAAATGAAAGCTGTATTGATGAAAAATTTCTTTCATGAAATGGAAGCAGGATTGATGAAAATAATTACTTGCCTGAATGGAAGCTGGTTTCACTAGAATAATAATTATTGCGTAAATTAAAGCTGGATTGGCTAAAATGGCAAGCTTATAGTATCGTGGGCTGAAGGATTATACAGTATCATTGGGCTAGCTGCTCGGACATCAGATGGTACCAGGTTTTAGCTTATGAAGCACGGAAAAGTGGAAAAGGAGCAGATGATGCTACAACTACTACTCGTTGATTAACGCGGAGTGTAATAGATGGTTTCCGTTTTAGGGGCACGCATTTCTTGTGTGGTGAGATATTTGCTACTTCCGATAGTAATGTGTGAAAAGTTCTGTGGTGGTGGGTTCGATAAGAAGTTTAACTTAGGATATGATACGTGAATATTATTTGTTTAGTAATTTCATAAACAATGGTGTCATTATCACAGTCCCTAACTCTGTTGTGTTTTGTTTAGGTATTTCAGACTTCCCACATGGTCTTTCACATTCCTCCAAAATTTCATGTCATGTCACAGCCAGTAAGACAGTGAAAAACTGGCCAAGCTAGACACAGAAGTTGGTCCTAGTGCTTGCGATAGCTCAAGTGCTGCTATCAGTCGCATGATACGACCAATGCCAAAGTATTCATAGCTATTCAAGATTTAACTTACGGAAGAAGGTAACTGCCAAGACAGCAACGTCAGAGTCAACAGTTCTGATGGCGACCTGTCATGATCCATTTTCTGCAGCACGATAGCGGTTGCAGAATAAAGCACATGTCTGTCTCTTCATGGTTGCAAGGATCAATGCTGTCAACATCCAACTGTTCACCAACACATCCTACACGATCCTCATAAGTTACTAAAGTTTTCTTTTCATTGTAATCAAGTCCACTAACAAGACCTTCAGCCACGAAATGAAATAGTTCTGTTTTATTGTCATTGACTCGCAAGAATTCTTGCCAATTTCTTGGAATGATTGTGTTGCCTACAACACGCAATCTTTTTCCAGATCCACGCTTCAAACTGGTTGCTGATTTAAGACTATTTTCCAAATAAATGTAAAAGACTACGTCTAATCTCTGAACCCTTTGCAGCACAGACTTTATATAAAGAAGAAAGATTTTCTGGCTGTACTCCTCGAAAGTTCTGCTACAAACTGGCTGAAGCATCTGCACGACAACAGCACCATCCAATATATAATATCGACAGTCCGTTCAAAAAATTCTTGGAGGTGTTTGACAGAGAACATAGACATGTCAACGAAATGGACTTGGTTCCAAATCTGATAGTTCCATTTTGTGAAAGTTATGGAGGCAGAGCTTAATACGCATGCCGGAAAAACTTGTTCAAATCACCATTATGAGACTGGCGTGCAATATATAGTCTACAAAATAAGTCATGGTCTGTTTTAAGTTCTGCTACTGTTAACTGACCGGCACTTCTTTCCTTCGATGTTGCTGGCTTAAACGTAAACAAAGGCAATTTATTTCTGTGCAATGGTTCAAGGATTGAAACTTTCCTAGCAACCGCTCCTTGAAGAAATTCTCCATTTGATTATTGCCTAACTCAAAAGCAGTTGTAAATGGCTTTAGCTGCCAGTGTATGAGTGTCCAGAGATAAGAGATCATCCGTGTTTGTTTCACTGAAGACATAACCCATGTCATCAAAAACTTCTATTGAATTCTTGACATCCACCTTGTAATGTTTCTGATATGAAGGTCTTTGTTCATGGTGTTTGCGGTCTTTGGAAGTTGGATTGATGTTACCTTCAAAGTCTTGCAAAATCCGTATGACTTCGGGACCAGCAATTACCCATCTGCTAAGAGCTGTGTCACTCTCTGTCAGCCCTACTGCACCACCATAACTTTTTATACAAAGTGCATTCAATTGCTCATGGGCTTGGTCTATAGAAATGTTTGAAAACTTTCTATTACACTTTGAAACTGTGAAATGAGAAGCTTGAAATTCAGATGCAACACCTGGATGGATTTGTTTTAAGTAGACATATCTCTCAAGTGTACAGACATCCAGCGAGAATAATGTGCATGGTCAAGACTGAAAACCATGGCAGTAAACTGCGGATAGAATCAAGATATAGATCAAAATTTCCTTCTCTTATTGACCTTACTAAGGTCAACACCATCAATTCAAGGTCAAGAACCATACCGAAACTGAAAGGTTTTCCTTTTCCGATCTCCACTGGAGAAAAGGCAACCTATCGTCTTCGTCCACTCCAGTGCAATATTGTGAGTAGCAGTGCCTCTGACAAACATATAGAGCAGCAGCTGTTACTGTATGAGCATAGCATGTTCGCTTAACATGTGATGCATGAATGAAGGATTCTACCACTCCTGAGGTTGCCACACCAGCCTTAATTAAGCATTGCACCCAACCAGAACCATCTAGCCACTGACCAAGCATCTTCAGAGCTGCCATCTCAATATGTAATCCTCCTATCATTACTACAAATTTATCTTCTCCAAATTTATCAGGCCAGTGCCACTGAATCTGCTTTGCTAAAGCATAGAGTGGATGATCAAATGTAATCACAGGTATCTGATTTGAATGTAAATGGTTCACAGCTGCCTGAACGATAGTGAAAGAGTGCCTAATCATTGCTGCTGTATTGGAACTATGCCGAAATAAATGCAGCATGGCAATAATAGGCAGCAGCTTGTTTTTTCTCTTCTGCTTCAGCAAGGTAACCTGCCAATGAAATATTTTCAGGTTCTGAATTGCTCTGAATGCAGTTCATTACTTCATTGAGACATTCATATTCAACAGCCGTATCACCACTCAAGTTCAGCAAGGGACACTGAATCATCGGAATAATGGGATCCGACTTTAGAAATACGCATGGTGGAACATCTGAGTAAACAAGAGGTAGCACAATGTCAGATGACAAATTTGAAGCAGATTCAAATGGATGACTGACAACACGATCAACTCCAGCATTATCAGCAGTGGGAAACTGCATTAAAGAAATAGCAGTTCCATGAAAAGAAGATTTGGCTGTTTCAGAGTGAGGATTATGATCGATGTTGTCGACAGCTGCAACCGTGAAGAGATTGCCCTTGAGAACTGGGGGACAGACAAGTTGGTCTGAATTAAAATGTTGACAAACAGAATTTCCTAAAAAGTTTAACTAATATTTCTTAGTTAAGTAACAAAATCAGCAACTATCTTCCGCTATGATTGTCATGAGTAGGTGGTTTTATTACTCAAGTCAAGTGAACTGCATTGCACGATTAGCAACTTTCTTCATGATTTTCTTGTAGAACTGTACTAGGACTATTAGTCTAGAGCACATTACAGAGTTTGAAAGTGAAATTGTCATTGACCCTCTGCATTATTACAGTTCACTTTACCTCTGTCATTGTGAAAATGTTTGTGAAAAAGTTTGTTAAAAAGTGTAACTAAATATTTTTAGTTTAGTTAACTTATTTACAAAATAAGTTGCCAACTGTTAGTTAAACTTTTTTATTTTAGTTGAGAAATAGTTATAGTTTAACTAAAAACAATTAGTTAGTGCCCATCACTGCTCCTGACTTTGTAATTGTCGAAATACAGGTGTCTGTCCTGCATTTGTAGAATGGGTTGTGCGTGGTCTCTTGATGAGCTGCGATATAGATAACGCTGCCTGGTTATTGTTATCATGGCAAAATCCTAGGCCTTCAAAGAGCATTCCTATAAGAGAAACCAATAGTTGTGGAACTGATTTTCTTTGGCTGTCTTCATCAAATGTACCTGTAAAATGAGAATCTTTTCTCTGGAACATATAATTTCTAATCAACTTGCCCCCCAACTGCGGCTCAGCCCCTCCCCCCAAAGTGGGAAATCACTGCAAATCACAGGGAGGAGGGGACAAAAGGGAAGGGCTTGGAGCTTTAGCCCCCAAACCTGAAATCCTGGCGCCTCCTGGCCAAAAGATACCGTAAAACGTACGCAACCCGATACTAAATGTTAGCCAATGAAAATACTAAACAAATAATAACTTCATTTAATTGTGAAGAAGAAAAATTCTTGTCACTATTATTAGATTAAAGTGAAACAAGAACTGTTTCTGACTCGCAGTTGACCGCAGCTGCCTCATAATGTACTACATGTAAATATGTGATGACGCGCCTTGCTATAGAAAACTTCCTCTATTATCGCTCATCTACAAAAACCTGCAAAATCATTCTTTCTAGTAAAATCTCGCAATGTGGATATATCAGGTGTTAATCTGCATTAAATCCTGACTCCAAATATGAAATCTTATGCTTGTACCTAAAAAATGAACAATGTTATGCTAAGCCGAGGAAGTAATAGATCCACAGTAAATTGCGTACGGCATAGTGAAATGTGGAAATATTTGTCACCCGAATAGGCCCCTACAGATCAACTCTTGCATCAGTTTATTATATTTGGGTCTTAGTTTTATTTCGCTTCATTTTGATTGATTGTTTGATTGATTGATACTGTTTATTGAAGCAGTAACAACTCAGTACCTTATCCGACACAACTATACTTAATATAATAGTGTTCAACAATTTATTTTTATTTTACATAAGTCGATTTGTGAAGTTCTAAATATGAGATTAAACACATCTTAAATGTGCATAAGCTGCTGCTAAAAAGATGTCATAAACAAATGAGTGCTCAAAATCTTTTAAAACGCTCGAGCGAAATCTCAGGATCCCTAAAAGCGCAACAGCAGAACATTCATTTCCTTTACTTTGAACTATTCAGCCTGCACTTTTGGTCAGACATGACGAATGTTATTGGTCTGAATCATCTAGCTTTCTCCGACCATAGAAAATTGTAATAGCAGTTGAGACTATATTGTGTTGAGCTGTAGGCTTATGTCTATCTCTTCCTGTCTGTAACCTACTTCAAATTTATATCTTTTTAAAATATGTATAATGTTTTGAAGTTATATTGTAATCTGTTTGTTGCTGTATCTCTGTCTGTTTCTGTATGTTTGTCTATTCATGTTTGTTCGTCTACACTAGCCTACAGATATCCGCCTGTTACACTAATAAACAATAACACGTTCACCTGTTCCACCAGAGAGATATCATTGTCCAGTGATGGGCACTAAACTAATTTTTTAGTTTTGATTCAGTTAATTTTCAACTAAAATAAAACAGTTTAACTGAATTAAGCTGATGTTGGCAACTGATTTTTTAAGATAACGAAACTAAAAATAGTTAGTTAAGCTTTTTCCAACTTTTAACAAATGTTTAAAAAAATCACAATAACAGAGGCTACGTCGTGAACTTTAGTAATGCACAGCGTCAATGACTACAGTTCTACAAGAAAACAATGGAGACAGTTCCTAATGCAATTCAATGCAGTTCATTTCACATTGAGTAGGCCTAAAATAAAACCAGTTAGGCCTACTCAAGGCAATCATTGCGGGCGATAGTTGCGCAGTTGCGGATATCTTTAGTTAAACTTTTAAGTTTATCAACTAAAAAATATTAGTGAAATAAAACAATTTTTCTGCACTTAAATTTAATCCTTAACTAACAAATTTAATCGCGTGAATTAGTCACGTGGGTCGGGCGAGTTGACAGAGCTCTCTTCCAATTCCATCGCAGACGTCGTCCAAACAAACACGTAACGGGTGGAGAAGTGGAGAGATGGGAAGTGGAGAGTTGGGATATGAAGAGATGGGAAGTGAAGAGATGGGAAGCGAATACACGGGAAATGCCAAACGTCAGTCACTCGAGTCCTTTCGAACGACCAACACTTCTGCGCCGCTACCACTACGTTGGGGGAAACCGTTTGGTTGCAGTCGTCCAATAAGAGACAAACGCCAAAACAGGAAGACGGAAGAGCGGAAGGACAATCGGAAGGACGAACGGACACAAGGACTTTGAGACAGAAGGACGGATAAAAGGACGGACAGAAGGGGGGCAGAGAGAAGGGGTGGCAGAAGGAAAGTTCCCGTCCTACGTTCTGGTCTTAATATTCCATATCCTTTCAAAAATTGCAACAAACGTCTGAAAATCTGTCGAAGTCATGCTGTGTTTTAAATCGACCTACTCGCAAAACTATTTAAATATAGAATCGCTACGGGAGTTAGTGCAATTTAAATTTCTTCTGATATCAAATAAAACTGTAAGACTGCATCAAGAATGAATCTGACACCTCTTATAATACGATATGAACTCCTTGGTCAAGTAATGAGCACCAGGGTTACCAGGTCGTCGCGAAAAGCGAGAGTTGGGCTACTTTTCAATGCGCTCGCGACTGAAAATTTCGTCCTGGCGATCTCGCGATATTTGGGCTACTTTTGAATTGTCCCGCGGTCGCTACGGCGACATAATGAGTTCTCATAATTTGACCTCAGTGGACTACTGTTACTAGCTACTATTCTTGTGTGGTGTTGCTTATTTATTAATAAATACAATGCTCTACGGAGTACGGGCTAGTCTACGGTAAGCACGATGCAGTCTGCCATCTACAGTTTTACGTCAATGGTTTCATGATTCATCACGTGTCTTGGCGGAACCCATAATTGACGTACCTAGCAAAATTTTATTAATGTTTTCATTTAGTTGTTCAGCTCGCGACTTTTGGGCTACTTTTGAACATGGTTTGGCGCCCAAGCACTTCCGAAATCTGGCAATCCTGATGAGCACAAAGAATGATGACGTCACTATTATCACCGACTTCGTAAGGTTTGAAATATACTGTTTAAAATTAATTAATATCAATCGTCGATAATTAATAATTGTTCGCAATTTTCAATTGCTTTTCCTTTTCAGTAGAACGTTCACTGATTCAATTTATCAGCGTTAAGTCTCACAACTAGCGGACCGCAATTAATATTGTGGCGTTTGAATATCCGTCGTTCGTTTAGTTCGTCGATATGTAGGTCTAGGCTTTTTAAGGGTAAACCAAAATAAATCTTCCTCAATATCTGTTCGATATAAAAATTTTCAGCGCATTTTACATCCTTGATAATTTTATGTTGATGATTATCAATGGCGTAACTCTCCCGTACAAATGCTTGTGACAAATCTCCTCCCCTTCCCTTCCCTTCTCCCTCTCTTTACGCCTCCTACCCTGTAATGCTTTATTCGCTACTTTGCAGTCGACTGCAGATAAATACATGTTTACAGTATTTATCACAACAGATACTGTTAATCTGTATATGGACGACACTGAGACCACCACAATAGTATTAAGCAACAGTCCCTCGTGAATCATTGGCATGCAGAGAAACTTACTTCAAACCAAAATAACGATGGCCAAAAGTGTTGGTGACTGTTAATTTTAAAAGTGATGAACGATCTCTACCGTTAGGCTACAATAGAATGTTACGACTATAATGGCTATAAATGGCTTTGAATCCGGAACGTATTTTGAATTTTTCATTTCATTTGGTTTTCTACATTAAATTGTGACTTCTCCCGTAGTTCTTCAGTTCCAGACATAGGCTATAGATTTTGTAACAACAGTCTAAACGACTTTACTTGCGCTCTACTGCAGCAGCAAAGTTTATTCTTCCTGATCTGACTACAAGCTTCAAGACGTTTGACATCTGTTCTTGAAACAAATGGGTCATCATTGCCATATTGGATATGTAGATTGTGTGCGTGTTGGCGCTAATGAAATCGTGAACGTTTGCGGCACATTGAATAATAACACGCCCTAATATAATTATCTAAATATTCGACACAATTGTAAATATACCCAATTCTTGAAACATAGAATAAGGGTAGATTAAATCGAGTGCTAGCTTACTAGGTGCATCAAAATATGTAATTTAGTGATTTTAGTCAACAAGCAATACAATAGACTACTTGAAACCCTGGTCCTGCAATTGGAGATACTGAATTTGGATGCGCAAAATTACAGAATCGAGGTCAATTCGGCGAACACAAAATTTGAAACAAAGGCAGAGTATTCACTAATGGATACGGAAAGCTCAAAGAAGTGGCCCAATAACAAGAGGAGAGGCGACGTCGGATATTTGAATCTGCCTAAAAGGCAGAGAACGAACCAGAAGAAGAAGTTTCCAATAAGGATCGCAGAATTAGATAGCGAATAATCAAGACAATACTAGTCTTAGCGTTTTGAGGATTAAGGATATGCGGCCGTAATATATGGGCTTGCGGATTTGGGGATATTGTCTGAATCTTTTTGAAACTTTCAATTTCTCAAACTTGCATCCTCTTTTGGTTTAATTTAGCTTCAGCCATGCAGAAAGATTGTAGTAGCCTGCTAAACATAATGGTCACCAGTGATTCATGGTGCGCGATTTTCAGGGTGCGATTTGCCGGGGGTGGGGTTCAATCCTTTAGTCTTTCTTAGTACCCCATTGTTAAGTCTTCATTGCACACCCTTTTATATTACGACTACGATGCTCGACTGTTTCAGATGTCTTCTGGCTTCTTACTGAGCTAAATACTGAAAAGGCAAACAACAGTAATTTCAGTCCACGGAAACTTACAAGAAGTAAATTGTTTTCAACTCTGGCTTTGTGCAAAAATCATAGCTGAAGCACAAACTCAGACAATTCAAAAACATTTGTGATGTTGAAAGGCATTTCTTCCAAGCATTCATCAGCATTTGCCATCGGATATGCAACACAAGAAGAGATAGAAAGTTCCCAACAATGTCAGAAAGCATTTGTGATGGATAGTCATACGAAAGAAGACAATAATAGCGATTACAAACCAAAGACACATGAATGCGAATTTTTCCAAAGAATATTCACGCAAAACAATAACCTACAGAAGCACTTGAGAATCCATACTGAAGGAAAAGCATACCTTTGCTCGGTATGTGAGAAAACATTCGCATACTCTTCGAATCTGAAAAGACACACTAGAACCTATACTGGAGAGAAACCGTTTCAGTGCGAAGTATGTAAACAAATGTTTTATCGTTCTAACATTCTACAAAACCACATTAGAATCCATACTGGAGAGAGGCCTCACCACCTTGTCACCTTGTGCTGTCAGTTCTTGGAACTTTAGCGACCTTCATGATCAAGCCTCTCCATTTCCTTCTGTCCGCCGTCGCATCTCTCAGTTCTGCCAAATTCATTCCAGTTGTTTCATGTATCTCGTCCATCCACTTTTTCCTTGGTCGTCCTTGTTTTCTCCTTCCCTCTCCATATGCTAACATCATTTCCTTTTCCAGTCCATCTGATCGCATGACATGACCAAAGAACCTCAACTTTGCTCTTAGCACGGTTTGTTGTAGTGTCTCTTCCTTCTCAATTCCAATACTCCATCGCACCCAATCATTGGTCTTTTTCTCTTTCCATGATATTCTCTGCATCTTCCTCCATATCCACATTTCGCATGCGTTAATCTTTTTTCTCATTTTCTTGGTCATTGTCCATGTCTCGCTGCCGTATGTTACTGTTGGTATGATCAAAGCCTTCACCAATCTTTTTTTCGTGTCTATACTCACATGTTTGTCCTTCCATATTTTTTCCAGACCATTCATTGCAGCTTTTCCTATAGCCACTCTACGATTTATTTCCATATCACACTTTCCTTCTTTTTCTATTACTGATCCCAAAAACGTGAAGTTAGTTACCGTTTCTATTTCTTCTCCGTCTACTTCAAAACTGTCCTCCTCCTCTGCTGTCATGATCTTTGTCTTTTTTATATTGAAGTAGAGTCCTGCTTTCTCACTTTCACTCTTAAGCCTTCTTATCAGTGTTACCAACTCGTTTTTTTTACCCGCCAATAATGTTGTATCATCAGCGTATCTCAGATTGTTCATTATTCTTCCCGCTATCTTTATTCCTTCCTCAGCCTCATCCATTCCCGCCTGCCTCATTATCCTTTCAGCGTACATGTTAAATAAGACAGGAGACAGAATGCATCCTTGCCGCACTCCCTTCCTTATCCTAAAACTGTCAGTATCTCCATATTCAGTCCTTATCACCGCTATCTGATCTTCGTACAGACCCCTAAGAAGTTGTACCAAGTGTTTCGGTATTCCCATTTCTCCCAAGGTTTTCCACATCAATTCATGATTAATGCAGTCAAACGCTTTACTATAATCGATGAAGCATATGTATACTTTCTGTCCATACTCCCTTTGTCTCTCCATTATCCACCTCATATTGGCAATATGATCACGTGTTCCACGAGATTTCCTAAATCCTGCTTGACTATCAGGAAGCTCTCTCTCTATTGTACTCTCCATTCTTTTATGTAATATTTTAAGTAATATTTTGCTTATGTGCGATATCATTGCTATTGTCCTGTAATTTTCACACTCTTTCGCATCTCCTTTTTTAAATAAAGGTATAAAAACTGAACTTTTCCAATCTTCTGGCCATTTTCCAGTTCTCCATATGTTATTACAAATTTTTGTTATTGTCTTTGTCATCACGCCATCCCCACCTTTTACCATTTCTATTGGTATCCCGTCTTGACCCGGTGCCTTATTATCTTTCAATTGTTTGATAGCCCATTCTACCTCTGCTTCCATGACTTCCGGTTCAATTTCATACTCAGTTTCATCCATTTTTTCTACCTTTACTCTTTTATCTTCGTTGTACAACTCTTCTGTGTATTCTTTCCATCTTTTCTTCATTCCTTCTTCGTCCGCAATTATGTGTCCATCACTTGCTTTCAATGATCCCATTCTTGGTGTGTTTTTTCTCGTTATTTCCCTTACTTTTGAAAACATTGTTTTAGTTCTTCCTTTTCTTCCCTCATCCTCCATTTCTTTGCATAATTCATTTAGATGTTTTCTTTGTCCATGCGTGCTTGTTTTTGGAATGCTCTATTCAGTTTTCTTACTTTATCTTTATCTCCTTCTCTTTTTGCTTCCCTTCTGTCCATGGCTATGTTGATAGCTTCTTTCGATAGCCAAGGAGTTGTTTTGGATTTTCTTTTCTTCGGAATATATTTCTCCGCAGTTTCTAAGATCACTTCCTTTGTCTTTTCCCATAAATTGTTCTCAACCTCCTCTGTTTCCACATCATCCCTCTCCAATATTTCAAATCTATTCCTTATTTCTACTCTGTATTCCTGTGATATTTCCTTGCAGTCGTATGTGATCAATCTTTCTCCTGTTTTTAGTTTTTTAAATTTCATTTGCACTGTTGCCACTAGTAATTCATGATCAGTTCCACAGTCCGCACCTGGTTTTGTTCTCACATCCCTTATCGTGCTTTTCCATCTTTTATTTATCAGTATGTAATCAATCTGGTTCCTGTGTTTACCATCCGGTGAAGTCCACGTGTACAACCTTCTTTTTGGCTGTTCAAACCATGTATTCATTATTCTCAGGCTGTTTCCTTCACAAAAATCCACTAATCTCTCTCCTGCATCGTTTTGCTCTCCCAACCCATGACCTCCTATCGTGTCTCCCCCTCCTCCATTATATTTTCCCACCTTTGCATTGAAGTCACCAATGACCATTACTACATCTCCTTTATGGGTTTTATCAATTATACTTTGTAATTCATTATAAATCTGGTTTATCTTTATCGTTCTAACATTCTACAAAACCACATTAGAATCCATACTGGAGAGAGGCCTCACCAATGTCAAATATGTCAAAAACGTTTTTCCCAATCTTCACATCTAACAGTTCATGCAAGAATCCATAGCGGAGAGATGCGATACCAATGCCAAATATGTCAAAAACGCTTTTCCCTATCTTCAACTTTAACAGCTCATGCAAGAATTCATACCGGAGAGAAATCTTACCAATGCCAGATATGGTCAGAAACGCCGTTTTTCTCGGTGGTTTCCGGGTCTAACATGTCATACCAAGAATCCACACTGGAGAGAAGCCTTACCAATGCGAAGTATGTCCAAAGAAGCGTTTTTCCCTATGCACAAAATCTGGTACATCATGCCAGAACTCATACCGGAGTAGAAGCGTACACGTGCCAGATATGTGAGTTTAAAACCAAGTATAAACATCACTTAAACAGTCACATGAGAACACATACTGGAGAAATCATAGCTTTGCCGGGTATGTCCCAGAAAACATTTCAACCAATTCACATCTAAAAGTCATGAAAAAAACCCATTCTCAAGATAAACCATTTCTGTGTGTATTGTTTGTAAAAAACATTTTCCAAATCTGCGAGTTTACACCAGACTTGTCGCTAGAATCCATACTGAGAGAGACCATACCAATGTCATGGTAATATTAAACAGAATTATTCCCGACCTTCTCACCACTCGAGAGAGAACATCATTCGTACCCATTCTGAGAAACCATATGCAATGCCATTTTTATGTCAAAAATAGGTTTATCAATTTTTCTTTCATCAAAGAGATCATGCAAGTATTCATGCGGATAGAATCAAGACATAGATCAATTATGTTCCTTAAAACTTATTGACAGTTATCTAAAGGTCATTTGACACCATCATATTCAAGGTCAAGAACCATACCGAAACTGAAAGGTTTTCCTTTTCCGATCTCCACTGGAGAAAAGGCAACCTATCGTCTTCGTCTGGCTCCAGTCTGCAATATCAGTGAGTAGCAGTGCCAGTCTGACAAACATATAGAGCAGCAGCTGTTACTGTATGAGCATAGCATGTTCGCTTAACATGTGATGCATGAATGAAGGATTCTACCACTCCTGAGGTTGCCACAACAGCCTTAATTAAGCATTGCACCCAACCAGAACCATCTAGCCACTGACCAAGCATCTTCAGAGCTGCCAAACACAATAGGGGCCGTCCATAAAGTACGTCACGCTCCAGGGGGGAGGGGGGGTTTAAGAAATATGTGACGTTGTTTGTGACAGGAATAAAATGGGGGTCAGACCAATCTATGACGTCACACATTTATTTTTTATATTTTATTTATAATTAATTTTTTATTTTTTAGTAGAATTTCATAGCTTTAAAAATAATTTTCAAAAAATTTTCTGAAACATTTTAATTAGTTTTATGTCAAAATAGCATGAAATGCATATCTCCTGAATGTGTTTTTCACGATTCCTCTCGCTAGGAGCGCTAGTAATAATGCTGTTGCAAAGCCTTGTTTATGTATTAGCCTTGCTTTCATGAAGTATTATTATTTCTATGTTGAAAGTGTGACGTACTTTGGGGGGTCCGAGTTTTGTGACAGTTTGTGACAGGGGAGGGGGGTAAAATGGTCAAAAATAGCGTGACGTACTTTATGGACGGCCCCATATGTAATCCTCCTATCATTACTACAAATTTATCTTCTCCAAATTTATCAGGCCAGTGCCACTGAATCTGCTTTGCTAAAGCATAGAGTGGATGATCAAATGTAATCACAGGTATCTGATTTGAATGTAAATGGTTCACAGCTGCCTGAACGATAGTGAAAGAGTGCCTAATCATTGCTGCTGTATTGGAACTATGCCGAAATAAATGCAGCTTGGCAATAATAGGCAGCAGCTTGTTTTTTCTCTTCTGCTTAAGCAAGGTAACCTGCCAATGAAATATTTTCAGGCTCTGAATTGCTCTGAATGCAGTTCATTACTTCATTGAGACATTCATATTCAACAGCCGTATCACCACTCAAGTTCAGCAAGGGACACTGAATCATCGGAATAATGGGATCCGACTTTAGAAATACGCATGGTGGAACATCTGAGTAAACAAGAGGTAGCACAATGTCAGATGACAAATTTGAAGCAGATTCAAATGGATGACTGACAACACGATCAACTCCAGCATTATCAGCAGTGGGAAACTGCATTAAAGAAATAGCAGTTCCATGAAAAGAAGATTTGGCTGTTTCAGAGTGAGGATTATGATCGATGTTGTCGACAGCTGCAACCGTGAAGAGATTGCCCTTGAGAACTGGGGGACAGACAAGTTGGTCTGAATTAAATGTTGACAAACAGAATTTCCTAAAAGTTTAACTAATATTTCTTAGTTAAGTAACAAAATCAGCAACTATCTTCCGCTATGATTGTCATGAGTAGGTGGTTTTATTACTCAAGTCAAGTGAACTGCATTGCACGATTAGCAACTTTCTTCATGATTTTCTTGTAGAACTGTACTAGGACTATTAGTCTAGAGCACATTACAGAGTTTGAAAGTGAAATTGTCATTGACCCTCTGCATTATTACAGTTCACTTTACCTCTGTCATTGTGAAAATGTTTGTGAAAAAGTTTGTTAAAAAGTGTAACTAAATATTTTTAGTTTAGTTAACTTATTTACAAAATCAGTTGCCAACGTTTAGTTAAACTTTTTTATTTTAGTTGAGAAATAGTTATAGTTTAACTAAAAACAATTAGTTAGTGCCCATCACTGCTCCTGACTTTGTAATTGTCGAAATACAGGTGTCTGTCCTGCATTTGTAGAATGGGTTGTGCGTGGTCTCTTGATGAGCTGCGATATAGATAACGCTGCCTGGTTATTGTTATCATGGCAAAATCCTAGGCCTTCAAAGAGCATTCCTATAAGAGAAACCAATAGTTGTGGAACTGATTTTCTTTGGCTGTCTTCATCAAATGTACCTGTAAAATGAGAATCTTTTCTCTGGAACATATAATTTCTAATCAACTTGCCCCCCAACTGCGGCTCAGCCCCTCCCCCCAAAGTGGGAAATCACTGCAAATCACAGGGAGGACGGGACAAAAGGGAAGGGCTTGGAGCTTTAGCCCCCAAACCTGAAATCCTGGCGCCTCCTGGCCAAAAGATACCGTAAAACGTACGCAACCCGATACTAAATGTTAGCCAATGAAAATACTAAACAAATAATAACTTCATTTAATTGTGAAGAAGAAAAATTCTTGTCACTATTATTAGATTAAAGTGAAACAAGAACTGTTTCTGACTCGCAGTTGACCGCAGCTGCCTCATAATGTACTACATGTAAATATGTGATGACGCGCCTTGCTATAGAAAACTTCCTCTATTATCGCTCATCTACAAAAACCTGCAAAATCATTCTTTCTAGTAAAATCTCGCAATGTGGATATATCAGGTGTTAATCTGCATTAAATCCTGACTCCAAATATGAAATCTTATGCTTGTACCTAAAAAATGAACAATGTTATGCTAAGCCGAGGAAGTAATAGATCCACAGTAAATTGCGTACGGCATAGTGAAATGTGGAAATATTTGTCACCCGAATAGGCCCCTACAGATCAACTCTTGCATCAGTTTATTATATTTGGGTCTTAGTTTTATTTCGCTTCATTTTGATTGATTGTTTGATTGATTGATACTGTTTATTGAAGCAGTAACAACTCAGTACCTTATCCGACACAACTATACTTAATATAATAGTGTTCAACAATTTATTTTTATTTTACATAAGTCGATTTGTGAAGTTCTAAATATGAGATTAAACACATCTTAAATGTGCATAAGCTGCTGCTAAAAAGATGTCATAAACAAATGAGTGCTCAAAATCTTTTAAAACGCTCGAGCGAAATCTCAGGATCCCTAAAAGCGCAACAGCAGAACATTCATTTCCTTTACTTTGAACTATTCAGCCTGCACTTTTGGTCAGACATGACGAATGTTATTGGTCTGAATCATCTAGCTTTCTCCGACCATAGAAAATTGTAATAGCAGTTGAGACTATATTGTGTTGAGCTGTAGGCTTATGTCTATCTCTTCCTGTCTGTAACCTACTTCAAATTTATATCTTTTTAAAATATGTATAATGTTTTGAAGTTATATTGTAATCTGTTTGTTGCTGTATCTCTGTCTGTTTCTGTATGTTTGTCTATTCATGTTTGTTCGTCTACACTAGCCTACAGATATCCGCCTGTTACACTAATAAACAATAACACGTTCACCTGTTCCACCAGAGAGATATCATTGTCCAGTGATGGGCACTAAACTAATTTTTTAGTTTTGATTCAGTTAATTTTCAACTAAAATAAAACAGTTTAACTGAATTAAGCTGATGTTGGCAACTGATTTTTTAAGATAACGAAACTAAAAATAGTTAGTTAAGCTTTTTCCAACTTTTAACAAATGTTTAAAAAAATCACAATAACAGAGGCTACGTCGTGAACTTTAGTAATGCACAGCGTCAATGACTACAGTTCTACAAGAAAACAATGGAGACAGTTCCTAATGCAATTCAATGCAGTTCATTTCACATTGAGTAGGCCTAAAATAAAACCAGTTAGGCCTACTCAAGGCAATCATTGCGGGCGATAGTTGCGCAGTTGCGGATATCTTTAGTTAAACTTTTAAGTTTATCAACTAAAAAATATTAGTGAAATAAAACAATTTTTCTGCACTTAAATTTAATCCTTAACTAACAAATTTAATCGCGTGAATTAGTCACGTGGGTCGGGCGAGTTGACAGAGCTCTCTTCCAATTCCATCGCAGACGTCGTCCAAACAAACACGTAACGGGTGGAGAAGTGGAGAGATGGGAAGTGGAGAGTTGGGATATGAAGAGATGGGAAGTGAAGAGATGGGAAGCGAATACACGGGAAATGCCAAACGTCAGTCACTCGAGTCCTTTCGAACGACCAACACTTCTGCGCCGCTACCACTACGTTGGGGGAAACCGTTTGGTTGCAGTCGTCCAATAAGAGACAAACGCCAAAACAGGAAGACGGAAGAGCGGAAGGACAATCGGAAGGACGAACGGACACAAGGACTTTGAGACAGAAGGACGGATAAAAGGACGGACAGAAGGGGGGCAGAGAGAAGGGGTGGCAGAAGGAAAGTTCCCGTCCTACGTTCTGGTCTTAATATTCCATATCCTTTCAAAAATTGCAACAAACGTCTGAAAATCTGTCGAAGTCATGCTGTGTTTTAAATCGACCTACTCGCAAAACTATTTAAATATAGAATCGCTACGGGAGTTAGTGCAATTTAAATTTCTTCTGATATCAAATAAAACTGTAAGACTGCATCAAGAATGAATCTGACACCTCTTATAATACGATATGAACTCCTTGGTCAAGTAATGAGCACCAGGGTTACCAGGTCGTCGCGAAAAGCGAGAGTTGGGCTACTTTTCAATGCGCTCGCGACTGAAAATTTCGTCCTGGCGATCTCGCGATATTTGGGCTACTTTTGAATTGTCCCGCGGTCGCTACGGCGACATAATGAGTTCTCATAATTTGACCTCAGTGGACTACTGTTACTAGCTACTATTCTTGTGTGGTGTTGCTTATTTATTAATAAATACAATGCTCTACGGAGTACGGGCTAGTCTACGGTAAGCACGATGCAGTCTGCCATCTACATTTTTACGTCAATGGTTTCATGATTCATCACGTGTCTTGGCGGAACCCATAATTGACGTACCTAGCAAAATTTTATTAATGTTTTCATTTAGTTGTTCAGCTCGCGACTTTTGGGCTACTTTTGAACATGGTTTGGCGCCAAAGCACTTCCGAAATCTGGCAATCCTGATGAGCACAAAGAATGATGACGTCACTATTATCACCGACTTCGTAAGGTTTGAAATATACTGTTTAAAATTAATTAATATCAATCGTCGATAATTAATAATTGTTCGCAATTTTCAATTGCTTTTCCTTTTCAGTAGAACGTTCACTGATTCAATTTATCAGCGTTAAGTCTCACAACTAGCGGACCGCAATTAATATTGTGGCGTTTGAATATCCGTCGTTCGTTTAGTTCGTCGATATGTAGGTCTAGGCTTTTTAAGGGTAAACCAAAATAAATCTTCCTCAATATCTGTTCGATATAAAAATTTTCAGCGCATTTTACATCCTTGATAATTTTATGTTGATGATTATCAATGGCGTAACTCTCCCGTACAAATGCTTGTGACAAATCTCCTCCCCTTCCCTTCCCTTCTCCCTCTCTTTACGCCTCCTACCCTGTAATGCTTTATTCGCTACTTTGCAGTCGACTGCAGATAAATACATGTTTACAGTATTTATCACAACAGATACTGTTAATCTGTATATGGACGACACTGAGACCACCACAATAGTATTAAGCAACAGTCCCTCGTGAATCATTGGCATGCAGAGAAACTTACTTCAAACCAAAATAACGATGGCCAAAAGTGTTGGTGACTGTTAATTTTAAAAGTGATGAACGATCTCTACCGTTAGGCTACAATAGAATGTTACGACTATAATGGCTATAAATGGCTTTGAATCCGGAACGTATTTTGAATTTTTCATTTCATTTGGTTTTCTACATTAAATTGTGACTTCTCCCGTAGTTCTTCAGTTCCAGACATAGGCTATAGATTTTGTAACAACAGTCTAAACGACTTTACTTGCGCTCTACTGCAGCAGCAAAGTTTATTCTTCCTGATCTGACTACAAGCTTCAAGACGTTTGACATCTGTTCTTGAAACAAATGGGTCATCATTGCCATATTGGATATGTAGATTGTGTGCGTGTTGGCGCTAATGAAATCGTGAACGTTTGCGGCACATTGAATAATAACACGCCCTAATATAATTATCTAAATATTCGACACAATTGTAAATATACCCAATTCTTGAAACATAGAATAAGGGTAGATTAAATCGAGTGCTAGCTTACTAGGTGCATCAAAATATGTAATTTAGTGATTTTAGTCAACAAGCAATACAATACTTGAAACCCTGGTCCTGCAATTGGAGATACTGAATTTGGATGCGCAAAATTACAGAATCGAGGTCAATTCGGCGAACACAAAATTTGAAACAAAGGCAGAGTATTCACTAATGGATACGGAAAGCTCAAAGAAGTGGCCCAATAACAAGAGGAGAGGCGACGTCGGATATTTGAATCTGCCTAAAAGGCAGAGAACGAACCAGAAGAAGAAGTTTCCAATAAGGATCGCAGAATTAGATAGCGAATAATCAAGACAATACTAGTCTTAGCGTTTTGAGGATTAAGGATATGCGGCCGTAATATATGGGCTTGCGGATTTGGGGATATTGTCTGAATCTTTTTGAAACTTTCAATTTCTCAAACTTGCATCCTCTTTTGGTTTAATTTAGCTTCAGCCATGCAGAAAGATTGTAGTAGCCTGCTAAACATAATGGTCACCAGTGATTCATGGTGCGCGATTTTCAGGGTGCGATTTGCCGGGGGTGGGGTTCAATCCTTTAGTCTTTCTTAGTACCCCATTGTTAAGTCTTCATTGCACACCCTTTTATATTACGACTACGATGCTCGACTGTTTCAGATGTCTTCTGGCTTCTTACTGAGCTAAATACTGAAAAGGCAAACAACAGTAATTTCAGTCCACGGAAACTTACAAGAAGTAAATTGTTTTCAACTCTGGCTTTGTGCAAAAATCATAGCTGAAGCACAAACTCAGACAATTCAAAAACATTTGTGATGTTGAAAGGCATTTCTTCCAAGCATTCATCAGCATTTGCCATCGGATATGCAACACAAGAAGAGATAGAAAGTTCCCAACAATGTCAGAAAGCATTTGTGATGGATAGTCATACGAAAGAAGACAATAATAGCGATTACAAACCAAAGACACATGAATGCGAATTTTTCCAAAGAATATTCACGCAAAACAATAACCTACAGAAGCACTTGAGAATCCATACTGAAGGAAAAGCATACCTTTGCTCGGTATGTGAGAAAACATTCGCATACTCTTCGAATCTGAAAAGACACACTACAACCTATACTGGAGAGAAACCGTTTCAGTGCGAAGTATGTAAACAAATGTTTTATCGTTCTAACATTCTACAAAACCACATTAGAATCCATACTGGAGAGAGGCCTCACCACCTTGTCACCTTGTGCTGTCAGTTCTTGGAACTTTAGCGACCTTCATGATCAAGCCTCTCCATTTCCTTCTGTCCGCCGTCGCATCTCTCAGTTCTGCCAAATTCATTCCAGTTGTTTCATGTATCTCGTCCATCCACTTTTTCCTTGGTCGTCCTTGTTTTCTCCTTCCCTCTCCATATGCTAACATCATTTCCTTTTCCAGTCCATCTGATCGCATGACATGACCAAAGAACCTCAACTTTGCTCTTAGCACGGTTTGTTGTAGTGTCTCTTCCTTCTCAATTCCAATACTCCATCGCACCCAATCATTGGTCTTTTTCTCTTTCCATGATATTCTCTGCATCTTCCTCCATATCCACATTTCGCATGCGTTAATCTTTTTTCTCATTTTCTTGGTCATTGTCCATGTCTCGCTGCCGTATGTTACTGTTGGTATGATCAAAGCCTTCACCAATCTTTTTTTCGTGTCTATACTCACATGTTTGTCCTTCCATATTTTTTCCAGACCATTCATTGCAGCTTTTCCTATAGCCACTCTACGATTTATTTCCATATCACACTTTCCTTCTTTTTCTATTACTGATCCCAAAAACGTGAAGTTAGTTACCGTTTCTATTTCTTCTCCGTCTACTTCAAAACTGTCCTCCTCCTCTGTTGTCATGATCTTTGTCTTTTTTATATTGAAGTAGAGTCCTGCTTTCTCACTTTCACTCTTAAGCCTTCTTATCAGTGTTACCAACTCGTTTTTTTTACCCGCCAATAATGTTGTATCATCAGCGTATCTCAGATTGTTCATTATTCTTCCCGCTATCTTTATTCCTTCCTCAGCCTCATCCATTCCCGCCTGCCTCATTATCCTTTCAGCGTACATGTTAAATAAGACAGGAGACAGAATGCATCCTTGCCGCACTCCCTTCCTTATCCTAAAACTGTCAGTATCTCCATATTCAGTCCTTATCACCGCTATCTGATCTTCGTACAGACCCCTAAGAAGTTGTACCAAGTGTTTCGGTATTCCCATTTCTCCCAAGGTTTTCCACATCAATTCATGATTAATGCAGTCAAACGCTTTACTATAATCGATGAAGCATATGTATACTTTCTGTCCATACTCCCTTTGTCTCTCCATTATCCACCTCATATTGGCAATATGATCACGTGTTCCACGAGATTTCCTAAATCCTGCTTGACTATCAGGAAGCTCTCTCTCTATTGTACTCTCCATTCTTTTATGTAATATTTTAAGTAATATTTTGCTTATGTGCGATATCATTGCTATTGTCCTGTAATTTTCACACTCTTTCGCATCTCCTTTTTTAAATAAAGGTATAAAAACTGAACTTTTCCAATCTTCTGGCCATTTTCCAGTTCTCCATATGTTATTACAAATTTTTGTTATTGTCTTTGTCATCACGCCATCCCCACCTTTTACCATTTCTATTGGTATCCCGTCTTGACCCGGTGCCTTATTATCTTTCAATTGTTTGATAGCCCATTCTACCTCTGCTTCCATGACTTCCGGTTCAATTTCATACTCAGTTTCATCCATTTTTTCTACCTTTACTCTTTTATCTTCGTTGTACAACTCTTCTGTGTATTCTTTCCATCTTTTCTTCATTCCTTCTTCGTCCGCAATTATGTGTCCATCACTTGCTTTCAATGATCCCATTCTTGGTGTGTTTTTTCTCGTTATTTCCCTTACTTTTGAAAACATTGTTTTAGTTCTTCCTTTTCTTCCCTCATCCTCCATTTCTTTGCATAATTCATTTAGATGTTTTTCTTTGTCCATGCGTGCTTGTTTTTGGAATGCTCTATTCAGTTTTCTTACTTTATCTTTATCTCCTTCTCTTTTTGCTTCCCTTCTGTCCATGGCTATGTTGATAGCTTCTTTCGATAGCCAAGGAGTTGTTTTGGATTTTCTTTTCTTCGGAATATATTTCTCCGCAGTTTCTAAGATCGCTTCCTTTGTCTTTTCCCATAAATTGTTCTCAACCTCCTCTGTTTCCGCATCATCCCTCTCCAATATTTCAAATCTATTCCTTATTTCTACTCTGTATTCCTGTGATATTTCCTTGCAGTCGTATGTGATCAATCTTTCTCCTGTTTTTAGTTTTTTAAATTTCATTTGCACTGTTGCCACTAGTAATTCATGATCAGTTCCACAGTCCGCACCTGGTTTTGTTCTCACATCCCTTATCGTGCTTTTCCATCTTTTATTTATCAGTATGTAATCAATCTGGTTCCTGTGTTTACCATCCGGTGAAGTCCACGTGTACAACCTTCTTTTTGGCTGTTCAAACCATGTATTCATTATTCTCAGGCTGTTTCCTTCACAAAAATCCACTAATCTCTCTCCTGCATCGTTTTGCTCTCCCAACCCATGACCTCCTATCGTGTCTCCCCCTCCTCCATTATATTTTCCCACCTTTGCATTGAAGTCACCAATGACCATTACTACATCTCCTTTATGGGTTTTATCAATTATACTTTGTAATTCATTATAAATCTGGTTTATCTTTATCGTTCTAACATTCTACAAAACCACATTAGAATCCATACTGGAGAGAGGCCTCACCAATGTCAAATATGTCAAAAACGTTTTTCCCAATCTTCACATCTAACAGTTCATGCAAGAATCCATAGCGGAGAGATGCGATACCAATGCCAAATATGTCAAAAACGCTTTTCCCTATCTTCAACTTTAACAGCTCATGCAAGAATTCATACCGGAGAGAAATCTTACCAATGCCAGATATGTCAGAAACGTTTTTCTCGGTGTTTCGGTCTAACATGTCATACAAGAATCCACACTGGAGAGAAGCCTTACCAATGCGAAGTATGTCAAAAGCGTTTTTCCCTATCACAAAATCTGGTACATCATGCCAGAACTCATACCGGAGTAGAAGCGTACACGTGCCAGATATGTGAGTTTAAAACCAAGTATAAACATCACTTAAACAGTCACATGAGAACACATACTGGAGAGAAATCATACCTTTGCCGGGTATGTCAGAAAACATTCTCAACCAATTCACATCTAAAAAGTCATGAAACAACCCATTCTCAAGATAAACCATTTCTGTGTATTGTTTGTAAAAAAAACATTTTCCAAATCTGCGAGTTTACACAGACATGCTAGAATCCATACTGGAGAGAGACCATACCAATGTCAAGTATGTAAACAAAGTTATTCCCGACCTTCTCACCTGAGAGAACATGTTCGTACCCATTCTGGAGAAAAACCATACCAATGCCACACATGTCAAAAATGGTTTATCCAATTTTCTCATCTCAAAAGTCATGCAAGTATTCATACTGGAGAGAAACCACACCACTGCCAATTATGTGAGTTTAAAACTAATACTAAAAGTGATCTAAAGATCCATTGGAGAACACATACTGGAGAGAAACCATACCTTTGCCAGATATGTCAAAAAAACGTTCTCGTGCTCATCGGGTTTGAGAGGTCATGAAAAAATCCACTCGTTGTCTGGCTGAAGTCTGTAAAATCAGTTTCCAAAGTTCACAGTCTGTAAACTTATGTTGGAAACTATACTTCGGAACAGCCATTCAAATTCCAGTCTTACCAGAGTCAGCCTCAATCGATTATTAAAAGTATTTCAGGTTACATATTCATGCACTTCGTCGGAAACATGCATGAACCAGACATGGAGAGAAATCATCCTGTTTTAGGTTTGTAAAACACATTTCGCGATCTTCGAGTCTACGAAGAGAGAAACATCTCAACCAGAAATTACCTGAAATATTTGACGTTGTTGGTGAAAGAGAATAAAATGGAAGTGTTGACCAATCTATGATGATAATTATACACGAACGAATTCATGCACATCAGTTTTGTATTCAAAGTAAGAGCTTTAATGCAGTACAACTCAGTAGTCCTGTAGAGAGACGACATTGTTAAGGATCCTGCGTTTGTTTTACGTTTTATTCTGACACTTATTTCCATTTAGTTAGGCCTATAATTCTTGTCTAGTTATACGCATTTTAACTCTGTCGAACTGTTTTCGTTATTACATTGCTTGTATCTTTCACATGACCTACTGTAACTTTGTTCGTGTTTTCAATCAGTTCATGTTTTATATAGTCCTACTCTCACGATGTTACAATTTAGTAAATGCAATCACAAAGTAATTGCAAACGATAATTTCACGCATGGTCGGTGCTGATGGTAACGATGCTGTTAAGGTTTAAATGTTTTAGCAAATAAAGTTTGTTTTACGTTTATTTGTTATAGTTCACATGAAAAGACTTTTAGAAATGTAGCATCCATGTAACATCCATGAACAACTGAGGGTGGAAGATAGATCCGCAATAATACTGCCCACAACAGTGAACGGTCGAAATATTTGTCACCCGAATAGGCCTCATATAAATCGTCTCCTCTTGTATGAATGTAATATAATATGGGTTTAAGTTTTATTTAGCATGATTTTGATTTTTGATTGACTGATTGATTGATTGATTGGTTGGTTGATTGATTGATCGATTGATTGGTTGGTTGATTGATTGATTGGTTGGTGGGTTGATTGATTGATTGATTGATTGATTGATTGATTGATACTGTTTTATGAAGGATCACACAACAAATACAAATCAAATAATGATAATTCAGCCTATTGCAAATAGTCTACATTCGTATGCGCCCGATGATACAGTTAAAACAATGTGAACAATAAAGTCGCCTAATCAGACCGAGTGTAGGCCTACTTTGATATGATAACAACCCAGTACCCTATCCCGCAGATCTAAACTTAGGCCCTAATATAATTTTGCTGAACAATTTCCTTTGATTTTTTATTAAAAGTCGATTTGTGAAGTTCAAAATGAGACTAAATGCGTTACAAATGTACTTTATTAATCAGCTGCCATAAACAAATGAGGTTTCAAAATCCTTTTAAAACGCTGGAGCGTTTTCTCAGGATTCCTAACGCAACTGGCAGAACATTTCCTTTACTTTTAACTATTCAGCCTGCATGTTGGACCAGATATGGTGAATGCCCTTTTCCTGGATCCTCTGGCTTTCTCCGACCGTACTAGATTGTAATCAGTGGCAGATCGCAGCTGAGACCATTACGCAACCCTCCCAAAAGTCCACTCAGCCTATCACTCGCCAGATGGCGTTGGTGTAGGAGGTAATGGGTGCCTTGCGATAGGAAGCCTGCTCTTAGACCACTGGCTAGCCTACCAATGTTTATCTTCAATATATTCACCGTGGTAATACAATATGACTGAACATTCAGTTTAATAAGTTCGACACTAAGTCTTGGTTCTATCCCTGCATTCTCATCTTAATATCCCATATTTTTAGAATGCCACAAATGTCTGAACAACTGTCAAAGTCACGCTGTGTGTTAAATACTCACAAAATAATTTGAATATAAAATCGCCAGTTTAATGTTACATAAAGTTCTAATTTTCAAGTCGTAAACTGCAACAAGAGTGAATTTGACACCTCCTGTAACACGATATAAACTCCTTGTTAACGTAATAAGCACAAAAAGATGACGTCACTTTTATCAGCGACCTAGTCTATTAGGTAAGGTTCCAAAATGTACATTTAAAAAATTAATTCATGTTAATCGTCGATTATCAATTAGTTTTCACAATTTTCAATCGCATTTCCTTTTCGGTTATCCCGTAGTTTAGGCAGAGATGTTAGAGTCGTAGACTAAGAGATGACACTTCCTATCTCCTCCGTGTATTCGGCTTGGGTGGTGGTCAAAGTACGCAAACCATGGCGCCACGTAGTGACTGGGTTGATCACTTCTTAGCAACGATAGAAATTGGAATACGCAGGCTGAGAATTGCTGGGGATTGTGGGGGGTTTCAACCCCAGCCTATCTTAGTACCCCGTTGTTAAGTATTCATTGTTCACCCGAACTCCGGAAGTCTGACCCCCAGTCTCTTTTCTACAATTCGCATACTGGAAATACGAAATGTAAATTCATGTTCAATGTGTTTGTGGCAATTGTCTTTGCATACGGTATTGATATTGTTTGTGTCTTAGGTGATGAACCTGGCGGAATTCTGATTTGTCTTCCTTAAATAGATGTCTTTTAAATTACGAGTACAATGCTGTACTGTTTTAGAATTCTACTGGCTGCTTAGTGAGCTAAATACTGAAAAGGCAAACAACTGGCGAGGTTGAACAGTAATTTCAGTCCACAGAAACTTACCAGAAGTACATAGTTCTCAACTTTGCATTATTTTGTGCAAAAGTCATAGCTGACGTACACACTCAGAAAATTCAATATCATTACTGATGTCGAAAAGCATTTCTTCCAAGCATTCAGCAAATTCCATTGGAAATGCATCTAAAGAAAAGATAGTAAGTTCCCAACTAAGTCAGAAATCATTTTTGTTGGACAGCCATACGAACGAAAACAAGAAAAGTCGCACAAAAGCAAAGACACACGAATGCGAGTTTTGCAAAGAAATATTTACCTATAATCTACAGAAGCACATGAGAATCCATACTGGAGAAAAAGCTCATCTATGTCTGAACTGTGGGAAAACATTCCCATACTCTTCGAGTCTGAAAACACACACTAGAACCCATACTGGAAAGAAACCGTTTCACTGCGAAGTATGTAAACATATATTCGCTCTTTCTGACAGTCTACAGAACCATATCAGAATCCATACAGGAGAGAGGCCTTATAAATGCCAAATATGTCAAAAGCGTTTTACCCAATCTTCACATCTAACACGCCATACAAGAATCCATACTGGAGAGAGGCCTCACGAATGCAAAATTTGTAAAAAGCGTTTTTCCAGATCTTCAAGTCTAACACTTCATGCAAGAATTCATACCGGAGAGAAATCTTATCCATGCCTAGTATGTCATAAACGTTTTTCTCGGCCTTCATATCTAAAAATGCATGCAAGAATTCACACTGGAGAGATGCCTTACCAATGCCAAGTATGTAAAAAACGTTTCTCCAGATGTTCAAATCTAACACATCATGAAAGAATTCATACCGGAGAGAAACCGTACAAATGTCAGTTATGTGCCTTGAAAACCAAGTATGAAGGTTACCTAAAGAATCATATGAGAACACATACTGGAGAGAAACCATTTCTTTGCCAGGTGTGTCAGAAAACATTCTCAAGCATTCCAGGTCTGAGACATCATGAAAAAACCCACTATGAAAAGAAACCATTTCTGTGTATTGTTTGTAAAAAAACGTTTTCCACACCTTCATCGCTACAAAGTCATGTTAGAATTCACACTGGAGAGAGACCATACCAATGTCAGATATGTAAAAAGAGTTATTACAAATCTTCTGTCCTGCGAAATCATTTTCGAACTCATACTGGAGAAAGACCATACCATTGCCAGACATGCCAAAAACGGTTTATCCGATCTTCTAGTCTTAAATGTCATACAAGAATGCATACTGGAGAGAAACCATACCACTGCCAATTATGCGAATTTAAAACTAATGATAAAAGTCATCTAAATCGGCACAAGAGAACACACACTGGAGAGAAACCATACCTCTGCCAGTCATGTCAGAAACGGTTTATCCAATCTTCTCATCTCAAAAGTCATGCAAGAATTCATACTGGAGAGAAACCATACCACTGCCAATTATGCGAATTTAAGACTAATACTAAAAGTCATCTAAAGCGTCACACGAGAACACATACTGGAAAGAAACCATATCTTTGCCAGATATGTCAGAAAACGTTCTCATTCGCTTCAGGTCTGATACGTCATGAAAAAATCCACCTATTGTCTCTCTGATGTCTGTAAAACAGTTTTCAACGTTCACAGTCTGCAAAATTATGTTGGAAACTATACTTCAGAACAGCCATACAAATTTCAGCTTCACCAGAGATAAACCTCACGCGATTATTTAAGGTATTTCAGGCTGTATATTCATGCACTTCGTAAGATATACATGAAAGAACCCTGAATGGAGAGAAACCATCCTGTGTCACAATTTCCCGGTCTTCGAGTCTACGAAGAAAGAAATGTCTCAACCAGAAATTACATTAAATATTTGAAGTTGTTGTCGTTCACCAACAAAAGTTGGTGAACAAAGACGGACGTGTTGAACGCTCAATCTATGATGATTATGTACGATGGAATTCATTCATATCAGTTTTGTATTCAAAGTAAGAACTTCAGTACTGTACAAATGAGTATTCCTGTAGGACTGGACATATTATTAAGGATCATGCTTTTGTTTTGCGTTTTTTGTTACACTTTCAGTCCAATTTTAGGTAGTCCTATAATTCTTATGTCTGGTTATTAGCACTTTGACTCTGTTGAACCGCTTTTCTTATTGCACTGCTTGTATATCTACTATGACTGTCCGTGTTTTCAGTCTATTCAAGTTTTACGTTGTCTTACTCTCCCGCTGTTAGTGTTCCGTAAATGCAATCACAGAGTAATTGCAACGATAATTTCACACAATCAGTGCTGGTGGTAACTATGCTGTTATGGTTGGAATGGTTTAGCAAATAAAGTGTGTTCCACCTTTTTATTTGTAGTAGTTAACCAGTAACGACTTTTCGAAATGTAGCATCCTTATACAGCCGAGGGCATGAGATAGATCTGCAATAATACTGCCAAAGCAGTGGACGGTCGAAATATTTGTCACCCGAGTTGGCTCCAATAAATCAACACCTCTTGTACGAATATATTATATTTGTGTTTAAGTTTTATTTCGCTGGATTTTGATTGACTGATTGGTTGATTGATTGATTGATTGATTGATACTGTTTTTTGAAGGATTACATAACAAACACAAATCAAATAATGACAATTTCGCATATCAAAGGTTCTACATTCGTAGCCTATGCGCTCGATGATACAGTTCAAACACTGAACAATAAACTTGCCTAATCGGACCTATTGTACTTTGATTATAACAACCCAGTAGCCTACCTTATCCCGCGGTCCTGAAATTAGGCCGTAATATAATACTGCCCTGCCATGTCAAAAGCAAGCAAGTCCAGTTTAAGGTTAAAATTACATATCGGTATCATTTTGGTTCAAGAAGCAAGTCCAACACAATCGTCTATATAAGTAGTTATTATTGCATGTGGTTCTGGCGTAAAAGCAGAGGCAGAAAGAAGCATGTCCAAGTAGTACTGGAAAAATCCAAGGCAAAAAGAAGCAAGTCCATCAAAAGCAGAGGTAGGCTATTACTGTACGCGTAAATTCAGAACCATGGGTGATGCCTCAGTTTTTTTTCGCATTTTTCTCAGAAACTAAAATCGGTGACTTGCTTCCTTTGGCCATGGCAGGGCAGAATTTTTTTATTAAACGTTGATTTGTGAAGTTCAAAAATTTGACTAAACGCGTTACAAATGGGCTTTTATTAATCAGTTGCTCTAACAGATGCCATAAACAAATGAGTCTTCAAAATCCTTTAAAAACGCTCGAGCGTTTTCTCAGGATTCCTAACGCAACTGGCAGAACATTTCCTTTACTTTTAGCTATTCAGCCTGCATGTTGGACCAGATATGGTGAATGCCCTTTTCCTGGATCCTCTGGCATTCTCCGACCGTACTAGATTGTAATCAGTGGCAGATCGTAGCTGAAACCGTTACGCAACCAGTAAGGTTAGTGTGACGATGTCCCTGTGTTACACATTTACAGCTTATTAAAATATGTATAATGTCATGACGTTATATTATTGTAACCTACTGAGCTCTATGTCTGTCTGTTCATGTATCTCTGTCTGTTCCTCTATGTTTGTTCCTGTCTGTTGGTCTACACCAGCGCACATTCATCCACCTAGCACATTGATAGAAAATCACACTCCACTAGTGAAGTACCATTGTCTGGGATAAAGTTATCAACCGCCATCGTTGTCAGGTGACACAGTGGGACGGGGCTGAAGTCGCCATTAGACTGCGATCTCTCTTCCGGCAAAAATAAGCGACTGTTCTGGCGGTGTCCGTGTCTTCCGTCTCCCATGAATTTGTCATGCACAATGATTCAGTAGAAACCATTGATTGATATCTTTAGCATTACTGGCGCTATGGAAGTTATCAGATTATACTGATATTTACCGATTCTGTCTGGTTTCTCAAACATTTTCAGTTTTTAAGGCTACAATTTACAAAACGTTGCAATTGGCGTTTATGACGTCTTAGGCCATTAAAACTGCAATAGGTTGCCATCTGGGCGGGGTCCGTAGAGCAGTGATAACATCACTGGCATGAAGAGCATTAGGAAGCGTGATCTCTTGTTGCAACCCTCCCGAAGATGTACTCAGCCTATCATTCGCCAGATGGCGTTGGTGTAATGAAATGTAGGACGTGATGGGCGCCTTGCATGGCTGTCGTCTGCAGTTAACCCTCGGGCTACCAAGGGGGTGGGTGGTTGCCACCCCCTCCCCTAGGTTTTTTTCATCTCAAACTTTCTCCGTATGGAATAAAAATTTGACCTTTTCGGTAGCTGTAGGGGGTTCATTTACACACGTTTTGAGGTAAAATGTGAGATGATATCTCACACCGTTCAAAAGTTATACCCAATTTACCCGAGGCACCAGGGGAGTGGATACCACCCCCCTATATTGTCGACTATATCTTATCCGTCATTTAATATAAAGAGACACAAATTATACCATTCTATAGAGGGAATGTGGGGCTACATTTCTATGGTCACTGAGTTGACCTGAGACAACCGGGAGTGCTCAAAATAAATAATAATACGCGTAATATGCGTGAAAATGGCTGAATGGAAGCACTCCCCCTTAGTTTTTTGTCTGTAGCGTATTGATTTGTCTTCCTGGAAGAGAAACAAAGATACCATTCTTTAGAGGGAATGTAGGGCTTCATTTGCATACCTACATCTTTGTCTTCTTTTGAATACCGGAAGTGATCAAAATAAATAATAATACGCGTAATCTGTGTGAAAATGGCTGAATACGGCATTACAACGTAAACCGATAATAGGCCTATAAGCTTATGTATGGATATATAATTATGTATGGATGTACATTTATACTATATAAACATGTGTAGGGATGATTGTGTGTATCTTTTATAGGCCTACATAGATTAGTTTCAAAACACACATAATCTTATATTTGTTTATAAAAAAGTACAAAATGTACGCAATAATATACAATATTTCTAATTAATGGGTTCCGTTGTTAAAAGTGATGTAATTTCGAGGTGCATTCACATAATGTACAACTAAATATACCATTCTGTGCAGAAATGAATGCTGAATCCATAGCTGTATTACAAGTTATGATATGTAAAACCAAACACGAAATCCAGGGGGGTAACCACCCCCCCCCTTGGTAGCCAGTGTTACAAAAAGCTTGGTAGCCCTAGGGTTAAACTCGACTCCTATAATAACTTGTGATCATCCGTTCATTCTGAATTGTAATTATACTGCGTTTGTCGGTTTGAAATATTACAGAATATCATCATCACTGGGGATTAGGCCATTAAAACTGCAATAATTTGCCATTCGACACTAAGTCTTAGAAGACTTCTCGTACGACAATATGTTCTTAATATCCCACATGCTGACGCACGCATTAATCCGATTTGTTTTTATTATGCGTATGTTATTTAATTGATTTTATTGCTGATCTTTCTTTTTACAATAACCTTACTCTCATATATCCATAGATGTATGTTTTATTGTATTGTATGATTTTTTTGACATTTGTGATTTTTGTGATTAGTGATTTAATACTGATGTTCCCGCAGTGCGTTTGCAGGCGGTTCAATAAAGCACGTACTTACTTACTTACTTACTGACCCATATCTTTTAAAAATTGCAACACATGTCTGAAATTCTGTCGAGGTCGTGCTGTGCTTAAATACTCGCAAAAATTATTTCAATATAAAATCCTTATGGTTGTTTAGTGCATCGTTTACAAACTTCTGATTTCCAACTTTAAGACAGCATAAAGAAGGAATCTTGAACCTCCTATAATACGTTATAAACTCCTTGGTCAAGAAATTAGCACAAATGATGATGACGTCACTATTATCAGCGACTTAGGTTTGTCTAATAATTATTGGTAAGGTTTAAAATCTACTGTTTAAAAGTTAATTAATATTAATCGTCGATAATTAATAATTTTTTGCAATTTTCAATTGCTTCTCGTTT
This sequence comes from Aporrectodea caliginosa, assembly GCA_020284085.1. Taxonomy (NCBI): domain Eukaryota; kingdom Metazoa; phylum Annelida; class Clitellata; order Crassiclitellata; family Lumbricidae; genus Aporrectodea; species Aporrectodea caliginosa. Next base: position 44,968 of record JACEVL010000369.1, read on the forward strand.
TCAGTAGAAACGTTCTTTTATAATAATCGTCAGTGTAAAGTCTCACAACTACCGAACCGCAAGTAGGCTAATAGTGTGGCGCTTTCATATCCGTCGTTCGTTTAGTTCACCGAAATGTAGGCCTAGGCTGCTTAAGGGTAAGCAACAACAAAATATTCATAAATATCAGTTTTATATTTGAAAAATGTCAACGCATTTTACATCCTTGATAATTTTATATTCCTATGAAGCGCGTAACTCTACCGCACAGAGTGTTGGACCGTTGGTGGCAAATATTCTCGTCGCCTTCCCTCTGCCCTTCCCATCTCCCTCTCCATTACGTCCCCTTCCCTTTAATGCTTTATTCGCCAATTTTCAGTCGACACCAGGTGACAAAGTACATGTTTACATTGTGTTTGACAACTGTTAATCTGTGCATAGACGAAACTTAGACCACCACAATAGAGCTAGGAGTCCCTTTAGAATCATTGGTATGCAACGAAACTTACTTAAACTAAAATAACGATAGGCGAAAGTGGTGGCGACTGTCACCGCCATTTTGAAAGTGATGATGACCGGACACTACCGTTACAATAGAATGTTGCGCCTATGATGGCTATAAATGGCTTTGAATCTGGAATGTATTTTGAATTTTTCGTTTCATGTGGTTTTCTACCTCAAATTGTGACATATCTCGTGGTTCTTCAGTTCCATACATTTAGATTTCGTAAGCAATAGTCTACCGCGGCAGTAGGCCTAAACTAAAGCTTATTCTTCCTGATTTGACTGCAAGATTCAAGACGGTTGACATCTGTTCTTGAAACAAATGGGTCATCATTGCCACATTGGATCTGTATATTGGATCTGTATATTGGGTCTGTATATTGGATCTGTATATTGGATCTGTATATTGGATCTGTAGATTGTGTTCGTGTTTGCGCTACCGTACTGAAATGGAGAAAATTTACACCACTTTGCTTTGCAACATTCCCCAACATATCTAAATAGGCTATTCGACAGAATTTCCAAATTGGCCTAATCCTTGAAACGTAGATTAAAGGCAGATAGAATCGAGATGCATGAAATATGTAATTTCTTCAACAAGAAATAGGCTACAACAATTGAAGCGCTGGTCCAGTTGTTGTAGATAATGAATTTGGAAGCGCAAAATTACGGATTCGAGATCAATTGGGCGAAAACAAAAATCGAGCAACGGCATAGTATTCGCTCATACTCTGATTTAGTTGTCCGCATTTGCCCTCATCAATCTCGTCTAGCAGTGCCTTTATTACGAGATGGAAATCTTAGCGTTTTGAGGATTAAGGATGTGGCCTTAATATGTGGGATTGAAAATTTTCGGACATCGTCGATAGCAAAAATCCTGGTAGCTTTTGGCAGGCCAACGACCGGCTTTTTAACCAGGGCATTTGTCCTGGCGTGCCCTGCTGTAGCGCCGCCACTGCACTGGGGCCATCACAATAGAGCTAAACAGCAGTCCCTCGTGAATCATTGGCATGCAGCGAAACTTAGGCCTAAGTCAAGCCAAAATAACGATAGGCAAAAGTGGTGGTGACTGTCACCGCCACTTTTAAGAGTGATGATGACCCGACTCTACTGTTACAATAGAATGTTACGCTTATGATGTCTGTAAATGGCTGTGAATCAAGCCATCAAAAAAGGCTAACTCGACTTTAGGCATGATAAGAAGAACAATAGTCACTCGAGACAAGGATACAATATATTGAGGTTATGCAAATCACTGGTTAGGCCACAGTTGGAATACTGCATCCAGGTATGGAGTCCCTACCTGAAACAGGTCATGGAAAAGCTGGAGAAGGTGCAAAGAAGAGCTACAAAAATGATTTGGGGCTACAAGGATTTGGGATATGAAGAAAGGTTGAAAAGGTGTGGACTAACAACATTAGAGAGAAGGAGGAGCAGAGGAGACCTAATTGAAGCCTACAAGATTATTACTGGAAAGGAGGCAGTGCAGAAGGATAGGTTTTTTGAATTAGCACCAAACAAGGCAACTCGGGGACATAGGTATAAATTATTTAAGAAACCAAATGGGACATTAGGGCAGAAATTCTTCAGTGCAAGAGTTGTAGATTTGTGGAATAGTTTGGATGATATGTCTCAGTGGACACTATCACAGCTTTTAAGAAGAAGCTAGAAAAATTTGGCTATTACTCATGTTCCAGGTTAATTGCAGTGGTTCTAACACAGACTAAAGTCTTCTGAACCACTTAAAACCCTTGTTATGTTATGTTATGTTATGTTAATCTGGAATGTATTTAGAATTTTTCATTTCATTTGGTTTTCTATCTCAAATTGCGTCTTCTCCCCGTGATTCTTCAGTTACACACACATAGATTTCGTAAGCAAAATTCTAATTGACTTGACTTGACTTGAGCTCTATCGCAGCAGTAAAGCTTATTCTTCCTGCTTTGACTACAAGATCTAAACTATTGACATATGCGTCACCTGAGAATTATCTTCGCGAATCTCCATTTTCCAAAATTCCGAGATAAACGAGGTAGAAGAAGTTTGGGCCGCATTTTGCGGAAAAATGAAAAATTCAATGCAATAAGGAGGGCATTGTCAAATTACAGTTTACACACAGAAGTCATATCAAAACATCAACATTGCATAAAGATGTTGCTTTTAAAAAAATTAATTAACAATTAAAGTTGTTTTTCTGAATTTTTTGAAAATTTTGTATAAAATGTATATACAAATAATTATTACAAACATTCCTTTGGAAAACAAAGACACGAAATGATTAAATTAAGCAACGACCAATTATTATTAGAGAGTGTTTTCGTTATAATATTCATGGATATAGTCCAGATTTTTAAAAGAAAAACTTTAAATTGTCTGGATATGCGACACTATAATCCAACTTAGCCCTCATATTAATTTATACTGTTGCATCTCCTGCGCGTCCAATCAACGACGAGCTTTCTCTGGACATACAACAACAGACACTGCTACACCACTAATTCGTTGAAGGCCATTTATCGCATTCATCGAGGACATGATCTACTTGTCTGATAAACATTTTCTTTCTTGCTCAGCGATCGTCGCCTTTAAACATCTTCCTTTCTAATTGTATTCTAAACAATGGGGCCTCTCTAGTGAAACAGGTGAATAATGTGATTGTCTCTAATTAGTGTAACAGGTGGATATCTGTAGGCTAATGTAGACGAACAGACAGGGACAGACAAACATACAGAAACAGACAGATATATACAGGAAGAGACAGATATATAAAGCTTCCAATATAACTTCACAACATTATACATATTTTAATAATAATATATAAATGTGTAGGATTGCTACAGAGTGGAACAGACATACATAGGCTACAGGAAAAGACAGACATAGGGCCTACAGATCAACACAGTATAGCTACCCAACATTAGGCCTATACATATTATTTGACAAGATAGTATAAATATAGCCTAGATACAGGATCATCGTCACACTGACTTAATTGGTTGCGGAGCGGTCTCAACTGCGATCTGCTGCTAATTACAATCTTGTAAGGTCTGAGAAAACCAGAGAGGAAGGACATTGGCCGTATCTAGCCCAACATGCAGACTGAAAAGTTCAAAGCAAAGGAAATGAATGTTCTGCTTGTAGCGCTTTGGGATCCTGATACGTCGTTCAAGCGTTTTTTAAAGATTTTTAAAACTCATTTTTATGACATCTTTTTAGAGCAGATGCTTAAGCGCATTTAAGATGCGTTTAGTTAGCCTACATATTGAATGTGAAACTTTTTTGAAACTTCACAAAATAAATAGAAATTGCTCAGCGCTGTTATATTAAGTTTAGATCTGTGGGATAAAGCAGGGATCTCCTAAGTTTTCCAGCGGGGGACCACACTGCTGACTTTCTAAAGCACCACGGGCCAAAAGTCCGAAGAAAAAAATTTCTCTGTAAGTAAGTAAGTAAGTAAGTAAAGTAAAGTATATTCTTTAATAAAACCAATTGCATATCCGCACTCTGGTGTACATACATCGTAATCAATAGTTAATGTCAATAGGAGTACAACATTCTAACAATAAAAGTCTTTCGCTGTAAATTATCTGCAAGAGGTACACAATGGTCGTGCGATCGCGGTCGCAGGGTATATTGTTGTGGCTTTTTGGTGGAAGTAAACTATGTAGTACATGGCCCTGGTTCATCAGGACCGCAGAGAAAAGACGGGTGTCAGCTTCAAGACAAAGTCGCTCAAATTTTGGGTAGTCTTCAGGAAGGTACCGGAGGCGGATTAGCTTGCTTATTACTGACTGAAGTCGGCATCTATCCTGTTGTCCCGCAAACCCCCACCAGGCCGGGGCAGCATAGAGTAAGCGAGCCACTGTTGTTGCACGTACTACATCATAAAGCTGCAGACCCTTGAGGCCATGCGCAACTAGAAGCCGCAGGGCATACAATGATTGTCTTGCCTTACAGCATATTCGGGTGATATGTTCTGTGCGCAGCTGTCCAGTGAATTGTGAGTAATGCGATGAATGCTTGGATTCATAATGTCTCCGAATATTGTACTCTTTAAGCACTGCAATGGTGTCATTGCATATCAGGCACAGTGCCTTACAAACAGCGACATGGATTTGGCAATATGCATGTCAGAGCACAGCGGCGTTAAAATTTTCAATTTTCCCAATTTAGTTTGTTTCTTCATGTAGAGTTCCGCGGGCCAGATTAAAGGCCTTAGCGGGCCGGATGTGGCCCGTGGGCCGTACTTTGGAGACCCCTGGGATAAAGTATTGAGATGCTACTGGTTGCTCCATCAAAGTGCTATTATAGGCTCCTTAGTCTAGTTTATTGTTCAGTATTTTAAGTTTTTTAACCGCACTATCGGGCGCATACGGATGGAGAACCCATGCTATGGGCGGAATAATCATTCATTGATTCATAGAATTGTTATAGCGCTAAGTGCCGTAACGAAGGGAGGAAGAGGGGGCAGACGCCCCCGGGCGCAGCACCAGAGGGCGCAAAATTAGCTTTCAGTGGTACACAGTACTATGACAAGAACGATTAAAAGTCAGCAAGAAAATTTAAAAGGGCGCAGTTATCAACCCTTGACCCTGGGCGCTGAAACCCTTCGTTATGCCACTGATAGCGCCTCTTCAAAAAACCAACTCAAAGGCAATCGAACAAATTCAACAATCAATCAGTCAGTCAGTCAGTCAGTCAATTACTCAGTAGGGTGGAGCAAATCGCAGTTGCCTCAACCAGACAATAATAAATAGAAGGTCCCTCATCTACTGGTTAATGAAATAATTCATTTTCATATTTTGTATCATGTCTAGGGGTCGCAACTTTAAAAGATGTGTGACGTAATACTGTATATTTCATTAGAAATTAATACACATTTATTAATTAATATTATTACAATGGGGTCATCGAAACTCATTAATTGCTACTATAATATATTAGTCTACACTATATTATATTGTGGGAGACGGTGGTGTAGGGGTATGTTCGGTGCGTTGCAGCCCGAGGGTTGCGGGTTCGAATCCACCTCAAACCATCGCGTAGGGACCCTGGGCAAGTCCTTCACTCGCAATTGCTCATGCGTTCGGTGTGAAACTCCGATTCAGTGTCCGCGCTGTAGTCGGGAGCGCCTCTGAGTAGAAGTCTTGAAGGGCCGCTATAACAAGTGCTCATACATACATACATACACAATCACATTAATACACACATTAGACCATACACAGTTACACATTTTGCTGGCCCTGCAGGGCACACTCATCGAAGAATCAAAGAACACTGTGTTCTAGTATACGATGCATCCCTAGCCGAAGTTATGTTGAACATCTTCATCTCAGAAGACCTCTTCAGCTGTTAATTTGTTTAATGCATGCTAACGAATTGATTCAGAAGAAGCTAATGGAAGTCGTTGATGGGAAGACCACTGGTCCAAGAACTGCAGAAGGACAGATATCAGACATGTTGGAATTTGACTCACAACAGAAACCAATCATTGAATTTCTCTTATTTCATGTTGTGTTGCTGAACTTGAAGATACGATGATGAATGGCCTAAGTACAGATCAGTTGTAGGCCTACTTGCTTAAAATATGTCTGCTGATTCAATGTGGCTACAATGCTAGTGAGAATCACATCTCCTACTTGCAGACCGCTCAACCAGGTGCACTAAGTCATGCCAGATGGCTAACTAAAGCCAACCGATTGCTTAGGTTGTATGCTTGCAAAGAATGTCCTTCCTATAATCTGCAACACTTTGTAAAATACATACTGAATTTCTATGCACCATCATGGTTTAATATCAAACCTCATCTGTCGTGCCAGTATGGAGCAAAGAACTTCTTCTTCGTGCTATAATTGTACCAGAAACTTGAGAAAATTGATCAAGCCTACTTCAGAACAACATCTACTTTGCCATCCTGAGAATATCTTGTTGGCAGCCGTTGGCGATGAAGATGAATAATTATTTCATGTGAGAAAAATCTAATGGCTAGAAATACTCGCTCCAGTGATACAATGATTATTCGTTGCTTTGACAATAAAACTATTACAGTTAAATTTACATCTGATTCGTACATAAATTTGGTTGACTGGGGAAAATGCCGATGTAAATAGTCTGCAAAGGCTCATCAGTCACTTTAGGCTCGTCTAGGCTTGCCTAGCTTGCTTAGAGTAACACAGGGAGGAAATCCGATCGACGTATTCACTGATCGTAGATTCGGAACCGACCTGGGCTGATGAACCAAAGTCCTCCGTGCCCACCTTCAAGTGGTGCAGACTGTTAGTACCCTCCTTATTGGGTAGGGGAACGAACGGGCACGGCAGGCAAAACCAGGGGAAGGCAATGGCAAACCACCCCTGTTAACATGCCAAGAAAACCTTTATTGAAAAGGAAATGATGTTAGCATATGGAGAGGGAAGGAGAAAACAAGGACGACCAAGGAAAAAGTGGATGGACGAGATACATGAAACAACTGGAATGAATTTGGCAGAACTGAGAGATGCGACGGCGGACAGAAGGAAATGGAGAGGCTTGATCATGAAGGTCGCTAGAGTTCCAAGAACTGACAGCACAAGGTGACAAGGTGGGGAAAATGCGACTTCGACGCACCTCGACACCTGCTAGACATCACGTCGAAAGCTGTTGGTAGTAATGAACGAGTAGTTCTACCTCACTATCCGTGTCATTAGCACGATGTGGAGAGAACTATCAAAGACGTTTCTGCAGTCTGTGGCCGAGTTACGGACATGACTCACACCACGGTAATGTCAGGCAAATGAAGAAATCAAGATGCCAACTATAGAAACTAAAGCTGATTTTCTAACTAAGTTATAACACTTACACTGTAGCACTGTGCCAGATGTTTTTTGATTACTCATTGTTGTTTGTAGCTCTAACCTTGGGTTCTAAATTTAAAAGTCATAACCATTAAACCGGCTGATGTAAGACCAGCTCTCATTTTACAACATAGGGTAGGGAGGGGGAAGATGGACGCCGGGGTCCGATGGACACTCGACGGGAAACTCAATAAAACATTTATTTCTAATGTCTATCTTACCTCGTAACTGAGGTAAGTTGGACAGCATTTATCGACGCGTCGTTTAAACATGCAAAGTCGGGTACCAGTCTACTGAAGGAGGCGTGGCCTATCGATGATCACCACTTGTAGGAGGAAGGGTGTGTTTTGACTAAAGTTAAATAAGAAGCTTAGTAAAACGGCTAAGGGAATTGTGTAGGCGGTAATTATTCATCGGCTATGACTAGTATTTTTTTAATAGATTTGTATATCGGCTTGTTATTTAGCGCATTAAAACTGACACTTCTTGGTCACATACGGTGCCACTGCCAGTGATACCGAAGGGTAGGGTGTCTGCCCATCTTACCCCTACATGAAAGTTCATCACCCAATTTATATTTCACAACAGATTACCGAAAAGATTGTTATTTATATTAACTGTAATTAGTCCCCTCGATTCTTTTTGGCAGTTCATATTGCATACTGCTATGTACAGTTCACAGTTTGTTAGAAACAGAAAAGTTGGTGTCCATCTTACCCCAGGATGGCCAGGAAAGTGTTAAGTACGGTACTTTAGGCTATGGTTGGTTAAATACCTTGTTTTATGCACATGACTTAATATATCTGAACGATTCCATGCGGAGCTGTGCTTTCGGCAGATGAGTCATAGAATAGAAAGCTGAAATTATAAGTATATGTAGTATTGTAGACCTGCAGATCCACCTGTCCATCTTACCCCTACATTACGTCCATCTTACCCCCGTTCAAGTTAAGACGGACATCTCAGGAGGTCATATTTGAATGTTTATAACATGAATATGTTCAAGCAGGGAAGTGTGTTTACTGTTGGTTAACAATAATGAAATGTTTAGTGAAAGAAAAATGATAAAAAACATGTTCCAAAGTTTATTATTATTGTCATTATTCAGCAAATATTGCTTAGAGTGTCCATCTTCCCACATTGCACCCTATTGCATTTTTGGGCTTGTGTTTAGGACAAAGTTGCTAGAAAACGGTGATATATATGAGAAATCCATTTTTGGTACAATATTGCATTTAACATAGACCTCTGATTTAGGTTTGTCCGGAAACTGAATTCAAATTTTCGTTACTTTTTGCCCCACCCTATTACTCAGTCAATCAATCAATCAATCAATCAATCAATCAATCAAAACGAAGCGAAATAAAACTTTAAAAAATAAAATAAATTCATATAAGAGGAGTTGATTGGGGATCTTTGCAGTTGACAAATATTTCGACCGTTTGAACACTAGCCTATGTTGCGGGCAATTTATTGCGTTTCTATCTTCAAGGATGCTACATTTCTAAGAGTCGTTACGGGTAACAATGACAAATAAACATCCAACAAACTTTATTTGCTGAAACACTTCAAACTTAACAGCATCATGACCACTGACTGCGTGTTAAATTATCGTTGCAATTACTTTCTGCTTGCATTTACGGAACGGTAACAGCGTCAGAGTACGACTATGTAAAACTTGAACTGATTGAAAACACGAACAAATTTACAGTAGGTCATGTGAAGTAAACCAGCAGTGCAATAACAAAAACAGTTCGATAAAGTGCTGATAACTAGACATAAGAATTATAGAACTTACTAACTAATTTGAACAAAAAGTGTCATAAAAAACCCAAAACCAAAGCAGGGCTCTTGGATATGTCCAGTCCTGCAGGAATACTCAGTTGTACTGTACTAAAGCTCTTACTTTGAATACAAATCTGATAAGCATGAATTTGTTCATGTGTACCATCATAGATTGAGTAACTCCACAGCCCACAATTCCATTTTTTATCCACCAACCTCAACAACGTCAAATATTTCAGATAATTTCTGGTTGAGTCATTAATTTTTCTTCTTCGTAGACTCGAATATCGCGAATTTATTTGTACAAATCTTGTGGTTTATCTTTATGGTTCAATCACGTATTTCAGACAAAGTGCATAAACATGTTTCCTGACATATCTGAAATAATAACATTAGAATGTTCTCTGGGATAACTGAAATATGTATGGCTTTTCTCACGTATGATACCAACATAATTTGCAGTCTGTGAGCTTTGAAAAATGGTTTCACAAACATGAGTCAGACAAGGAGTGGGTTTTTTCATGACGTCTCAGACCAAGAGCGCATGAGAAGGTTTTCTGACATATCTGGCAAAGGTATGGTTTCTCTCCAGTATGTGTTCCAGTGTGCCTCTTGAGATTACTTTTAGTACTAGTTTTAAACTCACATAATTGGCAGTGGTATGGTTTCTCTCCAGTATGAATTTTTGCATGACGTTTATGACTACAAGAGTGGATAAACCGTTTTCGACATGTCTGGCACTGGTATGGTTTTTCTCCAGTATGGATTAGAGCATGATCCTGAAGTTGAGAAGATTTGTAATAAGATTTTTTACATATCTGACATTGGTATGGCCTCTCTCCTGTATGAATTTTAGCATGACTTTGCAAGTTTGAATAAGTAGACAATGTTTTTTTACAAACAATACACAGAAATGGTTTTGGTTTCTTTTCAGAGTGGATTCTTTTATGACGTTTAAGACCTGAAGTGTTTGAGAATGTTTTCTGACATACCCGGCAAAGGTATGGCTTATCTCCAGTATGTGCTTTCATATGACTCTTTAGATAACCTTCATGCTTAGTTTTGAACTCACATAAGTGACATATGTGCGGCTTCACTCCAGTATGAATTCTTTCATGACGTGTTAGACTTGAAGACGTGGAAAAACGCTTTTTACAGGCTTGGCATTGGTAAGGCATCTCTCCGGTGTGGATTCTTGCATGAATCCTTAGGTATGAAGGCTGAGAAAAACGTTTTTGACATATTAGACATTGGTCAGATTTCTCTCCGGTATGAATTCTTCCATGAAGTGGTAGATTTGAAGATAAGGAAAAACGTTTTTGACATATTTGGCATTGATAAGATTTCTCTCCAGTATGAATTACTGCATGACGAGTTAGACTTGTAGATCTGGAAAAACGCTTTTGACATATTTGACATTGGTAAGGCATCTCTCCAGTATGGATTCTTGCATGATTTGTTAGACTTGAAGATCTGGAAAAGAGCCTTTGACATACCTGGCATTGATAAGGCATCACTCCCGTGTGGATTCTAACATGGGTCTGTAGACGGTAAGAACAAGAAAATATTTCTTTACATACTGTAGTTCGAAGTGAAACGGTTTCTCTCCATTATGGGTTCTAGTGTGTGTGTTTCCAGACATACCAGTATGGATTCTCATGTGCGTCTGTAAGTTATCGCTGTGCGCAAATATTTTTTCAAAACTCGCATTCGTGTGTCTTTACTTTGGAATGACTTTTCTTGCAGTAGGTTATCGCTACGGGTAAATTTTTTTGCAAGAGGCGCACTCTAGTGTCTTAACCTTGGAATGACTTTTCTTGTTTTCTTTTGTATGACAATCCATCACAAATTATTTCGGACATACCTGGAAACATTCTATCTTTTCTTGTGTTTCATTTCCGATGAAATATCTAATGAATGTTTGGACAAAGTTCTTTTTGACATAGCCTACGGTTATTAATTATTATGAACTGTCAGTTTTTCGCACAAAGCTAGACTTAAAAACACTGAACCTCTTGCAAGTTTCTGTGGACTAAAATTTCAGTCAATTGTTTGCCTTTTTCAGTATGAAGTCCACTTTGCATTCAGTTTAAATCTAAATCTGTACATTTACTTTTCTCTCGCATTAATTCATTCATCTCGTTAACCTAGGAAAATAAAAAGCACCATAGTGGTAATATAAAAGACACAGGGCCTAACTGGCAGACAGAATCAGAATTCCACAGTATGATCGCCTGAGACACAGTATCAATTTGCAAGGACATTTTTGCAACAAACACATTAGGCCTAAACATGAATTTACACTAGATGCTTAATTCGTTGGACTGCTACTTGCTGGTCATTACCTGCATTGAAACGCGTTAAACTCATGCAGCTTCATTGCTGTTCCTAAAATTTAGTAGGCTACCATTTGCGTGCATGGCTGAACCGAAATTTAACCGTAAGAGGTCGCATGATAGAGAAACTTAAATTCCAAAAGTTATCGTCGATTTTCAAATATTTCCAAACCCGTATCTTCCTGCTACATCGTAAATGATTGTAGAAATTCAGGAAGTAGGCCTATTCCGTAATTTTCGGCATATCCCGTGAATTTCCCCGAATGCGAAGAATTGTTGTGATTCTGGACACATTTTGTGAGATTAATGCAACACTAAGTTACAAAATCAAATGTTTCGCTCTAGCGTCACTGTTTTACAGACGAGAACTTGGCGCTACATGTGATGATGGTCCATAATAATTTGTAGAAACTGACTAGGCTATGTGCCTAACGTTGTCTCTCACATTGATTTTATACAGGACATTTGATGGACATTAAATTTTACTCTAACATTAATTTCTATACGTAGCGAGAGCATCGTTTCTCTCTAATTTGCGTTATTGTTTGGTTGGAACTTAGTAAGTAAAACTGTGATATCTTGAATTTTCCGTGATTTTAGGCAATTTATACAAAATGCTACTGCAAATTTTGAAATTTTTTGCTGCGAATTTCTACTATTCCTACACATCCTTAAATCTCAAAACGCTAAGATTTTCAGCTCGCAGTAGCCTGTATAATGTGTATATGCACATGGTGCACAGCTACACTGGAATGACGATAGCAGTGCGGAGGACTCAATTAGAATATGAGTGTAGGCTATGATCCGATGTTGACTCGATACAATGGCAAATAATTTAGGACGCTACAACAATAGATTACCGAAATTTATGGAGATTACCCTCAAGTAGTCTAGGTATTGACGAACTAAACGTACTAAATAAACGCCACAATGTTAAATGAGGCCCGCTAGTTGCCGCACGGGTAATTAGGGTATTATAACGGGACATTCTACAGAAAGGGAAATGCAATTGAAAATTGTGAAAACTTATTGATAATCGAAGATTAACATGAATTAATTTTAAAAAGTACATTTTCAACCTTACCTAGTCGACTATTTAGTTGAAAATAGTGACGTCATCATTTGTTGTGCTTATTGTGTTAACAAAGAGTTTATATCGTATTGCACGAGGTGTCAAATTCACTATAGGGGCAGTTTACAGTAGTGGATTTTAAAGTGTGATTGTCATTTCACCTGAAACGACCATTGGCTGATGCCCTGGGCATGATTACAACGCTTTAGAACAATTTTATGGGTTTGATCGTCAATAAACAGCGCTATAAAGGTCTTTGGATTGCCTTTGGAATGATGAAACGTCGTTTTAGAATTAATTGAATTAGAAGAGATTGGATCAGAAGATATTCGATGATCTTTACTCAGTGGTGCAAAAAACAAGTTTTTTAAAAATGAAAAGTTTTGTTGTTTTGTTTTAAAAATTTTATTATTTCGGATCATAAAATTCATAAAATGGCATGAATACAGTTCACATTAATCAGATGTGTAAATGAACTAGAACAGTAGAACGTCATGTAACGAAATTAACAAAGACGATGTAACAATTGCAAAGAGAGCTGATTTTTGGCATAAATTATTTAAAAATTTATTTAAAAAGCAACTAAAATGATTTTGTTTGTGTTCTGAGTTTAAGGAGCTTTTTAAACAAAAACTAAGCCTTTTACAGCACTGCCTTTACGGTATTTGACGACGATGAAATGTCAACTTGTTTCCCGAATGGAATTGAATGAACTGCTGAAGTTTCTGGTGTGGGACATTTTGAGGTAATCTTCATCGTAGATCGCCAAATGGTGCGCAGTTTCAAACTGCCTCGCAACGACGCAGTAGATAGTTGGATAATTAGTCGTATAATTTTGTGGTCTAGGCTTACTGCCAAACTGAAAACCTGGCATATTTGTGACATCAAAGGGACGACACTGCATTGTTATCCATGTGTTTGTGTAGCAGTATAAAATTATTGTATAATTGCGTTGTAATTGAAATTGCAAATTTTTATACGGCGACACTTGAAGATAAACTCATCTGACCTGACAACACTAAGCCACGATCAGAGCTTAGACAACTTTTCTGTTACCTGTAACAAGTTGCAATCTGTCAGCTTGGTGTTGTGAATAAACGAAACTGATTGATTGATTGATTGATTGATTGATCGAAAAGAATGGCAGGCCTATTTATATAAGCTTAAGCAGACCTTATTTCACTTCAATCCTCTGGATATCGAAGAAGCTGGTAATGTAGACCTATGAACTGTTCCCTAATATTACTCTAAAGTTGTTTCAGTCCTTTTCTGTAATTCACTTCTTAATAAGCGCTTACTGAAAGCAGGATGTTTCACGAGCAACAAATCATGTACGTATCATGCCTATGTGAAATTGCTAGAGCTACGGGAGATGTAGCAAGTGCCTAAGTCCAATAGTTTCCGATGGCCTTACACTGACAGAAGATAAATGATGTCCATGCTTTTCACATCGGGGTCAAATTCTCAGACGATAAGACTAGTTTAATCGTCCCAGCAGACGCCCAACTCATGCAGCCAATAAAGAATAAAGAATTTCACAAATTCACAGGTCAGCGTCTACACATAATCATGTCAGACAGATTCTCACACAACTTTTGGAAATGTGTCCTTACTGATATGATAAGTTTTATTATTTGGAAGAACTTGATAATGTGCTATAACGTCATTACGTACAGTTTATTATTCCCATAGTGGTGTGTGATGTTTTGGAAGACTAGAAATAATAGCGGCAATCTGGTAATTCTTCATCTAGGCATGAACCCCATGTTTTGGTATCTCATATACGACATGTAGGGGAGAGCTACCATGAGTGGACCGCCTAGGGCAAACTGAGATTTGCTGAATGAATGTTACCCAATTTCTAAAAGAAATTATAATCGTAATCGTAATCGTAATCTCCAAACTTCTAAAGCGCCACTCGAAAGCCAAGCGCAGGGCACCAGCTTATTCACGATTCAACCATAATATTATGAGGGTCTGATTAGTCGAGTATGTTGTTAATAAGCAAAGAACAGATAGGCTAGTATTCATGAATTTATGAAAAATAACTAAATCATCTTGAGCGGTAATATGTCTATAATTCAAGGCCACCTGTTTCCTTAAATGGACCACAGTTGAAGAATGGGACATATTATGTCATATTATTATAAAGAATGCTACCGAATTTCTAAAAATGCCTGCAACGATACAATCAATATTCAACCGCGCAAGAATACAACAGTTGAAAATTATGTTAAATGGGTATCTAGGGTATTAATGGGCGGTGGTCCGATTAAGGCAAGGGTTCATTTGGGGAATCTTTCCCCTAGTAATTAGTTTGTTGCTGGGCGCATCTCTTGTGGGTGATCTATTGAGCACTGACATCAACTGTATTAATTACTAATTACTACTTCTAATGTTCTGCTCTGGCTAATTGACCTATAATAATTGGTGATGTCACAATAAATGCAACTACAAATAGAACCAGCCATGTAGCCTACATAAACTGTTGCAATTAGTATTTTCCGTCCACATGACCCAGCAGGGCAATAATTATTTAATTATTAGAATGCTACTCGTACGTTTGTGCGGCAGCAGAAACCGGAGGGCATCAACCGCAATTTATCATGCGCTAGGAAGGCCTCGCTCAGTTTAGAATAAAAATATTTAACCCGAAGCATCTGCTGTCAAAGAGAAGCAGTCAGTGAACGTGAACGTTTCTTTGTTAGTCAATTCACTGCAGAAATTTAGATGCGATGACTTTTCGCGTGGCTTATTACTTTGTAGCGTTTGCAGTAGGCCTAATATTAACGCATAACTTGATCTTTTCTGTGAAAGGACAGCCGACTGTAGGTCTACAGGAATGCCAAAATGGAGACTCTTCGATCAGCTTCGTAGCAGAGATGCAGCAGCTGAGGGATGAGACACTTGGTGAACTAAACAAGCAAGTTCAAGGTATTCACGAGCTTCTTAATGCATTGTTCCATAAAATGAAAAATTATCAAGACACCATTATGGAGAGTCTTCAAGCAGTTGACCGACGTTCGCAGGAGCAAGATATCTACATCAAGCAAGTTCAAAGTATTCATGAACTTCTTAATTCATCATTTCAGCAAATGAAAAGTCAGCATACTTCCGCTATAAGACGTCTTGACGTGGTTACCCAACTTCTCCTTTATCACGATATCTCCGTCAAGAACCAAACACAGAATTCGTGGAAATTCACAATTGGTAAAGTAAAATGTTTATCGAGTAACGGCAGTTGCACTGGGCACTAGCAGTCAGGTATTAAGCTGAATATACTGTACCCTATGGGCCTATTCAAAGTTTCATATCCATGACTGTGTTCGAGTGAAACTGTGGTTATGAACTAAATATCAATAATCATTATGGCCTACCTCAGGTTCTCCTGCGCGGTAAAGCATTTCGTAAAAATAAAAGCAATAACCTAACCAGTATTACTATATTTTCTTCTGGTAAAATTATCTCTCTATGGAAAATATAGATCAGGCTAGGAGTAGCCTAACCTAATAATTATGGTGTCATATTATTATTAATGTAATTGTAATTAATTATATTATCGTTGTCATCATCATCATCATCATCATCATCATCATTGTTATTATTATCATTTCTATGATTATTATTATTATTTAGTAGCTTCTAAACCGCAGGTGTAAACTGCACAAGGTATCATCTGATGGCGCACCAATGCTAAGCCTCAGTCAGGTAAACATTTAGATTCTAGAAGACCAGACATCTAAGAATGAGACGGCCTCTGGTGTATCTGCATTCTGCAGTTTGCAAAGATACGTCATAGGTAGAAAACGAAATGACTCAAAAGAAAATTGTTCTGAGAGGATGCTGAAGTGAAAGTGGACCTACAATTCCACGTCCAGTAGTAACAGACGCCATGTATATTGGAAGTCACATCAATGAACGATATCAACTGTGTACGGTTATTTCTGATCGATATAATTATGACTGTTAGTATGCGACAAGGCAAACTGGAAGTTACATTACTGCCCATTTTTACTTAGACGGTAACTGTCTTGACTTCATCCGATCCTTTGCAAGCATTCTCATCCTCAATGACACCAGCTTTAACAGCTGCTCACTGCTCTGATCTCTCTGGCAAACGGCCATCGAACTCTGGACAACTCCACTGCTAACACGCAGCGCTCATGAATAAACCGGTGCCCTGCAAATACCTTTAAATTAGCGCTTTATAATAATAATAATAATTATAATAATAGTAATAATAATAATAATAATAATAATAATAATAATAATAATAATAATAATAATAATAATAATAATAATAATAATAATAATAATAATAATAATAATAATAATAACCCTGAAGACGAGGCCTGCTCCTTATAGCAATTTTTCATAAATTCTGAGGGATCCTTGATACCTCGGGTTAAAAAAAAATAATAATAATAACGCCGTCGCTTTCAGGGGTTCGTGTCGTGTTATACGCAAACTTGGATAAGAATAATTGGTTACGCCGTCGCTTTCAGGGGTTCTTTTGAGCAGCACGTTGGGGACGAGAGCCTTTAACACAGTTCTATTATAGTTTCTTAGAGCCTGAGGGATCATTTCTACCTCGGGCCATAAAAAAAAAAAAAAATAATAATAATAATAATAATAATAATGTTAACAGTTTAAACACTTTCGTGTCGTGTTATACGCAAACTTGGATAAGAATAATTGGTGTAGCCGCCAAAACTGTTTTGGCATTTTGAAAGTAAACATGATAAACAACGGATTTCAGCTAATCATTTTCTGTTAGCGAACCATTGTGAAAAGTGACATTACAACGTTAACAAGGCAGTGTTGTCTGTCCAGAAAGCCATGAAATACATTGACAATTGACTAGATTATTTCCTCTCACATTCTAAACAGAGAATTTGAACTGACTAGAGGCAATGTGACTTGCCCTTACTTGACCGTAAGGTTTTTTGTTGAGCTGGTAAAGTATCACTTCAACTTTTGAGAGATTCTCTTCACTTTCTGTTCGTTTGAATCTGAAGCAAGTGAAGTAAAAAGATTGCGCCACATTTCCAAAAGCGTTCTGTTCTTTTACAGGAGTTCCGCTTCAACTGGAATCTGGCATTGACTTGGAAGACGGTTTTGTTCTGCTCCCAAGTGTAAACAACTGGATTGTCTTAATGCACCGTTTTGACGAATCGCTTAACTTCTCTCGAAACTGGTCCGAATATAGGAATGGATTTGGAGAGATAGGACGAGGCGAGTTTTGGCTCGGAAACGAAATAGTTCATCGTCTGACAAACAGAATGGAATTCGTCTATACCCTTCGCATAGAGGTATTTATAAACACAGACCTTAGTAATTCAGTTATTCAACTTACATGATTACCGCAGTATATCAGTAAGTAGGCTAATTGCTAATGATCATTCACCACCATCTCTGGACACGAAGCGGCTCTCATAAATAAGCTGGTTCCTGCCAGTGTATGATTATTGTTCTAATTGAATTGCTTATTGTTAAATTTGGACAAAAAGCATTTAATTTTGCTTTAACACCTTTAACAACTAGCCGGATGTTGGCACTAATGACATGCATGACATGTATACTTTCCATGTAGATTAATTTAGTCTTTCTTGCGCATATAGATAAGAATTTATTTCTGTGATATTTCATGGAAATTTATTTTAAAGCATTTATATCATAAATTGTCCGACTGCAAACCACTATAATCAAACATTATTGCTTTTGAATTCCCGCTTTCCCTTGTAATATAAAGAGTATTTAAAATTTTCTCGGTGAGATCAACAAGCTTTTCTCCAGCTCAGTTCAAATGAGAATCGCTGTATTTAGACATTTTCGAGATTTATACAGCGCGCAAAAGGAAAAGTAACTGGGATCAGCTTAGTAGCAGTGGCTTAGTAAAAACAGAATCGACAGGCAGTGAAAGTCAGAAATCGGCTACATGCTTGTCATGGTTTACAAGTGATACAAAACTGTGTATCGTCCGCATTGCAATGGCAAAGAAGATGATCGTCTCCACATTAAATCTTACACAAAATGTTTAAATTTTAAGACAACTAAACGCCCTGTCCTTGATTCCACTCGAGTGCAGCATTCGCTGAATTAAGTTGTGGTTTAGACTGTTTCGAATGCAGCCGACACATTAAGTAATTACGGAAAACGTCAGCATCTACTAATTCCGAGAACACCTTAGGAAGCGCAATCTCGGTGGAGTGGCTACGTCTGCAGGAAGACTGAAACCGAGAACGAGCTTGGTAGATACTCGGTCAGCTGACAACAAGCTTAAGTAGCCTACTTTTGAGATAATCCTTGGTTTAGAGACCGCGCTCTGAAGTTCGCAGGTTACGATTCCTCGGTTCCGACATTTTTGAGGAGTGGCTTGACATAATTAAACGAGGTGATGGATGGGTAGTTAGAGTGACTGAGGAAATGATCGGATTGTAAATAAGAGTTTTAACCAAGTAAGAAGTAACTTAGATCTATGTGTTGCATATTGCAGTTGTATACAAACGGAAGATGGTATAACGCCGATTATGCCACTTTTCTCTTGATTCGGAAGACAACAAATACGCCCTTCGCCTCTCAGGATTCAGTGGAAATGCCGGCGATTCGCTAACCAACAAAGCCTTGTTGAGCGATGGATACCACGGTGGAATGAGCTTCTCAACCTGGGATGCTGACAACGACAGATGCTCAACTAGCAACTGCGTTCATGGTTTTAATGGAGGATGGTGGTTCAACTGCTGTGATTACGCTTGTCTTACGTGACTATATAATATACGATTTCGATGGTATACTTTGAGTGATCAACTTCAAGCAGCGCGGATGATGATCAGAAGAACATGAACAGAAACTGAAGAATCTGAGATTCTTTGCAATGGATTGTCTTACGCTGTTAGACGATTTTTTCATTTCTAGAGGATTCTCTTGTTAACCCATATACAAACATTATGTTCTGTTATTCGCCACCAACACATATTTTATGCTTGTAGATCATGTAACTTCTGTGGAACAGAATTTCTTGTTCCCTAAGAACCTTTTCCGCATTATATTCATCATTCTTATCTGGGCTGTGACAGAAATTGCACAGACTCGAGGTTTGCTTTAAAGAAGAGTGGAGGAAACATTATGCTATCATTAGCATTTTAACTGCTGAAAATGTAATGTTTCTAAATATTACTAAAAAATAACACGGTAGTTTACAAACGCATGTGCAAATGCAGCTCGAGCAGCTGAAGAATGTTTCCACTTGTAATCTCGTGCTAACTCATAAAAAACTCAAGTTAATTATTTTCACTAACTGTTAACGATTGACTTATATTCATAGTCCTTGGTCATTGGGAAAAGCTAACGTTCATCACAATTTTGTAGGATGAACAAAACACATCAAAGATATCCATGTCTTCTAAGGTCTGCGCTGTCTGAGACATTCGTAGACGAAAACCTTTAGAAATAAAATTATGATATTTGTTTGTACGAATGGCTTTTGAAACAGTTGATAGGTGTTACAATACCTTTGATCAATTGCGGATTGGTTTTGTTGCGTGATCGTTTGATTCCTAACTCGCGTTGTGTAACTGATGCACCAATCTCCTGCATTCGCTTTCTACTTTATCGTCTGCGCTGTGACGATCAACCATTGGTAGTTATGTCGGAGTCATGATTCAGAAACATCAGAAACACGTTGGTAGTGCAGGCCCCATATTCCATTCCCTGGGACAGCAACGTGGAATGTACGTGCTCCCATTGCAGTTCTGCATTGAAACGAAAGATTCATATCGTCATGGCCAAACAGTTTGAAACCTCGGATCCAGAGGGTGGACCGCCAAACAGTTGGATACATCCACAAGATAACCTATAATTACTGTAGATGTAAACTTGCAAAGCGCAGTAACCCTTTTGCCATCTTCTCTTAATTAAATGATGACCTCAACTCCAACTCAAAAACCTGTTTATGTGTATCAGGTCGTGTCTTAAAATATGAAATTTCAAAATTAATATCCACCTTGACAAACGTTGACAAACGTTGTCATTTGCCAGATTAGATGAAAATCGGAATAGATTTAGAACTGGCGCAAAGCGCCGGATGAATTATCACTTAGGAAACAATGTAATAGCCTAAATTGCAATTTTGAAAACCCAAACAAATGTCAACACTTAAACATAAATTATAAGGCAGAGATAAAAGAAGAACCGTTGGTCATTTGTCATTTATTTAGTGATTTAGACCCTTCAGTGCTTTTTTGGAACTTGGGTACTCGACCATTTGCAGCACAAATTGTTTCACTTCCTTATTTCGGACCAAGGCTTCACTGAAGGACTGCAAGAGAGCTACTTCTTTCTCCACCAAATCGTTCGTCACTCTTGAGGCCGATATGGTGTCGTTTTCTTAACTGTATGATTGTTCTGACTCCCATTGTCGCGGGTCCCGATCAAGAAAAGAGTCATCCAATCCAAGGATCTGGAATATTTTTGTTGTAGAAGTGGTGAAGAAATTTGGCAGTGCTTTTGTAGGTTGATTATGTATCGGAGGAAGCTTCTTTGGATGTTCATTAGATCCCTGATTGTCGCGCATGATATAGAGTCTACAACATGCGCAACAATCAGGGATCTGATGATAAGATCCGTAATGCATGGTCTATGGTATAGGCCATGCACTGCTTTTTGTAAACGGTGACTGAATCGTCAGAAAGGCTGATGCCAACCAGGGTCTGCGACAAATATCAAAGGTGTCGGGGAAATGCTGTTACGGCGACCTGTGAGACTTCCTTGTATGGGTAAGTATGGATTGCCTTCAATAGTTGCAGCTTGTTCCTTTGGGCTTCATTGGGTGATGTATAATTATGTAAACCAGTACTTCTCGTAAGCTGTCACAAAAGTGACACTCGAGATAAATGATTCCACTCCTCTGACTGTGGTATATCGAGATACCCTCTCTGTGCAGTGGCGTTGCTGAATGGGAAACTGCTGTATGAATCCCACATCTTGATCGCATAGATCGCACTACATGATCAACGCGCGCTGTGAAAAGCTCTTGGGTACCTGAGCTTCATTCATTTCTGTGGAATCCTTCTAGGAAAATGACTTAGTTCTAGTTGTTCTTTGTAGTCGCCTCAGTGGTATTCTTTACTCAGTTGTTGCAACGCGAAGGTGCGATACTTGAGACTGATCGATTTGCGGCCAGAGATCACGGAAATGACTGAAGAGTAGGCTTACCAATTTTGGAGACCTTGCAGAATCACGCAGCAAAAACACTTTTTCCAGAACGATTTCAGAAACATGATATGGACAATGCTCAAGATGTCCTTTCCTAATTTCGTTTCCAGCTCGATGCTTACGCCGCCTTTGCAATCAGTGTTACCCGTCGTTGTGTCTAGACACATGGTCACGATTCTGTCTTCCAATCCCAAACTTCTGATCTCGGCCAAACACTGCAATGATTGGAGTTTCCAGGATTGGAATTTGGGGATGGCCAATAGCGTGCTCACATCTTACCATAATTACATCATTATTGGAAGGCGATCAGCACACCCTTGTCCTTGGTATTCCATACGCCTACTTAACAAGACACAGAAGTCTGACAGTTCGTTTAATCGACATCAAATGGCATCAAAGGGCTTTGAGTTCAACAAAAATTATTTGAATGGTTCTCACCGTTCGTATGGCACAATATAGATCATAATGGGAAGACAGCGGTTAGACGAAACGGAAGAACATAAAACTGGAATTGGATCCATTTCCAAGAGTCGATTCTGGTTAACTATGACAAATGAAGATCGAACAAACTTGATTTGCTAAGACATTTCAACCTAAACCATACTGATCATACATGTATGAAATTGTCGTTGCAAAAACTTTGTAATTGCAGATACGGTACACCAAAACAGCCTGAGAGTGTACGACTATGAAAAACTTCGATTGAGTGAAAACAACACGTAATAGCTACAGTAGATCAAATGAATTAAACCATCAGTACAATTGAAAAACAATAGAGTTAAATGCTTTATTAGACACGGGAACAATAGGCTTAACTAAACTGAACTAAAAATGTTTAAAAAAAACGAAAAGAAAACCAGGATCCTTGAATATGTGCTGTCCTACAGAAATACTCAGTTGCACAGCACCAAAGCTCTTCCTTTGAATACAAATCTGATATGCAAGAATTAGTTCGTGTGTATTATACTATCATCCTATATAGAGTAGCTCCAAACATTCATTTTTCTAATTTGTCTAACCAACTGTTGTTGGTGAACTCAATAACGTCAAATGTTTCAGGTAACTTGAGACTTTTGTTACTCCGTAGACTCGAAGATCGCGAAAATGCTTTTACAAACCTTTTCTGAGCAATTTACTGCAGATCTATCTTGCGTCCTCAGCCTCATTGCATTTACAAGATGGATGCTGCATATAGTTTTTGCTTAACTATGACAAATAAAGATCGATCTAACTTCATTTACTAATATTTCTCAAATTAACTTCAGTACTATTATTGTGTGCAATTATCGTTGCAATTACTTGTATGTGCAGTAACTGAACAGTAGCAGCTTGATTCAAGGTTTACTAGGCTACCATCTGCCTGCATGGCTGAACAGAAATAAAACCACAAGAGGTTGTATGATGGAGAAACTTAAAAGATCCAAAAGATATCGCCGATATCCAAATGTTCACAAGCCAGTATCTTCCTAATTATATCCTTAGGGATTGTAGAAATTCAGGAAGTCACGGAAGCGGTGAATTCCGTGATTTTCGGTATCTGCCGTGAATGTCGTAAATTTCCACAAATGCGATGAATTGTCGTGATTCTGGACAAATTTTGTGAAATTAGTGCAACCAGTGTTTCGGAAATGACAGGTGTCGCCCTAGCGTCAAAGTTTTACAGACGAGAACTTGGCGCTACATGTAACGATGGTCTATAATATTGCAGAACCTGACTATGTGCGGAACGTTGACTCTGATACAACGTGACATTACACAGCGACATGTGTAATAGTCTATGTTATTTAGATGATTAGGCTACATTGCTTAGAGCTAAGTAAACGCACACGTGATTAAGGCTACACTGACATAGTTATCTCTTATTTGCGTTATTGTTTAGTTGAATCTTAGCAAATAAAAAGCGTGATTTCTTGTCGTGAATTTGGAGTGATTTTTTCCCATTTTTACTAAATTATTTGTTACTGTGAATTTTGTACGTTTTGCCGTGAATTACTATTATCCCAACACATTCCTAAATCTCAAAACAGTAAGACATCCAGCTCGTACTACAGGCACTGCTAGACGGGATTAATGAGGCAGATGCGGAGGACTAAATTAGAGTATTAGTGTATGCTTCGCTGTTGTCTCGATTTTATTACTCGCCTAATTGATCTCGATTACCAAATTCTGCGTTTCCAGATCCATCATCTCCAATTACAGGAACAGGATTGCAAGTGATGTAAACTATATTATGCCATGCATCTAATAAGCTTAATCTATGACAAATGAAGATCGAACAAACTTTATTTGCAAAAGAATTTCAACCTTAACCATACATGCATGAAATTATAGTTGCAATAACTTTGTGATTGCAGATACGGGACACTAAAAGAGCTTGACAATACGAATATTGAAAATTTCGATTGAGTGAAAACAAGAAAAAGTTTAAGTAGATCATGTGAAGTAAACCATCAGTGCAACAATAAAAAAACAACAGAGTTAAAATTCTTAATTAGACATAAGAATAACAGGCTTACCTAAACGGAACTAAAAAATTACAAAAACAAACGCAAAACAAAGAAGGATCCTTGCATATTTGCTGTCATACAAAATTACTGCACTAAAGTTCTTACTTTGAATACAAAACTGATATGCATGAATTCGTTCGTGTGTGTACTATCATCATAGATTGAATAGCTCCACATATCCATTTTTTCTCATTCGTTCATCAACTGGTTAACTTAATAAAGTCAAATATTTCAAGTAATTTCTGGTCGAGACTTTTGTTTCTCCGTAGACTCGAAGATTGCGAAAATGTGTTTACAAACCTTCTGTGGGCAATTTACTGCAGATCTATCTTCCACCCTCAGCCTCATTGCATTTACAAGGTGGATGCTACGGAACAGCAGCAGCGTGAGAACACGACCATGTAAAATTTGGTTTGAGTGAAAACAGTGCGAAAAAGTTAGAGTATATAATGGGTGAAATAATAAAAACATTACAATAGAGTTAGAGTGCCTAACTAGACACACGCGTAAAACTTGGATTGAGTGAAAACAACACAAAAACATCCACAGAAGATCATCTGAAACAGTGCAATCATAAACAATAGTTTTGTTTCTTTGTAGACTCAAAGGTAGAGAATAATGTTTTTACAAATTATGTCACACAGGATGATTTCTTTCCACTTAGGGTTCATTCATGCGTTTCTGACGAAGTGCATTAAAATGTATCCTGATAAACCTGGAATTCGCATGGCTGTTCTCAAGTAAGGTCTGGCAAAGATATGGTTTCTCTCCAGTATGTGTTCTCGTGTGCCTCTTCAGATGACTTTTAATATTAGTTTTAAACTCACATAATTGGCAGTGGTGTGGTTTCTCTCCAGTATGAATTCTTGCATGAATTTTGAGACTACAAGACTGGATAAACCGTTTCTGACATGTCTGGCATTGGTATGGTTTTTCTCCAGTATGGGTTCGAACATGATCTCGCAGGTCAGAAGATCTGTAATAACTCTTTTTACATATCTGACATTGGTATGGTCTCTCTCCAGTATGGATTCTAACATGACTTTGCAGCGTTGAAGATGTGGCGAATGGTTTATTACAAAGAATACACAGAAATCGTTTCTCTTCAGGGTGGGTTTTTTCATGACGATTCACACCTGAATATGATGAGAATGTTTTATGACATAACCGGCAAAGGTATGGCTTATCTCCGAAATGCTTTCTAATATGAATCTTTAGATGACCTTCATACTTAGTTTTAAACTCACATAACTGGCATTTTAACGATTTCACTCCGGTATGAATTCTTATATGACGTGTTAGATTTGAACATTTGGAAAAACGTTTTTTACATTCTTGGCATTGGTAAGGCATCTCTCCAGTGTGAATTTTTGCATGAATCCATAGATACGAAGGCTGAGAAAAACGTTTTTGACATACTAGGCATTGATAAGATTTCTCTCCGGTATGAATTCTTGCATGATTCTGTTAGTTTTGAAGATAATGGAAAACGCTTTTGACATACTTCGCATTGATAAGGCATCTCTCCAGTATGGGTTCTGTAGTGTGTAAGAAAACTAAAAGAGTATGCGAAGTTCTTTCTCACATACGAGACAAAGACTGTTTGTTTTCTCCAAGATTGTGAATTTTCATGTGCAAGTAGAAAAACACAAGTAGGTCACAGGCCATGTGATCAAAGGCGTAAATATTTCTCTGCAAAACTCGCATTTGTGTGTCTTTACTTTGTGATCACTTTTCTTGCTTTCCTTCATATGGCTATCCAACACAAATGATTTCTGACATAGCTGGGAACTTTCTATCTTTTCTTGTGTTGCATTTCCGATGGAATATGCTGATGAATGCTTGGAAGAAATGCCTTTCGACATCACTAATGATTTTGAATTGTCTGAGTTTGTGCTTCAGCTATGATTCTTGCACAAAACCAGAGTTGAGAACTATTTACTTCTTGTAAGTTTCTGTGTTCTGAAATTATTGTTCAAACTTGCCAGTTGTTTGCCTTTTAAGTATTTAGCTCAGTAAGAAGCCAGAAGAAATCTGAAACAGTAGAGCATCGTAGTCGTAATATAAAGGGTGTGCAATGAAGACTTAACAATGAGGTACTAAGAAAGACTAGGGGGTTGAACCCCACCCCCGGCAAATCTCACCCTGAAAATCGCGCAGCATGAATCATTGGTGCCCATTATGTTTAGCAGGCTACTACAATCTTTCTGCATGGCTGAAGCGATTTTAAACCACAAGAGGGTGCATGATTGAGAAAATGAAAGTTTCGAAAAGATTCAGATAATATCCCCAAATCCCCAAGCCCATGTATTAAGGCCGCATATCCTTAATCCTCAAAACGCTAAGACTAGTATTGCCTTGATTATTCACTATCTAAGTCTGCGATCCTTATTCGAAACTTCTTCTTCTGGTTCGTTCTCTGCCTCTTAGGCAGGTTCAAATATCCGACGTCGCCACTCCTCTCGTTATTGGGCCACTTCTTTGAGCTTTCCGTATTCATGAGTGAATACTCTGCCTTTGTTTCAACTTTTGTCAACAGTCTTGAAACTAAGTTTAATAAATTCGTTCTCTTCCTGCATTCTCGTCTTAATCGTTAACGAACATTTAGTTATAGTTGTTAATAGTTAATGATATTCGTTTTAGTTATGCATTCTGCCTTTGTTTATCGCCTGAGAATTATCTTGTCGTATCTCCAGTTTTTTTCGAAAAGTAGTTAAAGTTGATTTGTAGCAGAATTGTTTTATTGTTTTATCTTTCCACAGTTTCAATGGCTAAGAGATACGACAGGTCGCTTCAAAGATATTCAACAAAATAAAAATTATACTGTCGTATGTCCTGTTTTCAGAAACATTTTATCGTATCTCCACACAGCATTCGTGGTGTAGCAGTGTCTGTTGTTGTATGTCCAGAGAAAGCTCGTCGTTGATTGGACGCGCAGGAGATGCAACAGTATAAATCTGAGGGCTAAGTTGGATTATAGTGTCGCATATCCAGACAATTTAAAGTTTTTCTTTTAAAAATCTGGACTATATCCATGAATATTATAACGAAAACACTCTCTAATAATAATTGGTCGTTGCTTAATTTAATCATTTCGTGTCTTTGTTTTCCAAAGGAATGTTTGTAATAATTATTTGTATATACATTTTATACAAAATTTTCAAAAAATTCTGAAAAACAACTTTAATTGTTAATTAATTTTTTTAAAAGCAACATCTTTATGCAATGTTGATGTTTTGATATGACTTCTGTGTGTAAACTGTAATTTGACAATGCCCTCCTTATTGCATTGAATTTATCATTTTTCCGCAAAATGCGGCCCAAACTTCTACCTCGTTTATCTCGGAATTTTGGAAAATGGAGATAGGGCCTACGCGAAGATAATTCTCAGGCGACGCATATGTCAACAGTTTAGATCTTGTAGTCAAAGCAGGAAGAATAAGCTTTACTGCTGCGATACCAAATCTATGTGTGTATAACTGAAGAAGAATCACGGGGAGAAGACGCAATTTGAGGTAGAAAACCAAATGAAATGAAAAATTCAAAATACATTCCAGATTAACATAACATAACATAACATAACAAGGGTTTTAAGTGGTTCAGAAGACGTTTAGTCTGTGTTAGAACCACTGCAATTAACCTGGAACATGAGTAATAGCCAAATTTTCCTAGCTTCTTCTTAAAAGCTGTGATAGTGTCCACTGAGACAGTACTATCATCCAAACTATTCCACAAATCTACAACTCTTGCACTGAAGAATTTCTGCCCTAATGTCCCTTTTGGTTTCTTAAATAATTTATACCTATGTCCCCGAGTTGCCTTGTTTGGTGCTAATTCAAAAAACCTCTCCTTCTGCACTGCCTCCTTTCCAGTAATAATCATGTAGGCTTCAATTAGGTCTCCTCTGCTCCTCCTTCTCTCCAATGTTGTTAGTCCACACCTTTTCAACCTTTCTTCATATCCCAAATCCCTGTAGCCCCAAATAATTTTTGTAGCTCTTCTTTGCACCTTCTCCAGCTTTTCCATGACCTGTTTCAGGTAGGGACTCCATACCTGGATGCAGTATTCCAACTGTGGCCTAACCAGTGATTTGTATAACCTCAATATTGTATCCTTGTCTCGAGTGACTATTGTTCTTCTTATCATGCCTAAAGTCGAGTTAGCCTTTTTTGATGGCTTGATTCACAGCCATTTACAGACATCATAAGCGTAACATTCTATTGTAACAGTAGAGTCGGGTCATCATCACTCTTAAAAGTGGCGGTTACATTCACCACCACTTTTGCCTATCGCTATTTTTGGCTTGACTTAGGCCTACGTTTCGCTGCATGCCAATGATTCACGAGGGACTGCTGTTTAGCTCTATTGTGATGGTCCCAGTGCAGTGGCGGCGCTACAGCAGGGCACGCCAGGACAAATGCCCTGGTTAAAAAGCCGGTCGTTGGCCTGCCAAAAGCTACCAGGATTTTTGCTATCGACGATGTCCGAAAATTTTCAATCCCACATATTAAGGCCACATCCTTAATCCTCAAAACGCTAAGATTTCCATCTCGTAATAAAGGCACTGCTAGACGAGATTGATGAGGGTAAATGCGGACAACTAAATCAGAGTATGAGCGAATACTCTGCCGTGGTCTCGATTTTTTTTTCGCCCAATTGATCTCGAATCCGTAATTTTGCGCTTCAAAAATTATCTACAATTACTGGACCAGCGTTTCAATTGTTGTATTTCTTGTTGAAGAAATTACATATTTCATGCATCTCGATTCTATCTGCCTTTAATCTACGTTTCAAGGATTAGGCCAATTTGGAAATTGTGTCGAATATTTAGATATGTTGGGGAATGTTGCAAAGCAAAGTGATGTAAATTTTCTCCATTTCAGTAGTGCAAACACGAACACAATCTACAGATCCAATATACAGATCCAATATACAGATCCAATATACAGATCCAATATACAGATCCAATATACAGATCCAATATACAGATCCAATATACAGATCCAATATACAGATCCAATATACAGATCCAATGTGGCAATGATGACCCATTTGTTTCAAGAACAGATGTCAACCGTCTTGAATCTTGCAGTCAAATCAGGAAGAATAAGCTTTAGGCCTACTGCCGCGGTAGACTATTGCTTACGAAATCTAAATGTATGGAACTGAAGAACCACGAGATATGTCACAATTTGAGGTAGAAAACCACATGAAATGAAAAATTCAAAATACATTCCAGATTCAAAGCCATTTATAGACATCATAGGTGTAACATTCTATCGTAACGTCAGAGTTCTGTCATCATCGCTTTTGAAAGTGGCGGTGACAATTACCACCACTTTTGCTTATCCTTATTTGCCTTAAAGTAGACTAAGTTTCGTTGCATGCCAATGATTCTAAAGGGACTGCTAGCTCTATTGTGGTGATCTCAGTTTCGTCTATGCACAGAGTAACAGTTGTCAAACAAAATGTAAACATGTACTTTCTTATCTGTTGTCGACTCCAAATTTGCGAATAAAGCATTATCATAAGGAAGGGAACGTAAAGGAGAGGGAGAAGGGAAGAGCAGAGGGAAGGGAGGAGATTTGTCACAACCACTCTGTACGACAGAAAGCAATATAAAACTATATCAAGGATGTAAAATGCTTTGAATGTTTTATATGGGAAGCCGAACAGATATTTAGGGAGTTTTATATTTTTAACCTGTAATCAGCCATATTGACGAACAAAACGAACGACGGATATCCAAACGCCACAATATTACTTGCGATCCGCCAGTTGTGAGACTTTATACTGATAATTATTTTAAAGGACGTTCTACTGAAAAGGAAAAGCACTATAAAACTGCAAAAAATTATTAATTATCGACGATTAATTAAATTTTAAACTTTAGATTTCAAACCTTACCAAGTAGTGTAGGGTACTTATAACAATGACGTCATCATTCTGTGTGCTCATTACGTAAACAAGGAGTTTATATTGTATAATAAGAGGTGTCAGATTCACTCTTGATGCAGCATTGAAATTGGAAATCAGATTTTACAATGCACTAAACTACCGTAGCGATTTTATATTAAAATAATTTGGCCAATATTTAAAAACGCAGCTCATGACTTCGACAGCTTTTCATACATTTGTAGCAATTTTAAAAAGATAAATGGATTATTTACCACAACGTAGGACGAGTACCAAGTGTCGAACTTATTAATGTGAACTGTTAAGTCATATAATTATTTATCACAGTGATATCTTGAAGATAAACAATGGCAGTATAACCAGCTGCCTAAGAGTACGAGTTGCCAGAAGAGGCGCCAAAATGAACAAAAACAGATAAAAGCGTATTATTAGTTGAATTAGTAGTGGCAGTAGTAATAGTAGAAGTAGCAGTAGCAGCAGCAGTAGTAGTAGTAGTAGTAGTTGTTTGTTGTTGTTGATGATGTTGTTGTTGATACAGTAGTAGCAGCAATAGTAGTAGCAGTAGTATATCTCAGTCAACGTTAGATGTTCATACTATTTCGTAAATTATCTGGATTTTCAAATGGCCGACCACGATTACTTCATCTGTGTTAAACTCTGCAGCTCAGTCAACTTGTGACTTTTCTCAGTATGGTCATGTATCTAACTAATATGCGAAGAAGCATTGAGTTCAAGATCATTATGCCAATACGTGGCTGAATGGCCCGTTGTGCTCACAGCCTACCTTAGAGACCTATGTGCGCTTTCCAGTATCATCATTACCTGGTCGTAAACCTCTTCGTTCTGCAACTTATGGCAATCAGTTTGCTCCACCGTCATGCACCGCCGCGATGCAACTGGAAGCCTTGCAATATTATAGTCGGTCCGTCATTGTGGAAGAGGCTCACAGGCAATTTGCGACATGAGCTCCTTTTGCTACTTTCCATGTCTCTATTTCACAAGCGGTTCAAGGTCATTCTGTGGTCTTGCAAAAACAGGTCGTTTTACCACAAACGAGTTTTCTTGAAGAGGAGTTTATAAAATTAAGCACATACCTGCCAGTTGCGCTTAATGGATCGTGATATATTGCTCGAGTGTTTTAAAAGATTCTGAAGACTCATTTGTTTATATCATCTTACCTGTTGTTCCATCAAAGTACAATATGTCTGCTTAGGGTAGTTTATTGTTCAGTGTTTTAACTGTATTATCAAACGCATACGAATGTAGAACTCTTGCTATATATGCGGAATTATCATTATTTGATTTGTGTGTTGTGTGATGCTTCAATTAACAGTATAATTCAATCAACCAATCAATCAACCAACCAACCAACAATCTGCAATCAAGCGCAATATAATTTTAACCCGAATAGTCCTATAATAAATTCTTTCAAGAGTTGACATATAATTATATATAAATATATCTGTACATTGTACAAGGATGCTACATTTCTGAGTCGTTTCTGGTTAACAATGACAAATAAAGATCGAACAAACTTTATTTGCTAAAACATTTAAACATTAACATCATCGTTACCATCAGCACTGACGATGTGTGAAATAATCGTTGCAATTATTACTCTGCGATTGCATTTACGGAACAGTAACAGCGTGAGAGTACAACTATGTAAAACCTGAACTGAGTGAAAACACGAACAAAGCTACATCATGTGAAGTATGCGTAAAGCAGTGCA
The DNA here is from genome assembly GCA_020284085.1 of Aporrectodea caliginosa. Taxonomy (NCBI): domain Eukaryota; kingdom Metazoa; phylum Annelida; class Clitellata; order Crassiclitellata; family Lumbricidae; genus Aporrectodea; species Aporrectodea caliginosa. The sequence goes on from JACEVL010000369.1 coordinate 76,845, forward strand.
ATAACAAAAACGCTTCGATAGAGTTAAGGTGCTTATAACTAGACATTAGAATTATAGGCTTACCTAAATGGAACTAAAAGTGTCACAATAACACAAACACAAAGGCATCAACCTTGAATATGTATACAGTGCTACAGGAACACTCAGTTGTACTCTAGTAAAGCTGTTATACGCATGAATTCGTACGTGCAATTTATCATATATTGAGTAGCTCCACAGCCCATACTTCCAGTTTTACTCTTTGTTCACTTTTGTTTGCTAACGTCAGTAACGTCAAATATTTTACGTATTTCGTGGTTGTTTCTTCGTAGACTCGAAGATCGCGAAACTGTGTTTAACAGGATAGTTTCTCTTCATTCAGGATTCATTCATGTTTCTGACGAAGTGCATGAATATGTATCCTGAAATACTTTAAATAATCGCTTGAGGCTGACTCTGGTAAGAGTGGAATTTGTATATGGCTGTTCCGAAGTATATTTTCCAACATAATTTTGCAGACTGTGAATGTTGGAAACTGATTTTACAGACGTTGCTAGACAAAGAGTGGATTTTTTCATGATATTCTGCTGTTTAAACTTGATGCACATGAGAAGATTCTCTGACATATCTGGCAAAGGTATGGTTTCTTTCCAGTATGTGTTCTCGAGTGAATCTTCAGATGACTTTTACAATTAGTTTTATACTCACATAATTGGCAGTGACCATGGTTTCTCCCCAGTATGAATTCTTGCATGACTTTTAAGATTAAAAGATCGGATAAACCGTTTTTGACATGTTTGGTATGGTTTTTCTCCAGTATGGGTTCGAACATGTTCTCGCAGGTGAGAAGATCGGGAATAATGTTCTCTTACATATCTGACATTTGTATGGTTTTTGACCAGTATGGATTCTACCATGACTTTGTAGCACTGCATATGTGGAAAACCTTTGTTACAAATGATTACACACAAATAGCTTCTCTTCAGAGTGGGTTTTTTCATGACCTTTTAAAACTGAAATTTTTGAGAATGTTTTCTGACACATCTGGCAAAGGTATGGTTTCTCTCCAGTATGTGTTCTCGAGTGAATCTTTAGATCACTTTTAGCATAAGTTTTAAACTCACATAATTGGCAGTGGTGTGGTTTCTCTCCAGTATGAATTCTTGCATGACCTTTAAGACCACCATATCGAATAAACCGTTTTTGACATGTCTGGCACTGGTATGGTTTTTCTCCAGTATGGGTTCGAACATGGTCTCGCAGGTGAGAAGATCGGGAATAACTTTGTTTACATACTTGACATTGGTATGGTCTCTCTCCAGTATGGATTCTAACATGTCTGTGTAAACTCGAAGATGTGGAAAATATTTCTTTACAAACAATACACAGAAATGGTTTCTCTTGAGAATGGGTTTTTTCATGACTTTTTAGAAGTGAATTGGTTGAGAATGTTTTCTGACATACCCGGCAAAGGTATGATTTCTCTCCAGTATGTGTTCTCATATGACTCTTTAGGTAATCTTTATACTTAGTTTTAACGTCACATAACTGGCACTTGTACGGTTCCACTCCGGTATGAGTTCTGGCATGACGTACTAGATTTGGTGATTGGGAAAAACGCTTTTGACATACTTGGCATTGGTAAGGCATCTCTCCAGTGTGGATTCTTGTATGACGCGTTAGACTGGAAAGCTGAGAAAAGCGTTTCTGACATATTTGGCATTGGTAAGATTTCTCTCCAGTATGAATTCTTGCATGACTTTTGTGATGAGAAGACTGAATAAATCGTTTTTGACATATCTGGCACTGGTAGGGTTTTTCTCCAGTATGTGTTCTCAAATGAGTCTTTAGATCACTTTTAGTATGAGTTTTAAACTCATATAGCTGACAGTGGTATGGTTTCTCTCCAGTATGGTTTCTTTCATGATTCTTGAGATGAGAAGATTGGATAAACCGTTTTTGACATGTCTGGCATTGGTATGGTTTTTCTCCAGTATGGGTTCGAACATGATCTCGCAGGTGAGAAGATCGGGAATAACTTTGTTTACATATCTGACATTGGTATGGTCTCTCTCCAGTATGGATTCTAACATGTCTTTGTAAACTCGAAGATTTGGAAAATATTTCTTTACAAACAATACACAGAAATGGTTTCTCTTCAGAGTGGGTCATTTCATGACTTTTCAGACCTGAAATGTTCGAGAATGTTTTCTGACATACCCGGCAAAGGTATGATTTCTCTCCAGTATGAGTTCTCATATGACGCTTTAGGTGATCTTTATACTTAGTTTTAAGGTCACATAACTGGCACTTGTAAGGTTCCACCACGGTATGAGTTCTGGCATGACGTACTATATTTGATGATTGGAAAAAACGCTTTTGACATATACTTTGTTTCAGATATAATTTTTCCACAAGCCAGCGTTGAATACAGCTAGCGCTGAAAACACTGAACCTCTTGTAAGTTTCTGTGGACGGATATTATTGTCCAACCTCGCCAGTTGTTTACGTTTTCAGAATGAATCTCACTAAGCATTCAGTAGAAATCAAAAACTGTACTTTTACTTTTGTCTTGCATTTATTTATTTATGTTATTAACATAAAAAGCACCATAGTCGAAACAAAAGACATAATGATATGAGATAGAGAATTAGAATTCAAGAACAGAGTTCAACAGTTATGAAACAGAATGTAAAAATGGATGCCTACTTTGTTATCTGCGAGTGACTTTAAAGTGACGGATAAATCATACTAAAGTCCTATGTAGGGATGGAGAAGAGAAGGAGAAGGGCAAGGCAGAGGAAATGGATTTGACACCACCATTTTGTACGGCAGAGTTACGGGTTAGACTTTAGATCTGGATTTACTAAGTTACTCCGAATGCCATCAAATTTTACCCGATGATACCTCGCAGCGAAAGTAGTCAAACGCACCTATATCCGACTTCTTGACACGATGCTCCGATTTCTTACCCTTTTTTAATCTATAAAAATGTAATGGAAAGTTGCCGATCTCGCCATATTGACACATATCCCGGAAGTCACGCCCGCAGATCCCGAACAGGATGCACAGTTCCACGTCGAAAATATTATAGCGCATTTCTTGAAGTTCTTCATGCGCTCTCTTAATTATTTCATTAAGTTCATTACAAATGAGAATTTCATCAATTAGCAAAGCAATGCACAGTTATCTCAGAGTCACCAGTGGCGGGCCCACGTACAAACGTGGACACTACCAACGGATTTCCGTCAACAGTGGAAGATGGCATGGTCAATTCGTCCTCAAATAGTGTTGCTGGTATTCCATAATATATTGACACAAATCCGGAAGTCACGACGGCATATCCCGTTAGGATGCACAGTTCCACGTGTGCCTATAACATGTTATAGCGCATTTTTGAAGTTCATTTAATTATGGATTCTTTCTTTCTGAGAATTTATAATGCGCCTCTTCCAGGTTACTACTCAGAGACGCTCTCTGCGCTAGCCTATTATGATGTTAAGTGTCATTACAAACGAAAATTTCGTCATCAAAAATAATAGTGTTGCTGGTATTCCATATCGCATACAAACAGAATCGGAGGCCAGCATAAAGACCAGATACAAAATTGTCTTACAAAGGAGTAGATCTCGATGATTGGAAAGATGACTAGGCCTAGGCTAGTTAGTCATTTCTGGTTTCATGGATAGTCTGCTATAGAAAACTAAATTACTGGCGTCTTTTGTTTAATCAAAATCTGTTCAATTAATATGTGGCCATATATCTTTTGAAAATGAGGCTGTATTATAAATCAGTCAAATGTTAAATTTTAACGTAGGCTATAGGCCTAACCGAAATTGTGTGCAAACTAATAACCCTTGTGGGGAAGTTCCATTGTAAAAAATACTTGGATTTAGTTAGCGTGAAGTGTCAATGTCAGCCGTTGACCATAGGCCTAAGAAACTAAAGACTAAAATTTAATATGTAAACGCAATTTATATGGCTTGGTAATGGGCAGCAGGTGAAAAAAAATTGATCCTCAGGCCATATCTGCTGACTTCCCGCACTTCAAGTCACTTGGTCTTCTCGACGTCTATCCGCAATCTAGGGGTTGTTCTTGATCAGGAACTTACCTTCTCTGAGCACCTAAATCTTTTATGCCGTGCTTGCTTTTTTCAGTTGCGGCAATTGCGGTTCATTTCACGTTCACTTTCACCAAATGCTGCACTTGCTGTTCTTCATGAGTTTGTTTGTAGTAAGATTGACTACTGCAGTGCCATCTATGCTGGCCTCCCTTTGGGAAGTTGGGGCGCATTGCTCAGCTTGAGCGCGTGCTTAACCCTCGGGCTACCAAGGGGGGTTTTATTGAAATTACCCTTTTTTTCATCTCAAACTTTTTCCGTATGGAATAAAAATTTGACCTTTTAGGTAGCTGTAGGGGGTTCATTTATTACACGTTTTGAGGTAAAATGTGAGATGATATCTCTCACCGTTCAAAAGTTATACCCAATATACCCGAGGTACCATGGGGGGTGGATACCACCCCCAGTAGATTTTCGACTATATCTTATCCGTCATGTAATATTAAAGACACGAATTTTACCATTCTATAGAGGGAATGTGGGGCTACATTTCTAAGGTCACTGAGTTGACCTGAGACAACCGGAAGTGCTCAAAATAAATAATAATACGCGTAATATGCGTAAAAATGGCTGAATGGAAGGACTCTCCTTAGTTTTTTGTCTGTAGCGTATTCATTTGTCTTCCTCGAAGAGAAACAAAAGATACCATTCTTTAGAGGGAATGAAAGGCTTCATTTGCATACCTACATCTTTGTCTTTTGAAAACCTAAGAAGTGATCAAAATAAATAATAATACGCGTAATCTGTGTGAAAATGGCTGAATACAGCATTACAACGTAAACCGATATATATATATATGTATGGATAATATATATGTATGGATGTACATTTATACTATATAAACATGTGTTTGGGATGATTTTGTGTATCTTTTATACATAGATTAGTTTCAAAACACACATAATCTTATATTTGTTTACCCAAAAAGTACTAAAATGTACGCAATAATATACAATATTGCTAATTAATGGTTCCGTTGTTAAAAGTGATGTAATTTCGAGGTGCATTCACATAATGTACAACTAAATATACCATTCTGTGCAGAAATGAATGCTGAATGCAATGCTATATTACAAGTTATGATATGTAAAACCAAACACGAAATCCGGCAGGGGGTGGTAACCATTTAGCTTGGTAGGCCAGTGTTACAAAAAATCTTGGTAGCCCTAGGGTTAATACAGATGCTAGGCTTGTTGGTGGTTTCTCTAAATTTGACCATATCTCGCATTATCTGCGTGACGAACTCCACTGGCTTCCTGTTTCTCAGCGCATTCAATTTCGCATTAGGATTTCGGTCTGGGTCTGGCGGTGCCAGTTAGGGAGCGGCCCAGCCTACTTGCGTGAGTTCTTCTGTTGCCCTACCTCAGGTTTAGCTGCCCGCAATCTTCGTTCTGCATCTCGTGGCGTACTTGCTGTTCCCTTTGCGCGCACTTCAACGATGCAGCTTCGTGCCTTCTCAGTGGTTTGGTCGACCATCTGGAATAATCTTCCTTCAGATTTGCGTGTTCTTCTAGCTGGAGACTCTGCATATACCTTTTACAAGAATTTGAAAACTGTTCTTTATCGCCGGAGTTGGGCTGGGAGCGCCTGAGTAGGTTATCTTGGAGGGGCGCAATATAAGTCCTCTGAATGAATGAATAAACGAATGAATGAAAAATTATATCCAATTGAAAGTAGGCTATTCTTCGAAAGAACAGTGATCTTAGAGTCAAAGAACAGTGCAACAATTATAGGTCAGAGGTAATAACTGTGTGTTTCGGTGGTCCATCTTGACAGTCACCAAGAAAATAATGTGTATGTCTAAACCATCCACTGTTATACCTTCCCCACCAATCTTTCCTTGAAATTCATTTGCCAAAATAACCTCACATACATACTAGTAAATCCCTAGTCTTACCGAGTTGACAGAGATATTATTATAAATGATACAACATGCGCGGAAAATTTTATTATTATCTTATATAATATTAGCGTTCTAAATAAAATATTCGCCCATTGTAGCATTATTAGTTTTCATCAATCCAAAGTCTACTTTGGCAAGAATCCTTTTAATCTATCTAGCCTCTATTTGTGCTAGCATTACGTTTAAACCAATCCAGCTCATATATTTAAGCAAAAATAATTTTTCGGCAATGCAACTTCTATTTAGACAAGAATAGGCTACTTTTCGTAAATCCAACTTCTATTTAAAAGTAAAGACTATGGTCATCAATCCGACTTCTATTTAGCAAGAATTGTTTTCGTCAATACAACTTCTATTCGACCAACGCTAAATCCCATAAACTGGCCAATAATTTAGAACGCTAAAACGATAGATTACGGAAATTTTTAATATGCGTGGGAAAGATATTTATGGAGATTACCCATAAGTAGATTAAACATGACGAACTAAACGAACGACGGATATGCAAACGCCACAATACTAAATGCGGTCCGTAAGTTGCAAGACTTTAGGCCACACTGATAATTATTAGGCTATTATAACGGAACATTCTACAGAAAGGGAAAAGCAATTGAAAATTGTGAAAACTGATTGATAATCGATCATTAACATGAATTAATTTTAAAAAGTAGATTTGTAACCTTACCTCTTGGACTAGGTCGCTGATCATAGTGACGTCATCATTTTTGATGCTCATTACGTTAACAAGGAGTTTATATCGTATTATAGGAGGTGTCAAATTCAAATTGAGTGAATGAATGAGTATTTGAGTGATTGGCTTGACAAATACTTACAATTACACTTTTACAAACCGTTTTCATCGTCTGATAACGTTGAGCGTCAAAATCGGGTATTTTTTGTAAATTGGCTGGTGAATGCGATCTAACTGAACATTTGTATAGCGCGTCTAAGTGCCTCTCAGAGGCGCTGTGCACTGGTTGTAATCGTATTCGTAATTGCAAACGCAGTTTAGGCTAATCATAATCGTAATCATAAACTCAGAATTTCAAAAGCGCAATTCTAAAGCTAAGGGCAAAGCACCAGCTTATTAAAGACACACACATTTTACATATGATTGACAGCTGGGTTCACAGTAGAGTGGAGTGAATTTTTTGGAGCAAACGTTTTGTAATAGTGATCAAAAGTTGCCAGCATGTTTGCTGATTGTTGCCTTGAAGTCCTTGTAAGACATCCATTCTTCTGTTCGTCCATCCTTCTGCCCGTCCTCTCTTTGGACCGTTTTTCCGTTCGTCCTTCGGTCGGTTCTTCCGTCTGCCCCTTTGTCTTTCCGTCCTTCTCTCCTTTCGTCCTTCCGTCCGTTCTTCTGTCCGTAGAAGCCTGTCCGCCATCCAACTGTCCATCCTTATGTCCGTCCTTCTGTCTCCCGTCCTTAGGGGTAATTACGTACGTCAACAAATTTTAGGCAGTTTTTGACCCCCTCCCCTTGTCAACAACTGTCAAACTTTTGACGGACCCTCTTAAAAATTATGTCAACAATCCCAAACCCCCTTACCAAAAAGAAACACAATGGCTCAATAAAAATGCAATCTCGAATTTCAAAATATATGAGTTTAGTTTATAACCAGCTTTTTAGTACTTATTAAACATTAAGAACTTTATGCATTTTTCGCATTTCACTAATTAATGTTTGTCGCTACCATTTTGATGGGTCTGTGTTGATTCATTGGAAAAAAAATTGTTGACTTCAAATTGTACCGAACCCCTCTGCCCCCCCTTGTCAACAACTGTCAAACTTTTCCAAACCCCTCCCCCTATTTTGTTGACATAGCCTAATTAATGGAGATCCCTTATATAATAATAAAAATAAAAGATATTGTCCAACACTATTATATTAAGTTACTGTGTTGCAACTGGTTGTTCCATCAAAGTACAATAAGACCATTTTATTGTTCGCACTATTTTAACTGTATTATCGGGCGCATACGAATGTAGAACCTTTGCTATAGGCGGAATTATCATTCATTCATTCATAGAATTTATATAGCGCCTCTTCAAAGGACCTACCCAGAGGCACTTGAACGAATTTAATTCATTATTTGAATTGAGTTGTGTGATGTTTCAATAAAGAGCAATCAATCAAAGCAGAAGCAAAATTAAACTTAAACCCAAATAGAATAAGTTCAAACAGGAGTCGATTCGATTCATAGCGGTCTTTTCGAGTGACACATATTTCGACATTTCATTATGTTGTCGGCAATTTACTGCGGATCTATCTTCCGCCCTCGGCGGTCCTTGGATGTACATGGATACTATCAATTTATCTTATGCCCTCGCTTGCACATGTACATGGAATCATGATACATCTCTATGAGTCGTTACGGGTAACTATGACAAAATTTAGATCGAACAAACTTTATTTGCTAAAACATTTCAACATTAACAAAAGCACTGATTATGTGCAATTATGTGCATCGTTGCAATTACTTTGTGATTGCATTTACGGAACAGTAACAGCGTGAGAGTATGTCTATGTAAAACTTGAATTGAGTGAAAACACGAACAAAGTTACAGTAGATCATGTGAAGTAGTGAAGCAGTTCAATAACAAAAACAGTCCGATAGAGTTAAAACGCTTCTAACTAAACATAAGAATTATAGGCCTACCTAAATTGCGCTGAAAGTGCCACAAAAAACGCAAAACAAAAGCAGAAACCTTGAATATGTCCAGTCCAGCAGAAATACTCAGTTGTACTGAACTAAAGCTCTTAGGCCCCTACTCTGAATCGAAAACTGAAATGCATCAATTCTGTAGGGCGCATCGTCATAGATTGAGTAGCTCCATAATTCCAGTTTTCTTCTTTGTCCACCAACTGTTGTTGGTTAACACCAATAACGTCAAATATTTCAGGTAATTTATGGTTGAGACTGTTGTTTCTTTGTAGACTCGAAGATCGCAAAAATGTGCTTTAGAAACCTGACACAGAATGGTTTCTCCCCATACAGGATTCATTCGTGTATTTCTGACGAAGTGAATAAATGTTAACTGACAAAGTCTGAAATAATCGTTTGAGAGTGTTCTCTGGTATAACTGGAATTTGTATGGCGTTGCTCAACATAATTTGCAGACTGTAAACTTTGGAAAATGATTTTACAAACTTGAGTCAGACACGGGGTGGGTTTTTTCATGACTTCTCAGACCTGAAGCCCGTGAGAATGTTTTCTGACATACCTGACAAAGGTATGGTTTCTCTCCAGTGTGTGTTCTCGTGTGACTCTTTAGATGATTTCTACTATTAGTTTCATACTCACACAATTGACAGTGGTATAGTTTCTCTCCGCTATGAATTCTTTCATGACTTTTAAGATTAAAAGATCGGATAAACCGTTTTTGACATGTCTGGCATTGGTATGGTTTGTCGCCCGTATGGATTCGAACATGATCTCGTAGGTGAGAAGATTGGGAATAACTCTTCTTGCATATCTGACATTGGTATGGTCTCTCTCCAGTATGGATTCTAACATGTCTTTGTAAACTCGAAGATTTGGAAAATATGTTTTTACAAAGAATACACAGAAATGGTTTTCTCTTCAGAGTGGGTTTTTTCATGACTTTTAAGACCTGAACTGCTTGAGAATGTTTTCTGACATACCCGGCAAAGGTATGGCTTCTCTCCGGAATGCTTTCTCATATGAATCTTTAGATCACCTTCAGTCTTAGTTTTAAACTCACATAACTTGCATTTGTACGGTTTCACTCCGGTATGAATTCTTGCATGACGTGTTAGATTTGATGAATGGGAAAAACGTTTTCGACATTGTTGGCATTTGTAAGGTTTTTCTCCAGTGTGGATTCTTGCATGGTATGATAGACCGGAATGCTGTGAAAAACGTTTTTCACATATTTTGCATTGGTAAGATTTCTCTCCAGTATGAATTCTTGCATGAATTGTTAGACTTGAAGACTGGGAAAAGCGTTTCTGACATATTTGGCATTGGTAAGGCATCTCTCCGGTATGGATTCTTGCATGACATGTAAGATTGGAAGACTGAGAAAAACGTTTTGACATATTTGACATTGGTAAGGCCTCTCTCCAGTATGGATTCTTGCGTGACATGTAAGATTGGAACACTGAGAAAAACGTTTCTGACATATTTGGCATTGGTAAGATTTCTCTCCAGGATGGATTCTAATATGGTTCTGCAGCTGGGAGTTTTCCATCTTTTCTTTTGTTGCATTTACGATGGAATATCCTGAGGAATGTTTGAAAGAAATGCTTTTAGACATCATGATTTTAAAGTAACAGAGTTTGTTGTTCTTCAGATATGATTTTTACCATAGTTGTAAAAAACGGTAGAAACAAAATAAAAAACGACAAAAACCGTCGTTTTATTCCAAAAAATGAAAAACTGAAAAAACGAGAGAAAATGGTCAAGAAAATAATTTGACTTTATTACATCTTTTACTGCATTTTAAAATTAAAGCCTTGTTTACACAATTGTTTAATTTTAATCAGCAAATAACATAGCTTTATTAGTAAACACCAAGTAACATTGATGATGATGATGATGAATACGACAGTTTCTACAGCGCCGTAACACGGCACATGCCGTTACAAGGGCGCTTTGACACGATAACATTAATCTACAACAATTATTTGTTTGCCGTAAGTTTGGTTTAGTAAGAAATTGAGAAATAAATTTTTTTGAAATCTTTTCAATTTGAAATTGTATACATAAGTCCACATAAGTCAATGCTGACATAAACAATTAAAAATAAATTTTGTAAGTAGGCTACAGAGTGTAGGCTTAGCTACTTAGGCCTAATTAAAACTTGTAGGCCTACTTACAATTTTGACTTATATCTAGGGTTGCCACCTTTCGGAACTAGGAATAATAATAATAGACACAAAAACCTTGATCGCGTTCCCAAGAAATTTCTGATGACCTTTTTTTTTTTTGCTTTTCACACGAAGACAAGACCTTATTTGTAGGAATTCCTCGAAATTGGGATGCGAGACAACCTTGGAGGAGGGGGTCATTTCAAAATCTAAAAGTCGGGACATTTCGCTGTCCCCACCAGGTTTTTCGGTCAAACATCTGAAAGTCTGGACATTTGCCTGTCCCGACTAGGTCAAGTCGGGACTCGGGACATTTACCCCGAAATCGAGACTGCCCCGACAAAGTCGGGACGGGTGGCCCTACTTATATCAGAACTTAATTATGAGTAGGCTAATATCATTCAGTTTACCAGTCAATCGGAGATTAATGTTTACAAAGACAGCATATCGCATTTTAGGTAACTTAGAAATTCAAATAACTTTTATAGGCTAAATTTTATTTTCTGTACTGTGCTATTTATTTCTCAACCGATGACACTAAAAAGTGACGTAAATTAGATGAATCCTTGAAATTACGAAGACAACGTAAGGGATATCAGACAAGAATAAAATAACACAAATAATAACAGATTGTAAATAATTAAATAAAGTTACATAAAAATAGAAAACGGGAAAAAAGTGACGAGAAATAAAAAAAACGAAAAACACGACGTTTTTGGGAAAATAATAAAACACGAAAAAACGTTTTTTACAACTATGATTTCTACACATAGCCAGAGTTGAAAACACTGAAAGTCTTGCAAGTTTCTGTGAAGTGATATTATTTTCCAAGCCCGCCATATGTTTGCCGTTTTCAGTTTTAATTTCTCTAAGCATTCAGTATAAATCCCAAAAAGTACATTTTCTTTTATCTTGCTCTTAGTTATCCATAATATTAACCTATAATAAATGGCATCATAGTCATAATATAAGAGGCATATAATTATGGGAGACAGAATCAGAATTCCGCGATGTTGATCGCCTAAATAATTTTCAATTTGCAAAGACAATTACAAGAAACACATTGAACATGAACAAAGAGTCTGCATTCCACTATCTTAAATGGTCCTTGCACACTGTATCCAAGCGAATGAGCATGTAGGCTTCTGTAAGGGTGTTGGATATTTTCGCCCCGGTTATTGGACTGATGAAAATAATTCTTTACTGTAACAGAAGTTGGATTGATGAAAGAAATTCTTTTCCTGTAATATAAGCTGGATTGATGAAAAAGATTATATGCTTCAATAGAAATTGGATTGATGAACGGAATTCTTTACTTAAATAGAAGTTGGATTGATGAAAGAAGATCTTTGCTTCAATAGAAGTTGGATTAATGACAGTTACCATGGACAATGGTAGAGTTACCTACTCACTGTTCAGAGGAAAAGGGAATGTCCATGGAGAAATGTTATGTCCGGTGGCTACGATGTCCGGAGGCTGTACTTTAACATGTGAAAATTACAGTTAACTGATTTTACAAAAGAGCCATAAATTACAATACAATACAATATAATTAGACATTTATAACGCGCTTTAACAAGACAAAGTCTTGCACGAGAGCATGTTCTTAGTCATAGTGTAATGAGAATAGATAAGTTTTTAGCGAAAAGAACCGCACGCCAGAAAGAAGGTCAGATGAAGAATTGCCTTACAACTGAGTAGATCTCGATGTTTATAAAGTTCACTAGTTAGACATTTCTGGTTTCATGGATAGATATTCTGTTATTAGAAAAGTAAATAATTGACGTCTTCCGATTAATGAAAATCTGTGCAATTAATATGTGGCCATAAATCTGTTGAAATGTGGTTGTACTGTAAATCTTCCAAATTCTAAAGTTTAAAGTATATTAACTGAAAACTCTGCAAAATAATAACCCCAGTGGAGAAGTTCCATTGTAAAAAGACTTGGATTTATTTAGGAAGAAGTATCAATGTCACCATACTCATAAGAAGGCCTAGAAAAAAGACCAAATATATATCCAACTGAAAGTAGGGTATTCTTTGAAATAACAGCGATCTCAGATTCAAAGAACAGTGCAACAGTAGGTCCGATGACTGTAATAGCCGTGAGTTCCTTCGCAAGATTTAGCCCCTCTTGATAATCACCAAGTAATTGTGTTGGCCCCTACGTCTAAATCATGCACTGCCATACCTTCCACCAATCTTTCCATGAAATTAATTTGCCAAAATAACCTCACATACATAGCCTACTTAGTAAATCCCTCTAGTGCGTTCTGTTAAAATCACCGAATACTTGCATTGTGCAAAGACCACCTACAAGCATGAATATTTTTTTAGAAGTTTCTTATGTTCTGATAAAGCGAACTGGCTATGTTACATTTTCAATTGTATTCGAGAAACTAGAAGTTTAATCTTATTTCGGCAAAGTTTATCATGTTAATTTGGGCTATTTTTGGGCTAATTCCTGAAAAAGAGACTGTTTTACGATACTTTTTTCAACTTCCGGTTAGTAAATACCAAAATTGTTGACGTTAAAAGTTTTCCGAACAAGTTTATATTTCTTTTAATTGATTATTTGAAGGACATTTAGGTGGTTTTGGTAAGTTGCTAAGACATTATAATACTGGATCTAACCTATTATAGTCAGTAGATCGAGAGCCAAGCGCTAATTCCGTGCGTTGGACAACGGCCTGATTGGACCCGCTGCATTTTCTGTCAGAAAGTGACACGGAAATGCGCGTTGCCCAGGTTTGTCAAAGAGAAATGATGCTGGTTTAGGCTACAAAACTCTTTTCATGAAATTGTAAGCAGATTTCAGGAGCTAGGATCCTTTCCAGATGGCATTAATATGAATTCACGGGATGCAGGGATAGTATCGAAAGTACATGCAAATCCAACTAGGATGCACTTGAACGGAGCGAAAGCTGACCGCTTGCATGTCCAAGAACTGTCCAATCATGTCTCGGACGAATATGAAGCTCCTGAAACGGAGACCAACTGGAATACAAACTCTACACCAGCACCAGTCTCGGACGATGAAGTACGCATCGCGGTCGGGTTGCGGGTAGGCACGATGCTTTGTGAACCCCTTTGTTCATGTGTAACAACTGTCGAGAAGTCTTTACAACGCAAGTGGGCTCCACTGAGTGGTTTTGCACGAGGAGGAGTTCTGCTCAGAATCGTTGCGGTATGGTAAATTAGACCTATTAGGCATACTAGGGGGTTCATTTGCAACAGGTTTGAGGTAAGCTGTTTGATATCTCTGCACCGTTCAAGAGCCGTACCCAAATACAGACGAGGTACTTAGGCGGTGGTAACAACCATCCCCGTGATTTTTGAACTATATCTTGCCCGTCATTTAATATTAAGAGACACAAATTATCACCATTCTATAGGCCATGTGGGGCTCATTTCTATGGTCACACAGTTGAACAGGACTTGTTGGAAGTGTTTCTAAAATAAATTATGTCGTAACATGCGTGAAAATGCGCTGAATGTACTCCAATCCTTCCTGTTTTTTGTCTGTAGCGTATTCATTTAGGATTCCTGGATGGGAAACAAAGATACCATTCTTTTAGAGGAATGAAGGGCTTCATTTGCATACTACATCTTTGTTTTTTGAATACCGGAAGTGATCAAAATAAATAATAATACGCGTAATCTGTTTGAAAATGGCTGAATACAGCGTTATAACGTAAACCGATATACAAGTGGAGATATATCTATTATGGATGTACATTTATAGCTATATGACTCGTGTGCAGGATATTATTGTGGATCGATCATACATAGATTAGTTTCAAAACACAATAATCTTATATTTGCAAATCCAAAAAAGTGACAACCATGTACGCAATCAATATCAATATTGCTATAGTTGGGTCCCGTTGTTAAAAAGTGATGTAATTTAGGTGCATACAAGATAATGTACAACTAAATATACCATTCTGTGCAGAAATGAATGCTGACCATCCAATGCTATATTGTTATGATGGTACAAACCAAACACGAAGTATTATGGTAAATTATCTTCCCCCTCAGTTGTAGGCCCCATGATGCAAAACATTTCTTGGTAGTCGTTAGGGTTAAATATGACAAATAAAGCACGAACAAACTTTATTTGCTAAGACATGCCAACCTTAAAGCATAGGCACATCAGTTATGAAATTATCGTTGCAATTACTTTGTGATTGTATTTACGGAACACTGACGCGAGAGAGTACGACATGACGTAAAACTTCAATTGAGTGAAAAGTACAAAGCTACAGTAGATCACGGATATGAAGTAAACCATCAGTGCAATAATAAAAACAGTTCGAGAGTTAAAATGCTTAATAACATAAGAATTATAGGACTACCTAAATTGAACTAAAAGTGCCACAAAAAAACGCAAAACAAAAGCAGGATCCTTGAATATGGTTATGTCCAATCCTGTAGGAATACTCAGTTTTACATACTGCACTAAAGCTCTTACTTTGAATACAAAACTGATATGCATGAATTCGTTCGTGCGTATCATCATAGATTGAGTAGCTCCACACTTCACAATGTTTTTATTCTTTGTTCACCAACTGTTGTTTGTAAAGTCAACAAAGTCAAATATTTCAGGTAATTTCTGGTTGAGAACTTGTTTCTTCGTAGACTCGAAGATCGCAAAAAATGTCATTTTTTTACCAACCTCATGGTTTCTCTCCATGTATGGTTTCAAATATTTCTGACAAAGTGCATAAACATGTTTCTGCTTTACTGAAAGTAATCGCGTGAGAATGTACTCTGGCATAACTGGAATTTGTATGGCTTTTCTCAAGTATGCATTCCAACTTAATTTGCAGACTGTAAATTTTGGAAAATGATTTTACAAACTTGATCCAGACGTGGAGTGGATTTTCTCATGACGTCTCAGACTTGAAGATATGAGAACGTTTTCTGACATATCTGGCAAAGGTATGGTTTCTCTCCAGTATGTGTTCTCGTGTGCCTCTTTAGACTGACTTTTTAGTATTAGTTTTAAACTCACATAATTGGCAGTGGTATGGTTTCTCTCCAGTATGAATTCTTGCATGACTTTTGAGATGAGAAGATTGGATAAACCGTTTTTGACATATCTGGCATTGGTATGGTTTTTCTCCAGTATGAGAAGGCATTCGTTTTTGACATGTCTGACACTGGTACGTTTTTCACCAGTATGACTCGGACAGATCGGGAAGGTTAATAGCTCTTCTTACATATCTGACATTGGTATGGTCTCTCTCCAGAATGGATTCTAACATGACTTTGTAGGTTTGAAGATGTGGAAAATGTTTTTTTACAAAGAATACACAGAAATGGTTTCTCTTCAGAGTGGGTTCTTTCATGATTTTTAAGACATGAAGTGTTTGAGAATGTTTTCTGACATACCCGGCAAAGGTATGGTTTCTCTCCAGTATGTATTCTCATATGACGCTTTATGTAAAATCTATGTTTAGTTTTAAACTCACATAACTGGCATTTGTACGGTTTCACTCCAGTATGAATTCTTGCATGACGTGCTAGATTTGGTGATTGGGAAAAACGCTTTTGACATACTTGGCATTGGTAAGGCATCTCTCCAGTGTGGATTCTTGCATGAATCGTTAGATATGAAGGCTGAGAAAAGCGTTTTTACATGACATACTTGGCATTGGTGGATTTCTCTCCGGTATGAATTCTTGCATGAATTTTAAGATTTGAAGAAGAAAAACGTTTTGACATATTTGGCACTGGTAAGATTTCTCTCCAGTATGAATTCTTGCATGACGTGTTAGACCTGAAGATTGGAAAAACGCTTTTGACATATTTGGCATTGGTATGGTTTCTCTCCAGTATGGATTCTTGCATGACGTGGCAGATGAGAAGATCCGGAAAAACGTTTTTGACATATTTGACATTGGTATGGTTTCTCTCCAGTATGGATTCTAATATGGATCTGTAGATCGAAGATTTAGAAAATATTTTTTTACATAGAATACACTGAAATGGTTTCTCTCCAGAGTGGGTTCTAGTCATGACTTTTCAGACTCGAAAGTTATGAGAATGTTTTCTTACATACCTGGCAAAGGTATGCTCCAGTATTTCTCTCCAGTATGGATTCTCATGTAGACGCTGTAGGTGATCATTTGTTCGTAAATATTTTTTGCCCAAAAAGTACTTTGCATTCTGGTCTTTGCTTGGAATCGCTTTTCTTGTCTTCCTTCGTATGGTATCCAGCACAAATGATTTCTGACATAGCTGAGAATTTTCTTTCTTTTCTTGTGTTGCATTTCCGATGGAATATCCTGATGAATGTTTGGAAGAAATGCTTTTGACATCACATAATGACTTTTGTTTCAGATATACTTTGTTTCCATTTTTCCAAAAGCCAGCTCTGAAAACAGCCAGCGCTGAAAACACTGAACCTCTTGTAAGTTTCTGTGGACGGATATTATTGTCCAACCTCGCCAGTTGTTTACGTTTTTCAGAATGAATCTCACTAAGCATTTAGTAGAAATCAAAAACTGTACTTTTACTTTTGTCTTGCATTTATTTATTTATGTTATTAACATAAAAAGCACCATAGTCGAAACATAAAAGACATAATATGAGATAGAGAATTAGAATTCAAGAACAGAGTTCAACAGTTATGAAACAGAATGTAAAAATGGATGCCTACTTTGTTATCTGCGAGTGACTTTAAAGTGACGGATAAATCATACTAAAGTCCTATGTAGGGATGGAGAAGAGAAGGAAGAAGGGCAAGGCAGAGGGAAATGGATTTGACACCACCATTTTGTACGGCAGAGTTACGGGTTAGACTCTGGATTTACTAAGTTAATGCGAATGTCATCGAAAGTGGTCAAACGCACCTATATCCGACTTCCTGAAACGATGCTCCGATTTCTTACACTTTTTTAATCTATAAAAATGTAATGGAAAGTTGCCGATCTCGCCATATTGACACATATCCCGGAAGTCACGCCCGCAGATCCCGAACAGGATGCACAGTTCCACGTCGAACATTTTATAGCGCATTTCTTGAAGTTCATTTAATTATTCATTCATTCTTTCTGCGGAAGCCTAGAATGAGGTACCGAGTTCGATAGTCCGTAGAGAATACAGAATTTTATACAGCGCCTGTTTCTAGTTTATCTACTCAGGCTAGACTCTAACCTGCGCTCTATTATGCGTTAAGTGTCATTACAAACGAAAATTTCATCAATTAGCAAAACAATGCACAGTTAGCTCAGAGTCACTAAGGCGTACAAACGTGGACCCCACCAACGGATTTCCGTCGACAACCGAAGATGGCATGGTCAGATTCGTCCTCAAAATAGTGTTGCTGGTATTCGATATCGCATACAAAAAGAATCGGAGGCTAGAATGAAGACCAGATTGAGAATTGTCTTACAAAGGTAGTAGATCTCGATGATTGGAAAGATGACTAGTTAGACATTATTTTCTGGTTCATGGATAGTCTGCTATAGAAAACTAAATAACTGGCGTCTTTTGTTTAATCAAAATCTGTTCAATTAATACGTGGCCATATATCTTTTGAAAATGAGGTTGTATTGTAAATTTTTCAAATTCTAAATTTCAATGTAGGCCTATAACTTAAAAATATCTGCAACATAATAATCCCAGTGGAGAAGTTCTATTGTAAAAAGACTTGGATTTAGTTTAGGGTGAAGTATCAATGTCAGCCAACTCATAAGTAGGCCTAAGAAAAAAAGACCAAATAATTATATCTGATTGAAAATAGGCTATTCTTTTAAAGAACAGCCTTCTCAGATTCAAAGAACAGTGCAACAATAGGACAGAGGGAATAGCCGTGAGTTCCTTTGCTAGATTTAGCCCCTCTTGACAATCACCAAGAAATGTGTACGCATAACTCTAAACCATCCACTGTCATGCTTTCCCACCAATCTTTCCCTGAAATTCATTTCCCAAAATAACCTCACATAGGCTACATACTTAGTAAATCCCTAGTCTTACCGAGTTGATAGCGATTTAAAAAAATATTAAGATGCAACATGCGTGGAAATTTTGGTAATCTATCCTATTAGCGTTCTAAATTGTTCGCCCATTATTTTTCATCAATCCAAAGTCGACTTTGGCAAGAATCCTTTTCATCTATCCAGCTTCTTTTTAGGCAAGAATTCGTTTAGTCAATCCAGCCTCTATTTAAGCAACAATTATTTTGTATTAATCCAATTTCTATTTAAGCAAGAATCTTTTCATCAATCTCACATCTATTTAAGCAAAATTTATTTTCATCAATCCCACTTCTATTTATCAAGTATTCTTAAAGAGTTTCGTCAATCCAACTATATTCGACCAATGCTAGAACCCATACACTGGCGAATAATTTATAACGCCAAAACGATAGATTACCGAAATGTTTAATATGCATTAGGAAGATATAACTGTTAAGTAGCCTAGATATTGACGAACGAAACGAACCACGTATATTCAAACGCCACGATAATAAATGCGGTCCGTTAGTTTTGAGACTTTACACTGATAATTATTATAACGGGACATTCTACAGAAAGGGAAAAACCATTGAAAATCGTGAAAACTGATTGATAATCGACGATTAACATGAATTAATTTTAAAGAAGTACATTTTGAACCTTACCTAGTAGACTAGGTCGCTGAAAATAGTGACGTCATAATTTTGTTGCTGATTGTGTTAACAAGGAGTTTATATCGTATTATAGGAGGTGTCAAATTCACTCTAGGGCAGTTTACAGTTGGAAATCAAATTTTCACATTGCATTAAACTAGCGATTTTATATTCAAATAATTTTGCGAATATTTAACACACAGAAGGACTTCGACAGATTTTCAGAAATTTCTTCCAATTAGTAAAATATGGGATATTAAGATGATAATGCAGGAAAGAGAACGAAGTGTCAAACTTATTAACTTAATGCTCACTTATATATTTTACCACGGTGATATTAGACGGGCCAATTTACAAAAAATAACCATCTAACTCTAAAGAAATTGATACAAAAGGTTTCTCAACGGAATCTGTTAACATTTGGCATGCTTATTGACACAGTAAAAGTCTACTCTATTTTATCCATCCATCCATCCATCCATCCATCCAATTAATCCATCCATCCATCCAGACATCCATCTAATAATCCATCCATCCATCTACAAGAATGGTATTCTACATCCATCCATCCAATGAATCCATCCATCCATCTGATTTATAATCCATCCATTATCATGAATTCATTATTAATCCATCCATCTAATTTAGGAACCTTACCTGGTATAAATAGGTCGCTGAAAATAGTATTACGTCATCAATTTTGAATCCATTCCATTGACAAGGAGTTGATATCGTATCCATCCATCCATCGTCAAATCATCCATCGCCATCAAAATTGGAAATCCATTCATCCATACATTGCATTTTAAAGTAGCAAATCATTCCATATTCAACTAGGTCCATCCATTTAAATCACAGCATGACTTCGACAGATTTTCAGACATTTGTTCCAACTTTAATAAATATGGGATATCAAGATGAGAATGCAAGAAGAGAACCAAGTGTCAAACTTATTCAACTTAATGTTCAAGTCATATTTATTACCACATGATATTAGACGGGTCATCCATCCATCCATCCATCCATCCATAAAGAAATTGATTCAAAAGGTTTCTCAAATCCATCCATCCATCCATTTGGAATGCTTATCCACATAAAGTTATCCATCCATCCATCCATCCATCCATCCATCCATCCATCCATCCATCCATCCATCCATCCATCCATCCATCCATCCATCCATCCATCCATCCATCCATCCATCCATCCATCCATCCATCCATCCCATCCATCCATCCATCCATCCATCCATCCATCCATCCATCCATCCATCCATCCATCCATCCATCCATCCATCCATCCATCCATCCATCCATCCATCCATCCATCCATCCATCCATCCATCCATCCATCCATCCATCCATCCATCCATCCATCCATCCATCCATCCATCCATCCATCCAGCTACCCATCTATTCATCGATCTATTTGTCTATATCCATCCATCTGTATATATCTCCCAACGTAGAGCGGTAGCGGCGAAGGAGTGTCGTCCCACTGTCGGGTCATTCGAAAAGACTCGAGTGGCTTCCATTTTGCATTTCCTCTCTATTCGCTTCCATTCTCTCCACTTCCCATCTCTCCACTTCTCCACCCGTTACGTGTTTGTTTGGACGACGTCTGCGATGGAATTCGACGAGAGCTCTGTCAACTCGCCCGACCCACGTGACTAATTCACGTGATCAAACGACTGAGGCACTCGACCGACGCATTATTAAGCGATCACTTTTCGCTATCCTCTCAAAGGTCGACTCAGCCTTTCGTTCACCAGATTGCGATGGTAAAATGAGAAGTAGGACGTGATGGGCGCCTTATATGGCTGCCAAACAGTAAAATTCGACTCCTATAATAACTTATGATCATCCGTTCACACTATGAATTGTAATCATACAGTGCGTTCATGTCAGTTTGAATCAATAAACGAAGGTTATTATTATTATTATTATTATTATTATTATTATTATTATTATTATTATTATTATTATTATATTATTATATCAAAATCTAGTGTAACTGGAAGGGCTATCCCTCTTCCATCTCGGGCATAGGGTCAACAAAAGAACCGGCGAAGGCCACATTAGTAGTATTATTATTATTATTATTATTATTATTATTATTATTATTATTATTATTATTATTATTATTATTATTATTATTATTATTATTATTATTATTATCATTATCAACATTTCTTATTATTCTCTTTCAGTTTGATATTTCTCTCAATGTCTCACGTAGATCTGTTCACTTTTGAGTATTGTATTTAGCCTATCGATTGCCAGAATGCTTAGCTGAATTGGTAGGAGCGTGCGTCCTATGCAGCTCTCTGCGTGCGTTTGCCGATTCGCCAACCTTAAGAGATTTGTATCTCGGTCTAGCACGGTCGGTAAACCAAGCCAAACGGGAAATGGTTGGAAAGGATATCATCCGATCAATTCATTGGAAAATGAGCAGAGGCCATAGCCTACGGTCGCTATATAAAACCACTGCATTTACATTTATATATCCATTCCATCCATCCATCCATCCATCCATCCATCCATCCATCCATCCATCCATCCATCCATCCATCCATCCATCCATCCATCCATCCATCCATCCATCCATCCATCCATCCATCCATCCACCCACCCACCCACCCACCCACCCATCCATCCACCCACCCACACACATCCATCCATCCATCCATCCATCCATCCATCCATCCATCCATCCATCCATCCATCCATCCATCCATCCACCCACCCACACACATCCATCCATCCACCCACCCACCCACCCACCCACACACATCCATCCATCCATCCATCCATCCATCCATCCATCCATCCATCCATCCATCCATCCATCCATCCACCCACCCACCCACCCACCCACCCACCCACACACATCCATCCATCCATCCATCCATCCATCCATCCATCCATCCATCCATCAGCCATCCACCCACCCACACACACACACACCCATCCATCCATCCATCCACCCATCCACCCACCCACATCCATCCATCCATCCATCCATCCATCCATCCATCCATCCATCCATCCATCCATCCATCCACCCACCCACCCACCCACCCATCCACACCATCCATCCATCCATCCATCCATCCATCCATCCATCCATCCATCCATCCATCCATCCATCCACCCACACACATCCACCCATCAATCCATCCATCCACCCACCCACCCACCCACCACACATCCATCCATCCATCCATCCATCCATCCATCCATCCATCCATCCATCCATCCATCCATCCATCCATCCACCCACCCACCCACCCACCCACCCACCCACACACACATCCATCCATCCATCCATCCATCCATCCATCCATCCATCCATCCATCCAGCCACCCACCCACCACACACACACACCCATCAATCCATCCATCCACCCACCCATCCACCCACACACACATCCATCCATCCATCCATCCATCCATCCATCCATCCATCCATCCATCCATCCATCCACCCACCCACCCACCCACCCACATACACACCCATCCCCATCCATCCATCCATCCATCATCCATCCATCCATCCATCCATCCATCCATCCATCCATCCATCCATCCATCCATCCATCCATCCATCCATCCATCCATCCATCCATCCATCCATCCATCCATCCATCCACCCATCCATCCACCCATGCATTCATCCATCCATCCATCCATCCATCCATCCATCCAGCTACCCATCTATTCATCGATCTATTTGTCTATATCTGTCTGTCTGTATATATCTCCCAACGTAGAGCGGTAGCGGCGAAGGAGTGTTGGTCGTTCGAAAAGACTCGAGTGGCTTCCATTTTGCATTTCCTCTCTATTCGCTTCCATTCTCTCCACTTCCCATCTCTCCACTTCTCCATCCGTTACGTGTTTGTTTGGACGACGTCTGCGATGGAATTCGACGAGAGCTCTGTCAACTCGCCCGACCCACGTGACTAATTCACGTGATCAAACGACTGAGGCACTCGACCGACGCATTATTAAGCGATCACTTTTCGCTATCCTCTCAAAGGTCGACTCAGCCTTTCGTTCACCAGATTGCGATGGTAAAATGAGAAGTAGGACGTGATGGGCGCCTTATATGGCTGCCAAACAGTAAAATTCGACTCCTATAATAACTTATGATCATCCGTTCACACTATGAATTGTAATCATACTGCGTTCATGTCAGTTTGAATCAATAAACGAAGGTTATTATTATTATTATTATTATTATTATTATTATTATTATTATTATTATTATTATTATTATTATTATTATTATTATTATTATTATTATTATATCAAAATCGAGTGTAACTGGAAGGGCTATCCCTCTTCCATCTCGGGCATAGGGTCAACAAAAGAACCGGCGAAGGCCACATCCATTATTATTATTATTATTATTATTATTATTATTATTATTATTATTATTATTATTATTATTATTATTATTATTATTATTATTATTATTATTATTATTATTATTATTATCAACATTTATTATTATTCTCTTTCAGTTTGATATTTCTCTCAATGTCTCACGTAGATCTGTTCACTTTTGAGTATTGTATTTAGCCTATCGATTGCCAGAATGCTTAGCTGAATTGGTAGGAGCGTGCGTCCTATGCAGCTCTCTGCGTGCGTTTGCCGATTCGCCAACCTTAAGAGATTTGTATCTCGGTCTAGCACGGTCGGTAAACCAAGCCAAACGGGAAATGGTTGGAAAGGATATCATCCGATCAATTCATTGGAAAATGAGCAGAGTCCAGGCCATAACCTACGGTCGCTATATAAAACCACTGCATTTACATTTATATATCCATTCCATCCATCCATCCATCCATCCATCCATCCATCCATCCATCCATCCATCCATCCATCCATCCATCCATCCATCCATCCATCCATCCATCCATCCACCCACCCACCCACCCACCCACCCACCCACCCACCCCACACACATCCATCCATCCATCCATCCATCCATCCATCCATCCATCCATCCATCCATCCATCCATCCATCCACCCACCCACCCACACACACATCCATCCATCCATCCATCCATCCATCCATCCATCCATCCATCCATCCATCCATCCATCCATCCACCCACCCACCCACCCACCCACCCACCCACACACACATCCATCCATCCATCCATCCATCCATCCATCCATCCATCCATCCATCCATCCATCCATCCATCCATCCACCCACCCACCCACACACACACACCCATCAATCCATCCATCCACCCACCCACCCACCCACCCACACACACATCCATCCATCCATCCATCCATCCATCCATCCATCCATCCATCCATCCATCCACCCACCCACCCACCCACCCACCCACCCACACACACACATCCATCCATCCATCCATCCATCCATCCATCCATCCATCCATCCATCCATCCAGCCACCCACCCACCCCCACACACACACCCATCAATCCATCCATCCACCCACCCACCCACCCACCCACACACACATCCATCCATCCATCCATCCATCCATCCATCCATCCATCCATCCATCCATCCACCCACCCACCCACCCACCCACCCACCCACACACACATCCATCCATCCATCCATCCATCCATCCATCCATCCATCCATCCATCCATCCATCCATCCATCCACCCACCCACCCCACACACACACACCCATCAATCCATCCATCCACCCACCCACCCACCCACCCACACACACATCCATCCATCCATCCATCCATCCATCCATCCATCCATCCATCCATCCATCCATCCATCCACCCACCCACCCACCCACCCACCCACCCACCCACCCACACACATCCATCCATCCATCCATCCATCCATCCATCCATCCATCCATCCAGCCACCCACCCACCCACACACACACACCCATCAATCCATCCATCCACCCACCCACCAACCCACCCACACACACATCCATCCATCCATCCATCCATCCATCCATCCATCCATCCATCCATCCATCCATCCATCCATCCATCCATCCACCCACCCACCCACCCACACCATCCGGGCCCATCCATCCATCCATCCATCCATCCATCCATCCATCCATCCATCCATCCATCCATCCATCCATCCATCCATCCATCCATCCATCCATCCATCCATCCATCCATCCATCCATCCATCCATCCATCCATCCATCCATCCATCCATCCATCCATCCATCCATCCATCCATCCATCCATCCATCCATCCATCCATCCATCCATCCATCCATCCATCCATCCATCCATCCATCCATCCATCCATCCATCCATCCATCCATCCATCCATCCATCCATCCATCTACTTCGATTCTCCCACATCCCTACATTTATGGTTGAACATCTTCATTGGTTCTCCTTCTCGTGCTCAAATATCTCAACTGAGTGTTGCTCCAAAATATCTGTCACCAACTTCTCCGCCGTCTCTCTGCCACGATAGTGCGTCCTCTCAGATCCTCTCACCGGCTTGACCTTTTCGTTCGCCGTGTTAAGACCACAGTCCAGATCATTTGCCTGCATAGGTCCCTCTCTACGGAATGGACTTCCTCCTTCTCTGCTCTCTACAATCTATGCCTCTTTCTCACCTTAGAACCTTCCTTTTCTATCTATTCGGGTGACAAATAGCCTATTTCGACATTTCACTATGTTGTCGGCAATTTACTGTGCATTTATCTTATGTCGTTCGCAGTGCCGGATTAACTTTTTAGAGGCCTGGCGCAAACAATGCAACAAAACTAAAGTAGGCCCTCTATCCAATCAAATTATCAAAAAAATGGGGAAAAAATTAATTATATTGAAAAACATACTTTAATAATTTATGAACACAAAATGAAGCTGTGATAGGATCATAGAAGATTTTTTAATTTTACTTGTTACAGTTCAACTGTTCAAAAATGTTCGTCGAGTTTAAAAGTCTTTCTTCGCGCTTTTAAAGTAGAGAAAGAATCAATGATATCTTGAAAGTCAAGATCTGTCAAGATTTACGACTCAATGTTCAAAAGAGTTAAATTTGCCAATCTGTCCTGGCCCATTGTTGACCTCAAAGATGATTTTATGCGTTTTAAATGACTGAATGATCTTTCTCCACTGCAGTTACTTACAGGCAAAGTTAAGTAAATACGTAGTGCAATACAAACATTTGGAAAGCCGTCTTTCAGATTATAGCGGTACATTATATTCAGCATCTTTTGTGGAGTAACTGCTGTACCTGTTTCTGTCGATGGAAGTTGTTTTAAAAAAGAGCGCCATTGTATCCATTCGTTGGAAAGTTCTGAATAGGCTTGTATTCTTTGGCTCAAATCAGCGACGATGGCATCAATTATGACATAAAATGTGTCAATTTTA
Organism: Aporrectodea caliginosa; assembly: GCA_020284085.1. Lineage (NCBI taxonomy): Eukaryota > Metazoa > Annelida > Clitellata > Crassiclitellata > Lumbricidae > Aporrectodea > Aporrectodea caliginosa. The sequence continues at coordinate 103,675 of JACEVL010000369.1, forward strand.
AACTTGTCCTTGCCTGTCAAAACAACAGCTGGTTCATCACTGTCATCAGCTTTACGTTTAGGGCGGCGTGCTCGTTTTTCTTCAAAGTCTTTAGTTTTACTGCAGAAATTATTGGCTTGGTCATTGTATTGCTCAAAATTATGTCTCTGCGAAGTTAGAAATTCCAACAGTGACTTTAAGAGAGCTACAGCTGTGCCAAGATCTATTGTTTCTGATTGAAGAAGTTTAGATGTTTCATTTATTCGCTCTAGTATGGTGCTCCAAAAAGATGTTTAAAAATTAAAATTAAAAAAAGAAATAAGCAGCTACATAAACACTAAATAGTAGATAATAATATTACATGGAACATACACTGTGTCGTCTGTACCGTACGCATATCTATATTTTATTTGGTGATGGGGTCGATCCGCGCATAAATTGATTACGTCATACGTCATCATTACAGTACACAATTAATTAGTACGTCATCATTATAGTAGTAGTACTGTAGAAGGCCTGTTTTTATAATGCCCCCAAATTTCATATGCAATGCTTGTTTTAGAAATTAAACATTTTAAATAAGCCGGACTGTGACTTATATAAACAAATTCGATCGGATAATCGGATTTCTCAATGTTTTTTAAATTTTTACCCCCGAAAGAAGGTCTGGCGCAAGTGCGCCAGTTGCGCCATAGTTAATCTGGCACTGGTCGTTCGGATGTACATGGATACTACATTTCTATGAGTTGTTACGGTTAACTCTGAAAAATAAACATCGAACAAACTTTATTCGCTAAAATATTTCAACCTTAACAGAATCGTTACCATCAGCACAGAGGATGTGTTAAATTATCGTTGCAATTACTCTGTGATTGCATTTACGGAACAGTAACAGCGTCAGAGTACGACTTTGTAAAATTTCGATTGAGTGAAAGCACGAAAAGAGGCCTAGATCATGTGAAGCATGCAAGCAGTTCGATAGAATTAAAATAACTAACAAGACACGGCAAAACAGGCCAACCTAAATTGAACTAAAAGTGTCACAAAAACGCAAAACAAAAACAGCATCCGTGAATATGTGATGCCCTAGATCAGAGGTGTCAAACAGCCCGAGGGTCATTTCTGACCCCCGACGATGTTTTCTGGCCAGCGGAACCTTGTATAAAGACTACACAATATGAAAATAAAAGTTAAAATTTGACATTTGTAAGGCTTAATAAGTTTTATGTGATGTTCATAACTGAAAATGAAGATCAAAATTAAGATTTTAAAGCCTAATTTGATTGCATTTGTATGTTTAAAATGAAACAATTAGCCTAAGATTTGGTTCTGCAAAACATTTCCTGGGGAGCGATCCCATATCCCTACCACCATTTTGCTAAGGCGCCTTCGACACCCTGGCCCGCCGCCACTTGCTGGAAAATATTGCCACTAGCCTGCATTATAAAACGTTTGACACCAATGTCCTACAGGAATGCTCAATTGTACTCAATCCCTTACTTTGAATGAAAATTGGTCAGCATGAATTTGGTCGTGCGTATCATCAGTCCACAATTCCGCTTTTATTCAATGTTCACAAACTGGTGTTCGTAAACGTCAATAACGAAGACATTTTGTTTCTTCGTAGACTCGAAGATCGCGAAAATATTTTTAACAAACGTGATGGTTTCTCTCCATTAACGGTTCGTTCTTGTATTTCTAACAAACTGCATAAACAAGTGTCCTGACATATCTGAAATAATCGCACGATAACGCTCTCTGGTAAAACTTGAATTTAAGTGGGTTTCTCACGTATGGTTCCAACATAATATGCAGACTGTAAACTTTGGAAAATGATTTTACACACTTGAGCCAGGTACGGAGTGGGCTTTTTCATGCTGTTTCAGACCTGAAGCCCATGAGAACGTTTTCCCACATATCTGGCAAAGGTATGGTTTCTCTCCAGTAGGCCTATGTGCTCTGTTGTGCGCACTTAGATTACTTTTATTATTGGTTTTAAACTCACATAAATGGCAGTGGTATGGTCTCTCTTCAGTATGAATTCTTGCATGACTTTTTAGACACCAAGATCGGAAAAACTGTTTTTGACATATCTGGCACTCGTATGGTTTTTCTCCAGTATGGATTCGAACATGATCTCGTAGGTTAGAAGATCGGGAATAACTCTGTTTACATACCTGACATTGGTATGGTCTCTCTTCTGTATGGATTATAACATGGTTTTTCAGAGTTGAAGATGTAGCAAGTGGTTTATTACAATGAATACACAGAAATCGTTTTTCTTCAGAGTGGGTCCTTTCATGATTTCTCAGACCTGGATGTGATGAGAATGTTTTTTGACATATCTGGCAAAGGTATGGTTTTTCTCTGGTATGTGTTCTCATATGACTCTTCAAACTATATTTATAGTTAGATTTAAACTCACATAACTGACATCTGAACGGTTTTTCTGTAGCATGAATTCTTGCATGACGTATTAGATTTGAATATATAGAAACACTTTTTTTACATACTTGGCATTGGTAAGATTTCTCTCCGGTATGAATTCTTGCATGTCGTTTTAAATTTGAAGATATGGAGAAACGCTTTTGACATATTTGGCATTGATAAGGTTTCTCTCCAGTGTGGATTTTAATATGGTTCTGTAGACTTTGAGAATGAGCGAATATATGTTTACATAGTTCGCACTGAAACGGTTTCTCTCCAGTATGGGTTCTAGTGTGTGTTCGTAGTTTCGAAGAGCATGCGAATGTTTTCTCACATACAAGACAAAGATGTGCTTTTTCTTTAGTATGGATTCTCATGTGCTTCTGTAGGTCACAGATGTGCGTAAATATTTCTTTGCAAAACTTGCATTCGTGTGTCTTTGCTTTGTAATAGCTTTTCTTGTTTTCCATCGTATAAGGACTATCCAGTACGAATGATTTCTGGCATAGTTGGGAACTTTCTATCTCTTCTTGTGTTGCATTTCCGATGGAAAATGCTGATGAATGCTTGGAAGAAACCCTTTTCGACATCATTAATGATTAAGAATTGTCTGAGTTTGTGCTTCAGCTATGATTTTTGCACAAAGCCAGAGTTGAAAACTATGTACTTCTTGTATGTTTATGCGGACTGAAATTATAGTTCAACCTTCCAGTTGTTTGCCTTTTCAGTATTTAGCTCAGTAAGCAGTCATTAGAAATCTAAAACAGTACAGCATCGCAGTCGTAATATAAAAGACACATAGTTCTGGGAGCCAGAATCATAATTCAGCCAGCTCGATCGCCTAAGACAAATATCAATTTGGAAAGACAATTGCAATAAACACATTGAATATGAATACAGTCCGTATTTCACTGTCTAGAATAGTCCGTGGATACTATGTGTAATTCGTCGTATGCTACTTTATGTTCATTACTTGAATTAAAACGCGATAAACTCGTGGAGCTTGATTCAATGCTGCCGATTGTGTTTAGCAGGCTACCATCTTTCTGAGTGGCTGAAGCAAAATAAAACCACAAGAGGATGCATGGTGGAGAAATTATAGTTTCCAAAAGATATTGACGATATCCAAAAATTCCCAAGCCCAAATATTAAGTCCACATCCTTAAACCTCAAAAGGCTAAGACTTTCCATCTCGCGCGAGTTGATTTGACGAAAAGAATTCCGCGCTAAATAGAAGTTGGATTGATGACAATTATTTTAGCTTAACCCTTTAAAGGGTAGAGGCAATATTATGTTTTCCTACTGGTCGATGTACTTAGAAGGCTTAGTGGGCAGTGGCGACAATGTTGCCACTACAAGTTTCGGCTTCAGGGGCAGTGGCGACAATGTTGCCACAAACCGCCACTACAAGTTTCGGCTTCATGGGTATAGGACACAATATTGCCATTTTTTTTAAAAAGTCAACTTTTCCACATGACGAATATATTCCCTCTATATGGTTAGTTAGCAGGCATATAATGTGTAATTATTATTGTTGTAACTGTTCAGGGCCATTATGCCTTTAAAGGGTTAAACAGAAGTGGGATTGATGAAAATAATCTTGCTTAAATAGAAGCTGGATTCATTACAGTTATCATGAAAATCAATAAAATAATTTTGAATTTGATTTTTGAATTTCTACATTGGCCAGAACAGGTTTTAGGTCACAATAATTAAACAACAAGTAGCCTACAGTGCAACTGGAGCCAAGAAAAGCCTATAGCTCATACTAAGCTTGACCCTTCTTTCTTGATTATTATTTGTAAATGTATTTGATACTTAATTATAACTTAAATAGGACATAAATAATAGCAAAAGTAGTAACAATAATACCAATAACAGCAGTACTGCACCACGATAATGCCAATATCAATAATGACCAATAATAAACTTAATAAAAGTTAGAAGATTGTTAAAGTAATGCTAACATATTAGATGCAACTTATGGTATATAGTTAAAGAGAGGTGAGCAGATACAAGTATATTGACCAAAAAGGTACACATCAACATTGGAATATATTAAACACAATACCTCTTTTATTTTTAATAAAATACGCTAAAATAAATACAATTCTACCAGCACTATCAATAAAATACGTTAGAGTGCACGGCAAGCTTATAGAATCGGGGGTTATAGAATCGGTGGCTGAAGTATATAGTGCGTATGTTTACTGGCGTCGTGAGTGTCGGTTAGGGTCAGGTTATGCGTCGTGAGTGTCTGCTAGGGTCAGGGTTAGGGTCGTCATTAGAAAACCTGATACCGTCCGGAATTCGCGCAGCATCCCCCAAAGATACTATAATCCTTCATCCCCTGATACTATAACTTTGCCAAATGCAGTTTTACCGATTACCGAAATTCTTAATATGGGGAAGATATTTATGAAGATTACCCTTAAGTTAAGCATAGATACTGACGAACTAAACGAACGACGGATACGCAAATGTTAAATAGTGAGGACGTTAAGGTCCAAAAAGGCAGTGCATTGTTCATCTTGTGGATAAAAGCAACAAACTTTTTGTATTCAAGAAAAACATATTTTAAAACTTTTCAGCGAGAGGCATCACTTAATTCATTTCGGAACATAACTTAAAAAATTATTGAAAATGTGCCTTAAACGCGGTACTTTTTCTATTAGTTCGACCATTTGTGCGGATTTTTGGGCTATAAACAGACATGTTTAGGCGACAGCTAGAATTTCTTGTCAATAAGTCTTCATTATCGGCGATCGTCTTTAACATATTTCACTTTAAATTGTGCAAAAGTGTCTATTTTCTATATTTTACAACGTATTTCTATTTTGTATCACTTGTAATTTAATGTTCGTTACGCTGTCAGTTTTTCTACCACTTTGGTAATTTAATGTCTGTTGTAATGTTTCTCTGTGAAGAGCTTCCAGTTAGTCACGATCTGTCTGTCGGATGTCGGGTCAAGTTTACACTGACACACAGTAATAGTGACCAAGTCCTCAATGGTAGAAAAGAGATGGTTAACTGGAATCCAGCCGCCATCCCAGCGTCTTGGCCACAAATTTGACTTTTCAGGACCTTTAGGCTGCATAGGTTTACCAAAGCATCATGATTTTCATGAAATATCTCCATAATGCTCTCCAGTATGCTTTTCTCACATGAGTCTTTAGACAACCTTCATACTTAGATTTAAACTCACATAACTGACATTTGTACGGTTTCTCTCTGGTATGAATTCTTGCATGACGTGTTTGATTCGAACATTTGGAGAAACGTTTTTTACATACTTGGCATTGGTAAGGCATCTCTCCAGTGTGAATTCTTGCATGATTGCTTAGATAAAAAGGCTGAGAGAAACGTTTCTGACATACATGGCATTGGTAAGATTTCTCTTCGGTATGAAGTCTTGCATGAATTTTTAGATATGAAGCTAGTGAAAAACTTTTCTGACATATTTGGCAAGCGTTAGATTTCTCTCCGGTATGAATTCTTGCATGAGGTGCTAGACTTGAAGATGTGGGAAAACGCTTTTGACATATTTGGCATTGGTAAGGCATTTCTCCAGTGTGAATTCTTGCATGAATTCTTAGACATGAAGGCTTAGAAAAACGTTTTTGACATATTATGCACTGGTAAGGCATCTTTCCAGTGTGGATTCTTCTATGACGTGTTAGATCTGAAGATTGGAAAAAACGTTGTTGACATATTTGGCATTGTTAAGATTTGGCTCCGGTATGAATTCTAACATGTTTCTGTAGACTTTCAGAACGAGTGAATATTTGTTTACATACTTCGCACTGAAATGGTGTCTCTCCAGTATGGGTTCTAGTGTGTCTTTTCAGACTCGAAGAGTATGCGAATGTTTTCGTACATACCAAACCGCTTCTTCTTCCTTTGTATGGATTCTCATGTGCTTCTGTAGGTTATTGTTTTGCGTAAATATTTTTTGCAAAACTTGCATTCGTGTGTCTTTGTATTGGAATCACTTTTATTGTCTACTTTCGTATGACTATCCAGCACAAATGACTTCTTACATTGTTGGGAACTTTCTATCTTTTCCTGTGTTGCATTTCCGATGGAATATCGTGATGAATGCTGGGAAGAAATGCTTTTCGACATCATTAGTGAATATGAATTGTCCGAGTTGGTGCGTCAGATATAATTTTTCCACAAAGCCACCGCTGAAAACGCTGAACCTCTTTTAAATTTCTGTGGACTGAAATTATTGTTCACCCTCGCCAGTGGCTTTCATTGTTCAGAATGAATCTCACTATTAAGTAGGAATAAAACTGTACTTCTACTTTTCTTTTTCATTTATTTACTTATGTTATTAACCTAAAAGAGCACCATATTCATAATAATTATACCATCATAGAGAGAAACATAATTCCGCCATGTTGATCACCTAAGACACAATATGAATTTGCAAAGACAATTCCACTGTCTAAAGTAGTCCTTACATACCTTATGCTTAATTCGTTGGCATGCTACTTGCTGGCCATTACCTTAATTAAAATGCGCAAAATTATCTTGCAGTTTGATTTAATGCTGCTTCTTAAGTTTACTAGGCTACCATGTGCCTTCATGGCTGAACCGAAATTAAACCACAAGAGGTTGCATGATAGAGAAACTTAACCTTCGTGGGCCGAAACTCTGTCTCGAGAAACGGAGGACGGAGTGGAGTAGTCTTCTACCCCAAAGAAATTTGTAATATATCGGCTCACATGTAGGCTACAATAACGAATGAAGTGTCGATTCTAATATCTCCAAGTTCAAAGAATCGAACAATCGCATTGGGAATAGTGTGGGCGTAGTATTATCCAAGATGGCGGCCAACATGGCCGCCGAAAGGCAAAAATGTGTATATCCAAAGCTCGAGGGTACGTACCATACGTATTCTATTTTTTGAAAGGTACGTACGCTTTTTTTAACGTACCCTATTTTAGGGTACGTAAATAATAAAAAATAATACAAAAATACGTTAACCACGTCATTGCTCATCAGATTATACGTAGGCCTATGGGTTGCCAAGTAAACCATAAATAAAATTTTCGTGTATGATACGTACCATACGCGTATTCTATATTTTTAAAGGTACGTACGTATTTTAACGTATGGCTTTTTTAGGGTACGCGTACCCTAAAGCTCTGTGTATATCTAAGCTCATAGATAAGCTACAATGACAAATAAAGTGTCCAATGTAATACTTTCATGGTCAATGAATGGAAATATCGCATTGGCAATAGTGTGGGAATAGTGCTATCCAAGATGGTGGCCAATATAGCCGTTAAAACAAAAATATGTATATCTGAGCACATTGGTAGGTTACAATGACAGATGAAGTATCAAATTATATATATTGAGGGTCAAGATTTCGAAATATCGCAGTGGAAATAGTGTGGGAGTTACCCTCGAATATGGCGGCCAATATCGCCAAAAAAATATGTATATATCAGCTCATAGTTAGGGTGCAATGACAAACGAAGTGTCGAATTTCATATTTTCAGGGCCAAGGAATCGATTTCTCGTAGTTGTAATACTGTGGTAATGTTACTATTTAAGATGGCGGCCAATAGGTCCGCCGAAACACACAAAAATGTAGGGCCTATATATCATATTTATGGTAGTCTACAAAAATAAATTAAGCCTCGAAATTAATATTTTCGGTTTCAAGGAGTCGTTTTCTCGTAGCAGCAATAGTGTGGCCGTTAAAACAGAAATATGTATATCTTAGCTCATAGATAAGATACAATAATAAATGAAGCGTCCAATTCAATATTTTCAGAGTCAAGGAATCGAACTATCGTAATCCCAATAGTGCGGGAATATTGCTTTCCAGGATGGTGTCCAATATGGCCGCCGAAACACAAAAATGGCTATTTCTCAGCCCATGGGTTAGGGTTGACGGCCATATTGGCCGCCATCCTGGAAAGTAACATTCCCACACTATTCCCACTGCGATTGTTCGATTCCTTTACCCTGATAGTATTAAATTCGACACCTCATTTGTCATTGTAGCGTATAGGCCTATATGAGCTGAATTATACACATTTTTGTGTTTTATCGCCATTTTGGAAAGTGACATCGCCACAATTAGACAAGTATTAAAACTCAATTCCATGGTAGAATCAACACTTCACTTCTAATTTCAGCATAATTATGAGCTAATACATTCTATAAATACATTTCATTATGAACGAAAAGTAGGCCTAGTGACGTCGACGACGAAGTGGAGTAGATTTCTACCCCATGACACTTTGAACTGAAATACATTTATCAGACAACATCATAATGTGATGGTTTTGGTGTGAAAATATGTCAGGGGTCTTAACTTGTAAACACATGAAACGTCAAATTATAACTCCCTACTGTTGCTCCGCAATCAGCATCCAAACACCGCTTGGGTAGAAATCTACCCCACTTCGGCCTACAAAGTTTAACTTAAACTTCCCAAAAGATATTGACGATATCCAAATATTCCCAAGCCCTTCTATTCCTAATCATCCTTAGGGATTGTAGAAATTCAGGAAGTCACGAAAGCGGTGAAGTCTGTGATTTTCGGAATTTTCCGTTAATTTACCTGACTGCTGTGAATTGTCGTGATTCTGAAAAATTTGTGACAGGGGCGTTGGCAAGAAAACATTTCGGAAGGTTTTTAAGACTTCGAGGGGGTTTCATTGGCAATGGTCGTGTTTTTCACTACTTTCGGTTTTTACTAACAGTAACGCATTTATCTCGGGAGGATTGAACCCGTAAACCACCCCACAAATTCTCCCATCTTTTGTGAGATTAATGAAACACGAATTTAGCTACAAGGGATTGACGAGGGCAGGTAAGGACGACTAAATTAGAATACGAGTGTATGATCCGCTGTTGTCTCGATACAATGGCGAATAATTTTAACGCGAAAGCGATAGATTACCGAAATTTTTAGTATGCATCGGGAAGATATTTATGGAGACAACCCTTAAGTAGCGTAGCCTAGATATTGACGAACTAAAGAAAACGAACGACGTAGGCCTATAATATTCAAATGCTACAGTACTATTTGCTGTCGCTAGTGGTAAGACTTTAGGCTACATGTACATTGATAATTATTATAACGGGACATTCTACAGAAAGGGAAAAGCGATTGAAAATTGTGAAAACTGATTGATAATTAATCGACGACAGGATAAACATGAATTAATTTTCAAAATGTACATTTTGGAACCTTACCGAATGGACTAGGTCGCTGATAAAAGTGACGTCATCATTTTTGTGCTCATTACGTTAACAAGGAGTTTATATCGTATTATAGAAGGTGTCAAAAACACTCTTTACAACAATTTACGACTGGAATACTATCGAATTATTCGAATATAGCCTAAGTTTATTATTATTATTATTATTATTATTATTATTATTATTATTATTATTATTATTATTATTATTATTATTATTATTATTATTATTATTATTATTATTATTATTATTATTATTATCATCATCATCATCATCATCACCATCATCATCATCATCATCATCATCATCATCATCATCATCATCATCATCATCATCATCATCATCATCTTAAATAGGCCTAAAGTAAATTTTTTACGCGCGATAGGTCACACCCAAAAGGGAATCAGATGCGCTCTTCAACTTATCTCCTAGTGTACAAACGTTCAAATATCATCTAAGTCTAACGTCTAACGTGTAATGACCTTTTTATCAATAATTAACCCTAGGGCTACCAAGCTTTTTTGTAACACTGGCTACCAAGGGGGGTGGTTACCACCCCCTGGATTTCGTGTTTGGTTTTACATATCATAACTTGTAATATAGCAATGGATTCAGCATTCATTTTTGCACAGGATGGTATATTTGGTTGTACATTATGTGAATGCACCTCGAAATTACATCACTTTTAACAACGGAACCCATTAATTAGCAATATTTTATATTATTGCGTGCATTTTTACTTTTTCGATAAACAAATATAAGATTATGTGTGTTTTGAAACTAATCTATGTATAAAAGATACACACAATCATCCCTACACATGTTTATATACTATAAATGTACATCCATACATATATATCCATACATATATATCGGTTTACGTTGTAATGCTGTATTCAGCCATTTTCACACAGATTACGCGTATTATTATTTATTTTGATCACTTCCGGTATTCAAAAGACAAAGATGTTGGTATGCAAATGAAGCCCTACATTCCCTCGAAAGAATGGTATCTTTGTTTCTTTTCCAGGAAAACAAATGAATACGCTACAGACAAAAACTAAGGGGGGAGTGCTTCCATTCAGCCATCTTTCACGCATATTACGCGTATTATTATTTATTTTGAGCACTTCCGGTTGTCTCATGTCAACTCAGTGACCATAGAAATGTAGCCCCACATTCCCTCTATAGAATGGTATAATTTGTTTCTCTTAATATTAAATGACGGATAAGATATAGTCGAAAATCTAGGGGGTATCCACCCCCCCGGTGCCTCGGGTATATTGGGTATAACTTTTGAACGGTGTGAGATATCATCTCACATTTTACCTCAAAACGTGTGTAAATGAACCCCCTACAGCTACCTATAAGGTCAAATTTTTATTCCATACGAAAAAGTTTGAGATGAAAAAACCTAGGGTGGGTGGCAACCACCCCCGCCCCCTTGGTAGCCCGAGGGTTAAGTCCTCATTTTTATTAGCCTACTCATCAGCGACAGTATTTTTCCGAGCGGTGATAGAAATTTCACTGAAGAGCCATAATGAAAACGTCATCGTTATTCTAATAGATTGGACAAACCCGGTGTCAATTTAAAACAACGTCTCCGTTTAATAACATTTCAAGAAATTGCATTCATCAGTAAATTGCCAACGGTGTCCATTTAACTTCTTCCCTGTAGGATATTCTCTCAATGACCAAACGCAAATCGTCACCGTTTAAGCAGTTGGCGGAAAATTCGGTGGCATACCAGCAGAGACGATTCGATAAGCATTATTGCTGTCGTTCTTAACAAGTCGCAAACGTTTTTAGACTATCATCGGACAGAAATCGGTTTACAATTTGTTTAACCCTCAATGGGTCCTTGTCAGAAAGTTACGTTCCAGGTCCTTGGGGTTCAAATGAACCCCCTAAGTGTTTGAGAATATAAATCAACGATACGCTCTGTCTACCGGTAATCGAATACCATGTATTTTATATAAACATACTGTTCAATGTTTTATTTATTTATTTATTTATTTATTCAACACATTTATATAGCGCCCCTTCAGGAAATAAACCGACTCAGAGGCGCTCTCTGCGCTGGACTAGTCGATGGTAAGATATGCCATACGGCCAACATATTACACCAGTTAACAAATGACATAATTATCTAAATCGTACATTTGTCACACAGTAAATTATTGACAGAGTGTGCCGGACAAGCAGGCCTAGAGCACTTATCGCAGAATTTGCGCGTCTTCCTGTCACACTCGCGCGGGCACAGATGACAACGTCCCTGTGTCCTCTTCACTTTAGCTGGTATCTCAGTTCCTGCTTCAAATTCTCCAGAGTCCAGTTCTATAAGTTGGATTGCGTCCATGATCGGTCCTCTGAGCAGGGCTGGCTTGTCCAAACGTCTTCTTATAAGTGGCTCGACGGTGAATTACAGGTGGCTCAGTAGTCCAATGTCTGCCTGTTCGATCCACAATCGTGTTTGTGCAACCAATGAGCTGCTCCGCAGCGGTGGGTTGTGTCGGATCTGGAGTATAGTGCGCGCCTCGTCCATGAGAAAAACCACGGCGTGCCCCACGTGTACCTCTTGTAATTCCTCTTGCAGTACTTACACGAGCTCTTCCTCTTGTATTCCGTGTAGTAGATGGCTCCTTTACGCGCTCTTCGTCAGACGCACTGACATCTTCTGATTCGTCGGATTCCTCGGACACATGATCTTCGTTATCAGAGGCAGTACCAACTTCAGGCAAATAATCTCCATCTTCACTATCATCGGCATCACCTTCAGCTACACTGTCTTCATCAGGTTCTGAATCCTCTTCCATAATCAGTCGAAGAGCTTGAGCTGTGGTATACCTAGCCATCGTGTTATTTATTTTCTAATACTGAAAATGTAAGCAAAACAAAATGTCTGACTTCTAAAAAGGTCCAACTAATATCAGGAATGTTCTAACATAATTGATAATAACATAACAAATTATTGCAGTAGGCCTAATTAGCACCAATTACCTGAATTTGTTCATAATATCAACGTTATAATTTTGGGGTGCATTTGCACCCCCGATGAATCTGTGCTGGCAAAAATTGACGTCAACTTTTTTTTTATCGTTTTATGCATGAGTATATGAAAAAATGGTTCACTTACAATGTCCTAGAAGATAACTGCTGAAATTTTAATAATAACACGTGAGTAGCCATAGAATCGGCCATGGGGTGCAATTGCACCCCAAGGACCCATTGAGGGTTAATTAATAAAAAGACGACCCAGTACGAGTTGTCAGAAGGGGCGCCAACATGAAATAAAGGAGATGTAGTCGTATTAGCCTACTAGGTATTAGAGGTGGTGGTGGTGGTGGTGGTGGCGATGGTGGTGGTAGTAGTGGTGATGGTGGTGGTGGTAGTAGTAGTAGCAGCAGCAGCAGCAGCAATATTAGTAGAAGTAGTCTTCTATCAATCGTCTTCGTTGCTCTCAAAGGTTGCGGACCTGCCCTCAAACACGTGTATAACTTTCGTCCTATCTGAGCAGTTGACTCCGACATACATTATGGCACAATATAGTTCATAATGGGAAGACAGCGGATAGACGAAACGGAACAATATAAAACTGGAATTGGATCGCACTCAATTGTTCATGGATTCTACACTTCTAAAAGTCGATACTGATTAACTATGACAAATAAAGATCGAACAACTTTATTTGCTAAGATATTTCAACCTTAACTATATTGATCATGCATGTATGAAATTATCGTTGCAGTAACTTTTTATTGTAGTTCCGGGACACTAAAACAGCCTGAAAGTATACGACCATGAAGAACTTCGATTGAGTGAAAACACGAAATAGCTACAGTAGATCACGTGAAGTAAACAATAATAAAAACAACAGAGTTAAATTGCTTAATTAGACCTAAGATTAAGAGGCTTAACTAAATTGAACTTAAAATGTAAAAAAAAACGCTAATCAAAAGCAGAATCCTTGAATATCTGCTGTCCTACAGAAATACTCAGTTGCACGGCACTAAAGCTCTACTTTGAATACAAAACTGATACGCTTGAGAATCCGTCGTGCATGTCACCATAGAGTGGGTGCTCAACACTTCCATTTTTATTCTTCATTCACCAAAAATTTGTTTAACCAACTTTTGATGGTGAACGTCAACAACGGCAAATATTTCAGGTAATGCGGGCGCAAGTTGCGCACAGTGAAAAACAAGGGGGAAGTGTTTCTTTTCATATTTTATCACACTTTCTGCAAGTTACAGAATCTTCACTCACAGTCCTGTGAAAGACCCACTTTAATTGTATACATTAGTGTGAACCGGTGACCAGTGATGGGCAAAAGTTAACTAAAATGTTGAAAACTTTTAGTTAAACTTAAATTTTGTAATTAAGGATGAAGTTTAACTAGAGAAAGATAGTTTAGTTTAAACCAACATTCAACTAATTTTTTTAGTTATTATCCGAACAAAAAAGTTTAACTGAAATAAATCAGCAACTACATACGCAACTATCTTGTCATGAGTATCTAGTTTTATTGCTCAAGTCAAATGAACTGCAATGCATTGTATGATGCTTCATCTGCCTTGGCAACTGTCTTCATTATTTTCTGGTAGAACTGTAGTAGGACTATTAGTCTAGTAAGTTTTCCGGAATTCCCCCTGGACATTTCCACCCGGACATTTTCCCCGAAGTTGCACTGATTAAAATAATTCTTTACTTTAACAGAAGTTGGATTGATGAAAGAAATTCTGTTTAAATAGAAGCTGAATTTATGAAAGAAATTCTATGCTTAAATAGAAATTGGATTGATGAAAGAAATTCTTTGCTTAAATAGAAGTTGGATTGATGAAAGAAGGTTTTTGCTTCAATAGAATTGGATTAATGACAGTTATCATAGACAATGGTAGAGTTGAAATTTCGGGGGCGGGAATGTCCGGGGGGAAATGTCCGGATATCGCCAACTTTAGATAAACTGTTTTATCTTAGTTGAAAATAGTTTAAGTTTAACTACTAAAAAATTAGTTTAGTGCGCATAACTGCCGGTGACATCGTCCGATTAAGTCACTCGATTTTGTTAACATTATACTGTAGGCTACTTAATGTTCTATGGAGTTCTCGCACTTAATCGCGCGACATTATCGTCTGCATGAATTTGTTTTTGCATTGGTATCCATTGTATATGGTCAATTTAAAATGGAACCTGGATTGATGAAAATAACTGTTTGCCTAAATGGAAGCTACCTGGATATAAGCTATACTGATCATATATGTATGAAGAAATCTTCGCATAAATAGAAGTTGGATTGGTGATATTTTAGCAGACGAAACCTATTAGGCCTACAGACATATTTATCTCAAATATTACAGACATATTTATCTAATCAGAAATGAGCTAAAACTCACGTCGGCAATATGGAATCTGGGAGAGAGGAGAGGCCCAGCCGGGAGGGGGAAGTTGAGGGATTGAGCCCGGTTGTTTAGGGGGATAGAAGCCACTGTCACACATCCATTCGCATAGCTGCTACAGGCTTGTTGGTGGTTTCTGTAAACTTTACCATGTCTCGCATTATATGCGTGACGTACTCCACTGCCATCTGTTTGTTCCTTTAGCTCATGACTCTGCATAGCGATATGCATGAATCGATCGATCTTATACATCTTATGGCAGCAAAAGTCCGTTGACTCCGACAGAAATTATTTGAATAGTTCTCTTATGGCACAATACCGCTGATACTGGGGTTAGAAGGAACGGAAAAACATAAAACTGGATTTGGATCGAACTCAGTTGTTCGTGGATGCTACATTACTAAGAGTCTTGTGTGGAGCTGGCCATTGTCCACATAATTCAACCCCAATTAGTCATGTTGAATTGATCGTCTGGTCAGTAGGTGCTTCGGAATTGCCATTGCAATGAAATTCTCAATGCATTGCTGGCGGAAAGATAGTTTCGACGATTGCCCTACAACAGAAAGCGCTTCAAAATGATTGATTACAACTTTCTTGTCTGGAACAGGCCACTCACTGTCCACATAATTCCACTTCAACTGGTCATGTTGAATTGATTCTATTTCATACATGTATGAAATTATCGTTCCAATAACTTTGTGATTGCAGTTACGGGACACTAAAACAGCATGAGAATACGACAATAAAAATACTTCGATAGACTGAAGAAAACGACAGTAGATCAAGTAAAGTAAACAACTAGTGTAATAATAGAAACAATAGAGTTAAAATGCTTAATTAAACATTAGAAATTAGAGGATTAAATAAATTGAACTAAAAATGATTCTTTAAAAACGCAAAAGAAAACCAGGATCCTTGAATATCTGCTGTCCCAAAGAAATACTCAGTTGCACTGCATTAAAGCTCTTAATATGAATACAAAACTGATTATCATGAATTAGTTCGTGTATAGTACAATCATAGATTGAGTAGCTCCACACATCAATTTTTCTAATTTGTTTAACCAATTGTTGTTGGTGAACTCAATAACGTCAAATATTTCAGGTAATTTCTGATTGAGACTTTTGTTTGTCAGTAGACTCGAAGATCGCAAAAATGTTTGTTACAAAACTTTTGTAAGCAATTTCTGCATATCTATTTTGCGCTCTCAGCCTCATTGCATGTACAAGATGGGTGCTTCATATCGTTTTGCTTAACTATGACAAATAAAGATCGAACTAACTTTATTTACCAACACTTATCAACTCAAACAGCATCGTTACCATCAGTAGCCTACTAATTATGACTGTGTGAAATTATCGTTGCAATTACTTTTGTCTGCAGTTATGGAACAGCAGTAGCGTGAGAACACCACCATGTAAAATTTGGTTTGATTGAAAACCGCCAAAAAGCTAAGGTACATCACGCTAAGTATACTATCGGTGAAATAACAAAAAACATGTCAATGGAGATAGAGTACCTAACTAGAAACACACGTAAAACTTTGATTGAGTGAAAACAACACAAAAACAACCACAGTAGATAATCTGAAACAGTGCAAACATAAAAACAAATGTTTCCCGACATATTTGGAATTCGCATCACTGTTCTCAATTAAGGTTTTTAACAATAAATTTTGAAAACTGTAAACTTTCGAAACTATTTTACAAATTTGAGCCAGACACGGAGTGGGTTTTTTCATGAAGTCGCAGACCAGTAGCGCATGTGAAGGTTTTCTGACATATCTGGCAAAGGTATGGTTTCTGTCCAGTATGTGTTCCCGTGTGCCTCTTTAGATGACTTTTACAATTAGTTTTATATTCACAAAATTGGCAGTGGTATGGTTTCTCTCCAGTATGAATTCTTGCATGAATTATAAAATTACAAGATCGGTTAAACCGTTTTTGACATGTCTGGCACTGGTATGGTTTTTCTCCAGTATGGGTTCGAATATGGTCTCGCAGATCATAAGATTTGTAATAACTCTTTTTACATATCTGACATTGGTATGGTCTCTCTCCAGTGTGAATTCTAACATGACTTTGTAGCTCTGAACGTGTGGCATATGTTTTATTACAAAGAATACACAGAAATCGTTTCTCTTCAGGGTGGGTTTTTTCATGATTTTTCTGACCTGAACTGCTTGAGAATGTTTTATGACATATCCGGCAAAGGTATGGTATCTCTCCAGTATGCTTTCTCATATGAATCTTCAGACAACTTTCATAGTTAGATTTAAACTCACATAACTGACATTTGTACGGTTTCTCTCCGGTATGAATTCTTATATGCTGAGTTAGATTTGCACGTTTTAGAAAACGTTTTTTACATTCTTGGCATTGGTAAGGCATCTCTCCAGTGTGGATTCTTGCATGAATCCTTAGATACGAGGGTTGAGAAAAACGTTTTTGACATACTAGGCATTGATAAGATTTCTCTCCGGTATGAATTCTTGCATGACGTGTTAGATTTGAAGACAGGGAAAAACGCTTTTGACATAATTGGCATTGATAAAGCATCTCTACGGTTTGGATTCTAACATGGTTCTGTAGACTGTAAGAACAAGAAAATATATGTTTACACAGTTCTTTGAGGCTGCTATACAGCGCAAGTCAAGCCGTAGGATTATAGCTTATTGCTGACCAAGAACTGAAGAACCACAGGAGAAGTCACAATTTCAAGTAGAAAAACACAAGAAATTAAACATTAAAAATACAGTTCAAATTCAAAGCCATTTAGAGCGATCAAAGGCGTAACATTGTATTTCGACAGTAGTGTACGGTCATCGTTATTTGAATTGAAGTAAGTTTCATAGCATGCCAATGATTCACTATAGGGACTGCTTAAGCTCTATTGTGGCAATCTCAGAGTTGTCAGCAGATTAACAGGGTTATCCCGTAGTTTAGGTTGGTAAATTATTTGAATGTCTGCAATGCCGTACTTGATGCTGGTAAGTAAGCACTCTAGCTATGTCCATGATAACATCATCAATCCTTGTACGTTCCATTTCATCGTAAAATTTTTTTCATCAATCCAGCTTTCCACTTTGCGTGAAAAATTATCCAACTTCTATTTAACTAAAAAAATATTTTTCATCAATGGAACTTTTATTTAAGCAAAGAACTATTCATTCATGGGTCCAGCTTCGACTTATGGGAAAACAATTATTTTCATCATTCCAGCTTCTATTGCGTTCAAAAACTTAGTTTCATCAATCCAGCTTCTATTAACGGTAAAAGTTACTTCCATCAATCCAACATCTATTTAAAGATAGAAATGATTTAATCGGTTCCGCGACAACTCGTCGAACGACAATTCGTCTAACGACAGTTCGTCTACTAGTGTAGGCTATCTGTATCCATTACGGCTAATCAACAGAGGCCGCTTTCTTATAGTTTCGCTAAAACGTGCTATATATTCTCGGGAATCCAGCTTCTAATTACTGACAAGATTATTTTCATCAATCCAGCTTCTGTTGAATGGAAACCTATTTTCATCCATGCATCCAGGTTGATTTCCAGCTTATTTTTACGTGAAAAATTATTTCGATCAATTCAGCTTCTATTTCAACACAGGAATGTTTTCATCAATCCCACTTCCATTTCGGGAAACAGTTTTTTCATCAATCCAGCTTCCATTTTAAAGTGACAATATCAAATAACTTAGTAGACGAAATGTCGTTCGACGAAATGTCGCTCGACGAAGTGTCGTAGACAAAATGTCGTTCGACGAGTTGTCGTGACACCGATTTTTCGTCAGTCCCACTTCCAGTTAGGGAAACAATTTTTCCCTCAATCCAGCTTCAATTTCAATTTGACGATACAACATAATTTACCAACCTAAACTACGGGTTTACCCTAAAGTCGTATGTAGGGAAGGAGGTGGAGAAGAGAGGGAGAAGGGAAAGGCAGAAGGAAATGGAGACCAGGATTGGTCACCACCATTTTGTACGGCAGAGTTGCGGGTTAGACTCGGGATTTACTAAGTTACTCCGAATGCCATCAAATTTTACCAATGATACCTCGCAGCGAATGTAGTCAAGCGCACATTATATCCGACCTCTTGAAACGATGCCACGATTTCTTTCAATTTTTTAATTTTTAATTAATAAAACCGGATTGGAAATGAGCCGATCTCGTCACATTGATACAATAGTCCGGAAGTCACGCCCGCAGATCCAGAACAGGATGCACAGCTCCACGTTTTCACATTTTATAGCGCATTTCTTAAAGTTCATTTAATCATTCATTCATTCTGAGAATTTATACAGCGCCTTTTCAAGATATCTACCCAGATGCGCTCTCTATTATGAAGTTAAGTGTCATTACAAACGAAAATTTAATCAATTAGCGAAACAATGCACAGTTAGTTCAGAGTCACCATTGGCGGGCCCACGTACAAACGTGGACCCCACCAACGGATTCCCGTCGACAACCGAAGCTGGTATGGTCAGATTCGTCCTCAAAATAGTGTTGCTGGTAGCCTGTTCGATATCGCATGTAAGAGAATCGAAGGCTCGAATGAAGACCAGATAGAAAACTGTCTTACAAAGGAGTAGATCTCGATGATTGGAAAGATGACTAGTTAGTCATTTCTGGTTTCATGGATAGTCTGCTGTAGAAAACTAAATAACTGGCGTCTTTTGTTTAACCCTCAGGCTACTGAGGTTTTTGTAACACCAACTACCAAGGGGTGGTTACCACCCCCTGGATTTGGGGTTTGGTTTCACATATCATATTTTGTAATACATCAGTGGATTCAGCATTCATTTCTAAACAAAATGGTATATTTAGTTGTACATTATGTTAATTGCACCTCGAAATTACATAAGTTTTAACAACGGAACCGGCAATTTGCGATATTTTATATTATTTCATAAATTTTTTACTTTTTGGACAAATAAATATAAGATTATGTGTGTGTTCTGAAACTGATCTATATGCCTATATCTAAGAACATTTTAAACATAATGAGGCTTCATTTGTAACAATAACCTACAAACTAGTCTATAATATTAGAATCTGTATTAGATAGCCTACAGCGAAATCTAAAGGCAACGTGAAACAAGACTTCACGTTATTGTTCACGGCAGTCAAATATGTCGGCGGTCCTTGCAGTTATTGCAAGTTAGGCCTACTTCGGTTATTTTGTGCGAATGCTTCCTGTAAACTGGCTTCTCACTTCATCTTCAGTACTGTATCTGTTTCAGCTAATATAAGTTCTAAATCTTTAGCTGTTGACAAATATCGGTTAGCTTTTTTGATGCTGCATTTCGCCATTTTCACGTATTATTGTTTATTTTTATCACTTCCAGTGTTCAAAAGACAAATATTTAGGCAAGCAAATGAAGCCTTACATTTCCTCTAAAGAATGGTATATATATGTTTCTCTTCTAGGAAGAAAATTGAATACGCTATGGTCGAAAAACTAAGGGGGTTGGTATCCACCCCTCTGGTATCTCGGGTATATCGGGTATAACTTTTGAACGGCGTGAGATACCACCATGATGTTTACCTCAAAATGTGCGCAAGTGAGCCTGCTACAGCTACCTAAAATATAAAAATTATATTCCATATGAAAATAAATTATGCATAAAAACGTAGGGGCGGGGTGGTAACCACGCCCTTGGTAGCCCGAGGGTTAAGAAATTTACCAACCTAAACTACGGGATTAACGGTTAGGGTTAGGGTTACAGTCCTGTCGTCATTAGCAAACCTGGTACCGTCCGGAATCCGCGCAGCATATCCAAAGATATTGTATAATCTTTCATCCTCTGCCAAAATTTAATGCACTTTTACCGATTACCGAAATTTTTAATATGGGGAAGATATTTATGAAGATTACCCTTGTCCCTTAAGTAAGCATGGTTAAGTGGTTAAGTAAGCATAGATGATATTGACGAACTAAACGATCGTATGATAAGCTTATGCAAACGCCACAATATTAAACGCGGTCCGTAAGTTGCGAGACTTTAGGCTACACTGATAATTATTATAACGGAACATTCTACAGAAAGGGAAAATAATAATTGAATAATAATAATAATAATAATAATAATAATAATAATAATAATAATAATAATAATAATAATAATAATAATAATAATAATAATAATAATAATAATAATAATAATAATAATAATAATAATAATAATAATAGGCTAATCTTTTTCTTTATTGAAGCGCCTGACAAACGCACTGCGCTGTACATTTGGGTTAGGTTCGAAAGAGCGACATAACGAAAGAGCGACGTAACAAAAGAGCGACAAATGGGCAGCAGTTTTAAAAGAGCGACAGAAATATTGCTGATTTGAAAGAGCGACGTAACGAAAGAGCGACACAACAAAAGAGTGACAAATTGGTTATTATCGTACTTGGGAATAGAATAGGGGGTCGTGTATTCGTAGCCAGAAATTATTGGCTATTAATTGTCTTATCAAAGAGTTACTTCAGTTTCTACTAGAGAGAGTTTGTTTGTGTTTATTTAGAGGTTCGTTATGAACAACTTCTAAGGACTATAGGTGCCAATTATTACAGCCATTGTATTTGTATTTTGATGTACTTCGGGGTTCCGTACTCTGATGTTAGCTTCAAAAAGACGCGGATGTCGGAGTGAATAGGCGAGCGAGCGATATAACCATGGGCTCAGTTTCTGGAATTTGCGCTAACTGACCAGTCTATGTTATGAGATTCTCAGTTGTGCGAAAGATCTTGACCAGTGAAGAGGAAGAAAGAGCAACACCTAAGAGAAGAGAGGATTGCAACTGTTGTGGGGAGACATGGCACTATCCCTCTCGATGACTACCTTCGAGGGATTGCCCAAAACATGCACTTGACCTCATGTCATAGAGTTGTTGTTGAAGAATCAGACACTGAATTACACTTTATTAGACTCATAGCCTAGATGTAATGTTTTGACTCGATATCGTGAATGACACTTTATTAGACTTATAGCCTAGGTGTAATGTTTTGACTTCATAGAGTAGTAGAAGAATCAGACACTGAATGACACTTTATTAGATTCATAGCCTAGATGTAATGTTTTGACTCGATAGGCCTATCTAGATTTACCGCTCATAAATGAGTACATAAATATATTTGTCGCTCTTTCGTTATGTCACTCTTTTGAATTATTTTTCATTTCATAGGTTGTCGCTCTTTTGATACAGCATTTATGTCGCTCTTCTGTTACATCGCTCTTCTGATTTGTCGCTCTTTTGAAGGGCCGCTCCCAAACATTGGGGTACATTTCCATGTTATGCAATTGAAACAATTCACAAGAACACAAATGACAGAAGACATAAATCTTAACTACTAACAGAACAGACAGCCTGCAATACACGGCGCTAAGGAGTCGTCGGTGTCACGACAATTCGTCTACCGACATTTCGTCTACGACACTTCGTCTACAGACATTTCGTCTACTAAGTTATTTGATATTGTCACTTTAAAATGGAAGCTGGATTGATGAAAAAAACTGTTTCCCGAAATGGAAGTGGGATTGATAAAAACATTCCTGTGTTGAAATAGAAGCTGGATTGATCGAAATAATTTCTCCGTAAATAGAAGCTGGAAATCAACCTGGATGCATGGATGAAAATAAATTTCCATTCAATAGAAGCTAGATTTATGAAAATAATCTTTTCAGTAATTAGAAGCTGGATTCCTGAGAATATATAGGGCCTAGCACGTTTTAGCGAAACTATAAGAAAGCGGCCTCTGTTGATTAGCCGTAATGGATACGGATACACTTGTAGACGAAATGTCGTTAAACGAAGTGTCGGTAGACGAAGTATCGGTAGACGAAGTGTCGCAGACGAAGTGTCCGGTAGACGAATAATTGTCGCGGAACCGGGGTCGTCCATTATTATGTCAACAAAATAGGGGAGGGAGGGGTTTGGAAAAGTTTGACAGTTGTTGAGAAGGGGGAGGGGGTTCGGTATAAGTTGACGTCAAGAAATGTTTCTCCAATAAATCAACACAGACCCTTCCAAATGGTAGCGAAAACAATAAGAAATGCTAAAAATGTAGAAAGTGCTTAATGTTTAATACTATTAAAAGCTGGTAATAAACTAAACTCACATATTTTGAAATTCCAGATTGCACTTTTTAGTCTAATTTTTTTATGCGATTCTACATGCATTGAGCCATTTGTTTCTTTTTGTACGGGGGTGGGGGGTCGGGGGGGGGTTATAGGATTGTTGACATAATTTTCTCAGGGGGTCCGTCACTGATTTGACAGTCGTTGACAAGGGGGTCAAAACTGCCTAAAATTTGTTGACATAATTAATGGACGACCCATAATCTTGCAGCCGTAGGGTTGCGGGTTCAAAATCCACCTCAAAGCCGCCGCGTAGGGACCCTGGGCAAGTCCTTCACTCGCAATTGCTCATGCGCTTCGGCGTGAAACTCCGACTACAGCAGTAGTCGGGGAGCGCCTCTGAATCGGGAAATCTGGTTGGGGCGCTATAACAAGTGTTCAAATACAATACAATACAATACAATAATCGCAGTTGCTACCAAGCATGTCCGCCCTACGGGCTCTAACTCGGTACCTCTCGCTCTCTATGCCAGTGTGTTATCCAATGCGCTATCGCCCCCCTGAATGAAAATGGTGAAAACTGATTGATAATCGATTATTAACATGAATTAATTTGAAAAAGTAGATTTGTAACCTTTACCTCTTGGACTAGGTCGCTGATCATAGTGACATCGTCATTTTTTGTGTACATTTTACTCTAACAAGGAGTTAATATGGTATTATAGGAGGTGTCAAATTCAAATTGAGTGAATGAATGAGTATTTGAGTGATTGGCAGTGCGACCACTCTCCATTTTCTGAAATCCCAAGCTCTTGCCAGAAAAATCCCAAGATTGGCCAAAAGTGTGCCAATAAATCCCAAGTTACCGAAAAGAAAAAAGTTGTGATGAAAATATGAAATGCGTTTAAACTTTTGGCAATCACCATTATACACAAAAATGACTAGTTAACCTTTTGGGAGTGAGGTGAAGCATTGGAACGTTTCAGGTGAGGTGGGGTATGACATACCCCAATATATATTTTTTTACTTGCAAGTCAAAATATCAACTACATAACATTTATTGTGAGCTGAACTATCGTTCTGTTACCAGTTATCAGTTAAACTGGTGATTATCGGGAGCAAATAACTGTTTTCAATAATAATTGAAATGGCGCACAAAAGCAAAGCGGCCATCTGCAATTTCATCTTCGTGGCCCTTGAAACATGTAGGCCTAACGTTTGCGAACACGTGACATAATACTCGTAATAATGGATCAATTTTGCATCGATGCAAAACTATAAATCTAATATCTGCAATATCTTCTATTATCGACCATTTTTTTCTACACTGAGTCGTTACTTTTTTTTATTTTTTTAAATCATCATGTAGGCCCTATGCGAAAAATTATAATTTCACTTTAATATGCAACAACATAAAAACATGTGCGTTCAAAAGTACCCTAAATTGTTCTAAAGTGTCCGTATTTCACATTCCCTAAGGTAGACAAAAATAATCCAAGCTGGTTCCACTTTTTTGGTAGAAAACACAGCGTATAATAGCTATAGGATGTGTCATACCCCACCTCACCTCCAGAAGGTTAAGAACTCGCAAAGAAAAACCGGAGCATAACATTGAATTAACAATGTTTACAGGTTACAATAATAATAAACGTCTTTCAGACTGAGCGAGTTTTTCTGATCTGATTCGCTGCCACTGTTGCAAAGTACGGTAAAAACTAGTCTGTAGACCTTATAAAAATCCCAAGAGTGATAGGCAAAATCCCCAGGTCCCAAGTCTGACACCGAAAATCCCAAGATCTTGGGAAAAATCCCAAGCAGTGGTCGCACTGGTGATTGGCTTGATTGACTTACAATTACACTTTTACAAACCTTAAAAAATAGAGTATTTAAAAAATAGAGTATTTATTTAAAATTGGCTGGTAAACGTTATCTAACAGAACATTTGTATAAGTGCCTCTCAGAACCGCTGTGTAGCGTACTAGTTGTCAGGGCCTACTACGTAGGGGGGATGGAAGCAGACTGCTTCCACTTTGTGCCAGAGGAAAGTTTCCCCCCCTTAGTGAAATGGATGTTGCTGTACAATTGACAGTACTAACTCAACTGTCAACTGTTGCAATGTATTTGGCACAAACTTATTTTGTTAGTTAAACTATAACTATTTTAAACTAAAATAATAAAGTTTAACTAAATGTTAGCAACTGATTTTGTAAATAAGTTAACTAAACTAAAAATTCAGTTAAACTTTTTCCAACTTTTTAAGAAACTTTTTTGACAAACGTGAAACATAGTCACAATAGCAGAGTAATAATGCAGAGAGAGCCAATGACACTCTCACTTTCACTTTCAAGCCATGTAGTGTGTACTAGACCAATAAAAGTCCTACAACAGTTCTACCAGAAAATAATGAAGACCATTGCTAATGCAAACAACAATGCAGCATGCAATGCAATGCAATTCAATTGACTTAGTAATAAAACCAGTTTCTCTGATTACTCATGACAATAACTCATAACCACTGTCAAAAACCACTGTCAAATTTGTATCTTGATAGTAAGAAAAGAAGGTGATCAAGAGTTTCGTCAGACATATGCATCAGTTTAACCTCAGTGAAGGAAATAATCACTAATAAACTATTCATTTTTACTGAAGTAGCCTTTAATTAATTAACCCTCATGCGACCAACATATTTCACTGCTTAATATGACCAACTGGGGTCCTTTGGTACTCAAATAGCCATGGCGCGTTCAGTGCTTTCTGCTCTTGCTGAAATGTCACTTTTATATTGCTACAAGTTGAAGTGGCAACAGTTCATCGTTTACCTGTGTATTGTATTGTATCTATACATTTATATAGCGCCTCTTGCTGAGTCTCGCAGTGTACACCAATCAGAGGCGCTGTAAAAAATAAAACAAATGTGTACTATTACATAATCCCCGCATCGCAATATACCGTTAAAAAGGCGGTCCAGAGCTGGAGAGAATGACATACTATGGGTTGGAATATCTCGAAGGATAAAAAAGTTACAGGTGTTTAACCATTTTCAGCTTAGCGACTTGTCGCGAACCAGTGGAAATGGTAAAAAGTTCATAACTTCTACAAAAATGGGCATATTCTGAAAATTAATATATCATTTTATTCAGTTTGAATAGCTCTTTCCAACGGAATCACAGTTAATAAGTTTTAAATTAGAATATTTTACAAGAAAACCTGCAATTTATTCGAAAAAACACTAGGCCTATTTTTCGTAACTTTGGCCCTCTGGTGGGGCAGAAGACATTAATATTTAAAAAAAATTCGGAACAGTTTTTGACCCCATGCCATTAGGCCACTTTTGGTTGCTATAACTTTTTGAATTTCCAATTTTCGTTTTTTTCACTCCACCCTATTGTTCATACGATTCGATTGCTGCTTGGATTGTATGAATAATGAGGTTTTCACTGACATATATACATATATAATTGTATATAATATATTAAACGAATATATATATTAGTAACGGAAAGCCGCAAGTTTGTCATGGTTTAGCTTTCAATCATGAGTTGACTTGTCGTCGAATCTCATGCAAAAGCACAATAGTCCAGGCAATTTAGGGTTAGACCTGGGCAATTGCTTCAGAAGCAATTCATTTGTTATTATATCTTACCTCTGACCCGATGCATGCATATTTTACTGTTTTTGGCGGCCATATTGGACGTCATCTTGAATAGTAACATACCCGCACTATTGCCACTATGAGAAATCGATTCCTTGACCTTGATAGTATTAAATTCGCCACTTCATTTGTTATTACAGCTTACCTCTGACCTGGTATATACATTTTTCTTTTTTGGCAGCCATATTGGACGCCATCTTGGATAATGACATTCCGACATTATTGCCACTATGATAAATCGATTCCTTGACCTTGAAAATGTTAAATTTGACACTTCATTTGTTATTACAGCTTACCTCTGACCAGATATATATGTTTTTCTTTTTTGGCGGCCATATTGGACGCCATCTTGGATAGTGACATTCCAACACTATTGTCACTATTATAAATCGATTCTTTTACCTTGATTGTATTAAATTCGACACTTTATTTATTATTCTAGCATACCAATGACCGGATATATACTTGTTTCCTGTGTTGGCGACCATATTGACC
The DNA here is from genome assembly GCA_020284085.1 of Aporrectodea caliginosa. NCBI lineage: Eukaryota > Metazoa > Annelida > Clitellata > Crassiclitellata > Lumbricidae > Aporrectodea > Aporrectodea caliginosa. Next base: position 130,934 of record JACEVL010000369.1, read on the forward strand.
GCCATCTTGGTTAAAATGCATTTTTGGGGTGATACCGTGGTCGGATTTTGTGGAATTTTGGATATGTTATTCAGCAATGAAAACGAAGCAAGAAACCGTTTAGAAAGCATCCGAAGTAATTGTGCCCAGGTTCAAAGTATATTTGAGCTAGATTGCTTGGACTACTACTGAAGCTGGGGTCCAGCGGTACCCCACTGGATATTTGTTTTTAAAATATAACCTTAAAAGCAAAACTGGATTTCAATACACCAAAACAGTGAGCGATGTCCAAGTGACAAAGTCATAAAATACCGTGAAAAAATATTGGATAGTAAAAAAGTAGCACAAGCCGATGCCATGGTGGGGTACCCAAGGACCCCAGTTGGTCGCATGAGGGTTAACAGCATCGTTACCATTAGCACTGACGATGCGTGAAATTATCGTTGCAATTACTTTGTGATCGAATTTACGGAAAGGTAACAGCGTGAGGGTACAGCTATGCAAAACTAGAACTGATTGAAAACACGAACAAAGGTACATAGATCATGTACAGGCAGTGCAATAATAAAAGCAGTTCGATGGAGTTAAGGTGCTTATTAAAGCTAGAGATAATTATGAGTAGCCTATTATAAGAAGTAATTAAACTGAACTGAAAGTGTCACACAAACGCAAAACCTGGTTCGTTGAATAATTAGGAATACTCAGATGTACTGTACTAAAGCTCTTATTTTGAATACAAAACTGATACGCATTCATGAATCATAGTTTGGTAGCTCCAGTCGACAAATCCATTTTTATTCTTTGTTGACCAACGTCAACAACTTCAAATATTTCAGATAATTTCTGGTTGAGACCATTGTTTTCTCGTAGACTCGAAGATCGCAAAAAATGTTTTTTTACAAACCTGGTTTCTCTCCATTAAGGGTTCATTCATGTATTTCTAACAAAGTGGATAGACATGTTTCCTGACGTAGGCTACCTGAAATAATCGCGTGAGAATGTTCTCCGCTATAACTGGAATTTGTATGGCTTTTCTCAAGAATGGATTCCAACATAATTTTGCAGACGATAAACTTTGGAAAATGATTTTACAAACTTGAGCCAGACACGGAGTGGGTTTTTTCATGACTTCTCAGACCTGAAGCCCATGAGAACGTTTTCTGACATATCTGGCAAAGGTATGGTTTCTCTCCAGTATGTGTTCTCGAGTGTCTCTTTAGATGACTTTTAGTATTAGTTTTAAACTCACATAATTGGCAGTGGTGTGGTTTCTCTCCAGTATGAATTCTTGCATGACTTTTGAGATGAGAAGATTGGATAAACCGTTTTTGGCATGTCTGGCACTGGTATGGTTTTTCTCCAGTATGGGTTCGAACATGATCTCGCAGTTGAGAAGATTGGGAATAACTTTGTTTACATACTTGACATTGGTATGGTCTCTCTCCAGTATGGATTCTAAAATGTCTGTGTAAAATCGAAGATGTGGAAAATGTTTTTTTACAAACAATACACAGAAATCGTTTCTCTTGAGAGTGGGTTTTTTCATGACTGTTTAGAAGTGAATTGGATGAGAATGTTTTCTGACATACCCGGCAAAGGTATGATTTCTCTCCAGTATGTGTTCTCATATGACTCTTTAGATGACCTTTATACTTGATTTTAACGTCACATAACTGACACTTGTACGGTTCCACTCCGATATGAGTTCTGGCATGACGTACTAGATTTGGTGATTGGGAAAAACGCTTTTGACATACTTGGCATTGGTAAGGCATCTCTCCAGTGTGGATTCTTGTATGACGCGTTAGACTGGAAAGCTGAGAAAAGCTTTTCTGACATATTTGGCATTGGTAAGATTTCTCTCCAGTATGAATTCTTGCATGACTTTTGAGATGAGAAGACTGAAAAAACCGTTTTTGGCATATCTGGCATTGGTGTGGTTTTTCTCCAGTATGAATTCTTGCATGATTCTTGAGATGAGAAGACTGGATAAACCGTTTTTGACATGTCTGGCATTGGTATGGTTTTTCTCCAGTATGAGTTCGAACATGGTCTCGCAGGTGAGAAGATCGGGAATAATAACTTTGTTTACATATCTGACATTGGTATGGTCTCTCTCCAGTATGGATTCTAACATGTCTTTGTAAACTCGAAGATCTGGAAAATGTTTTCTTACAAACAATACACAGATATGGTTTCTCTTCAGAGTGGGTCATTTCATGACTTTTCAGACCTGAATTTTCGAGAATGTTTTTCTGACATACCCGGCAAAGGTATGATTTCTCTCCAGTATTTGTTCTCATAAGACGCTTTAGGTGATCTTTATACTTAGTTTTAAGGTCACATTACTGGCACTTGTAAGGTTCCACCACGGTATGAGTTCTGGCATGACGTACTATTATTTGGTGATTGGGAAAAACGCTTTTGACATACTTTGTTTCAGATATAATTTTTCCAAAAGCCAGCTCTGAAAACAGCCAGCGCTGAAAACACTGAACCTCTTGTAAGTTTCTGTGGACGGATATTATTGTCCAACCTCGCCAGTTGTTTACGTTTTTCAGAATGAATCTCACTAAGCATTCAGTAGAAATCAAAAACTGTACTTTTACTTTTGTCTTGCATTTATTTATTTATGTTATTAACATAAAAAGCACCATAGTCGAAACATAAAAGACATAATATGAGATAGAGAATTAGAATTCAAGAACAGAGTTCAACAGTTATGAAACAGAATGTAAAAATGGATGCCTACTTTGTTATCTGCGAGTGACTTTAAAGTGACGGATAAATCATACTAAAGTCCTATGTAGGGATGGAGAAGAGAAGGAGAAGGGCAAGGCAGAGGGAAATGGATTTGACACCACCATTTTGTACGGCAGAGTTACGGGTTAGACTCTGGATTTACTAAGTTACTGAATGCCATCAAATTTTGATTGATACCTCAGTGAAAGTGGTCAAACGCACCTATATCCGACTTCCTGAAACGATGCTCCGATTTCTTACACTTTTTTAATCTATAAAAATGTAATGGAAAGTTTCCGATCTCGCCATATTGACACATATCCCGGAAGTCACGCCCCAGATCCCGAACAGGATGCACAGTTCCACGTCGAACATTTTATAGCGCATTTCTTGAAGTTGATTTAATTATTCATTCATTCTTTCTGAGAATTTATATAGTGCCTCTTCAAGATATCTACTCAGAGGCGCTCTCTCAGCAGAGCGAAATTGTACTGGAGTTCGAGTCCGTAGTATCAAACTACTTGCTCTATAACAATTGTAAGCCTGATTTCTATTGGATAAGATTATCTTGTCAAACAAAACCTCAAGTTCATCAGCTGATTGTTATAACAAATTATTCATTATTAATGTTAGCATGAATCTCTATGTCATCAGTGGAAACTTCATTGTCACTAGAACAGAACCCCCCGTACAAACGTGGACCCCACCAACGGATTTCCGTCGACAAGGAAGATGGCATGGTCAGATTCGTCCTCAAAATAGTGTTTCTGGTATTCGATATCGCATACAAAAAGAATCGGAGGCTAGAATGAAGACCAGGCTGAGAAATTGTCTTACAAAGGAGTTAGATCTCGATAGATTGGACAGATGACTAGTTAGACCTCGCTGGTTCATGAATAGTCTGCTATAGAAAACTAAATAACTGGCGTCTTTTGTTTAATCAAAATCTGTTCAATTAATACGTGGCCATAATATCTTTTGAAAATGAGGTTGTATTGGCGCCTGTCATATTCTAAAGTTCAATGTAGGCCTATGACTTAAAATATCCGCAAAATAATAACCGCGGTGGAGACGTTTATTGTAAAGACTTGTAAAAGACTTGGATTTAGACGCCTGTGAAGTAGACAATGTCAACCAACTCATAAGTAAGCCTAAGTCTCTTATCAAATAATTATACCTAATTGAAAATAGGCTATTCTTTTATAGAACAGCCTTATCAGATTAAAGATCAGTGCAACAAAGGAGTGACTTCCAATAGCCATCTCTTTCTTTTGCAAGATTCAGCCTCCCAAGGATCCACTTCTCCAAGCCTTTAAACGTGTTTGTTTGGACGACGTCTGCGATGGAATTCGACGAGAGCTCTGTCAACTCGCTCCAACCCACGTGACTAATTCACGTGATAAAACGACTGAGGCACTCCAACGTTGCAACGCATTATTAACCAATTGCTACGTCGTATAATAATGCACAAGCGATATTTTTCCGGACTGTGGCGGTTTTTTGCGATGTCGTAGATAATAAGATTAATAGAAGCTTCTAATTATGGCGCTGTGTTGAAGTTTGTCTTTTTTCTTTACTGCTTAGTTTCCTTTCCTTTGCTTATCCTCATGATCTTTGTCTTTTTGATATTTATTTTCATATTGACCAGCTTAGGCTGATAATATAATTTAGATCAAGAAGAAAATTGTTTACATCAGCGCGATAAAAGAATGGAGTTGTTACTGGTTGTTCCATCAAAATACAATAGGTCTGCTTAGGGTAGTTTATTGTTCAGTGTTTTAACTGTGCCTATTATCGGTCGCATACGAATGTAAAACTAATTCATTATTTGATTTGTGCTGTCATGTTTAAATATACAGTATTAATCAATCAATCAATCATTCATTCAATCAATCAATTAGTCAATCAATCAATCAATCAATCCAGTCAATCAATCAATCAAAAGGAAGCGAAATAAAACTTAAACCAGAATATATATAAATTCCTAAGAGCAGTTGATTTATAGGGCCTATTCAGTTGACAAATATTTTGACCGTTTACTAGCCTATGCTGTGGGCAATTTATTGCATATCTATCTTCCACCCTCAGCTGTACATGGATGCTACATTTCAAAGAGTCGTTACTGGTTAACTTCGACAAATAAACGTGGAACAAACTTTATTTGTTAAAACATTTCAACCTTTTAACAACATCGTTACCATCAGCACTGACTATGTGTGAAATTATCGTTGCAATTACTTTGTGATTGCATTTACGGAACAGTACAACGTGAGAGTAAGACAACGTAAAACTTTAACTGAGTGAAAACACGAACAAAGCTACAGTCGATCATGTGAAGTACAAAAGCAGTGCAATAACGAAAACAGTTCGAAAGAGTTAAAGTGCTTATAACTAGACATAAGAATTATAGGCTTACCTAAATTGAACTAAAAGTGTCACAAAAACGCAAAACAAAAGCAGGATCTTGAATATGCAGTCCTACATAAATACTTAGCTGTACAGTCCTAAAGCTATTACTTTGAATACAACACTATATGCATGAATTCTTGACACATCAATTATAGAGTACTCCGTCCACACTCCCATTTTAAAATGCACCAAAAGTGTGAACGTCAAAAACGTCAAATAGTTCTAGAGGATTACTGAGTTGAGCAATGAAGCTCTTACTTTGATCGCAAAACACGAATTCGTTCGTGCATATACATCATAGATTGAGTGGTCAACACTGTTCTAATACTCTTTGTTCAAGAACTGTTGTTGGTGAAAGTCAACAACGTCCAATAAATCAGGTTAATTTCTGGTTGAGACGATTGTTTTATGTAGACTCTTTTTACAAACCTGAAGTATAGTTCCAACAAAATTTTGCAGACTGTGAACTTTGGAAAATGATTTTACAGACTTCAGTTAGGCAAGGAGTGGATTTTTTCATGTCGTCTCAGACCTGATGCGCGTGAGAACGTTTTCTGACATATCTGGCAAAGGTATGGTTTCTCTCCAGTATGTGTTCTCATGTGAATCTTTAGATCACTTTTAGTATTAGTTTTAAACTCACATAATTGGCAGTGGTGTGGTTTCTCTCCAGTATGAATTCTTGCATGACTTTTGAGATGAGAAGATTTGATAAACCGTTTTTGACATGTCTGGCACTGGTATGGTTTTTCTCCAGTATGGGTTCGAACATGATCTCGCAGGTGAGAAGATCGGTAATAACTTTGTTTACATATCTGACATTGGTATGGTCTCTCTCCAGTATGGATTCTAACATGAACTTGTAGAGCTGAAGATGTGGAAAATGTTTTCTTACAAAGAATACACAGAAATGGTTTCTCTTCAGAGTGGGTTTTTTCATGACTGTTAAGACCTGAATTGCTTGAGAATGTTTTCTGACATACCCGGCAAAGGTATGGCTTCTCTCCTGAATGCTTTCTCACATGAATCTTTAGATCAAATTCATTCTTAGTTTTAAACTCACATAACTGGCATTTGAACGGTTTCACTCCGGTATGAATTCTTGCATGACGTGTTAGATTTGGTGATTGGGAAAAACGCTTTTGACATACTTGGCATTGGTAAGGCATCTCTCCAGTGTGGATTCTTGTATGACGCGTTAGACTGGAAAGCTCTGAAAAGCGTTTATGACATATTTGGCATTGGTAAGATTTCTCTCCAGTATGAATTCTTGCATGACTCTTAAGACCACCATATCGAATAAACCGTTTTTGGCATGTCTGGCATTGGTATGGTTTTTCTCCAGTATGGGTTCGAACATGCAGAAATGGTTTATCTTCAGTGGTATGGGTCCAGTATGAATTTCATGACTTTTCAGACCTGAAGAATGTTTGAGAATGTTTTCTGACATGTCTGGCAAAGGTATGGTTTCTCTCCAGTATGTGTTCTCATATGACGCTTTAGATGATCCTTATACTTAGTTTTAACCTCACATTACTGACACTTGTAAGGTTGCACCACGGTATGAGTTCTGGCACGACGTACAATATTATTTTGGTGATTGGGAAAAACGCTTGACACATACTTTGTTTCAGATATAATTTTTCCAAAAGCCAGCTCTGAAAACAGCCAGCGCTGAAAACACTGAACCTCTTGTAAGTTTCTGTGGACGGATATTATTGTCCAACCTCGCCAGTTGTTTACGTTTTCAGAATGAATCTCACTAAGCATTCAGTAGAAATCAAAAACTGTACTTTTACTTTGTCTTGCATTTATTTATTTATGTTATTAACATAAAAAGCACCATAGTCGAAACATAAAAGACATAATATGAGATAGAGAATTAGAATTCAAGAACAGAGTTCAACAGTTATGAAACAGAATGTAAAAATGGATTCCTACTTTGTTATCTGCGAGTGACTTTAAAGTGACGGATAAATCATACTAAAGTCCTATGTAGGGATGGAGAAGAGAAGGAGAAGGGCAAGGCAGAGGGAAATGGATTTGACACCACCATTTTGTACGACAGAGTTACGGGTTAGACACTGGATTTACTAAGTTACTGCGAATGTTGTTCATTTACTAAGTTACTGCGTCAAACGCACCTATATCCGACTTCCTGAAACGATGCTCCGATTTCTCACACTTTTTTAATCTATAAAAATGTAATGGAAAGTTGCCGATCTCGCCATATTGACACATATCCCGGAAGTCACGCCCGCAGATCCCGAACAGGATGCACAGTTCCACGTCGAACATTATTATAGCGCATTTCTTGAAGTTCATTTAATTATTCATTCATTCTTTCTGAGAATTTATATAGCGCCTCTTCTAGATATCTACTCAGAGGCGCTCTCTGCGCTAGCCTATTATGATGTTAAGTGTCATTACAAACGAAAATTTCATCAATTAGCAAAACAATGCACAGTTAGCTCAGAGTCACCAGTGGCGGGCCCACGTACAAACGTGGACCCCACCAACGGATTCCCGTCGACAACCGAAGATGGCATGGTCAGATTCGTCCTCAAAATAGTGTTGCTGGTATTCGATATCGCATACAAAAAGAATCGGAGGCTAGAATGAAGACCAGATTGAGAATTGTCTTACAAAGGAGTAGATCTCGATGATTGGAAAGATGACTAGTTAGACATTTTCTGGTTCATGGATAGTCTGCTATAGAAAACTAAATAACTGGCGTCTTTTGTTTAATCAAAATCTGTTCAATTAATACGTGGCCATAATATCTTTTGAAAATGAGGTTGTATTGTAAATTTTTCAAATTCTAAATTTCAATGTAGGTCTATAACTTAAAAATATCTGCAACATAATAATCCCAGTGGAGAAGTTCTATTGTAAAAAGACTTGGATTTAGTTTAGGGTGAAGTATCAATGTCAGCCAACTCATAAGTAGGCCTAAGAAAAAAGACCAAATAATTATATCTAATTGAAAATAGGCTATTCTTTTAAAGAACAGCCTTCTCAGATTCAAAGAACAGTGCAACAATAGGACAGAGGTAATAGCCGTGAGTTCCTTTGCTAGATTTAGCCCCTCTTGACCATCACCAAGAAATGTGTACGTATAACTCTAAACCATCCACTGTCATGCTTTCCCACCAATCTTTCCCTGAAATTCATTTGCCAAAATAACCTCACATAGGCTAAATAGCCTACTTAGTAAATCCCTAGTCTTACCGAGTTGATAGCGATATATTAAGATGCAAAATGCGTGTAAATTTTGGTAATCTATCGTAGGCCTATTAGCGTTCTAAATTATTCGCCCATTGTAGCAATATTATTTTTTTCATCAATCCAAAGTCGACGTTGGTAAGAATCCTTTTCATCAATCCAACTTCTATTTAAGCAAGAATCTTTTAATCCATCTCACTTCTAGTTACCAAGTATTCTTTGCGTCAATCTAACTATATTCGACCAATGCTAGAACCCATACATTGGCGAATAAAATAATCAACCATTAGATAGATTACCGAAATGTTTAATATGCATTAGGAAGATATTTAAGGAGATAACTGTTAAGTAGCCTAGATATTGACGAACGAAACGAACCACGTATAATGACGCCACAATATTAAATGTGGACCGTTAGTTGCGAGACTTTACACTGATAATTACTATAACGGTGAATTCTACAGAAAGGGAAAACATTGAAAATCGTGAAAACTGATTGATAATCGACGATTATGCTAAGAAGTACATTTTGGCGCATGAAAATAGTGACGTCGTAATTTTGTTGCTGATTGTCTTAACAAAGAGTTTATATCTCATTATGGGTTGTCAAATTCACTTATAAGTTTACATGGAAATCAAAAGACACTTCCATAGCGACTATTATATTCAAATTACTGTGTTAACACACAGAAGGTTTCGACTTCAGAAATTGTTCCAATTTTTCATATGGGTAAATAGGTCAGCAAGAGAACGAAGACAAAGTTATTAACTTAATCGCACTGTTTTAACGGTGATATACGGGTTCATACGAATGTAGACTCTTTGCTGTAGGCGGAAGTTTCATTCATTCTTATTCATACAATTTAGAGCGCCTCTTTTATCCTACCCTATAATCCATACCTACCCTAGAGGCAATCGAACGAATTTAAATAATTATTCCATTTTCCATCCATGATGTTTCCATCCATGCATCCATCAATCCATCCATCCATCAAAATCTAGCATCCAGCTATCAACTAAATCCATTCTAGAATAAGTTCAAACATGAGTCGAACATCTTCATTGGCCTTTTCGAGTGCTCAAATATCTCGACTGGGTCATCCAAAACTTCAATTTACTGCGGATCTATCTTCCACCCTCTCTCTGCCACGATTGAGCGTCCATCAGATCCTCTGACATGGCTTATGCCCTGGCTTTCGCCGTGTGTACATCCAGATCATTTGCATGCATAGGTCCCTCTATACGGAATGGCCTTCTTACGGGTAGCATATAGGCCTTCTTTCTCTCACCTTAGAACCTTTTCTATCGGAGTAAACGCACTGTTAGCATTCAGAAAGGCTTGTCATGAAGACCTTTAATTATGATGAAATACAATACAAACAGTTGCAATCAATATCAAACCAGCATGGGAATTGTAAAAAATTAACTTGGGCGCTGGGGGTTTATACATTGATTCATGTGCAGTTTGAGTTCCTAAGAAGGACTGGGGGTTGAACCTCAACCCCCAACCACGACAATTCTTGAATCAAACAATAAATGAATGAAAACACAATCAACAACGTTGCCGTAGATCGTGTGAAGTATAACCAGCAGTCCAATAAAGCTAACAGTCGGGACCCGCCAACAGCCTACATGGATGATACATTTCTATGAGTCGTTACGGGTTAACTATGACAAATAAACAACGAACAAACTTTGTTTGCTAAAATCTTTCAACCTTAACATCATCGTTACCATCATGCACTGATTATGTGTAAAATTATCGTTACAATAACTTTGTGATTGCATTTACGGAACAGTAAAAGCGTGAGAATATGGCTGTGAAAAAATTTGAATTGAACATACGAACAAATTATAGATGATCATGTGAAGTATACCAACTGTTACGCCGACGTGAACTGAATCAAAAATACTCCTAAAAAAGCGCAAAACAAAAGCAGGATCCTTGAATATATCCAGTCCTGCAGGAATATCATTTGTACTAAAGCTTTGACTTTGAATACAAAACTCGTATGCATGAATTCGTTTAGGCCTACATAATCATAGATTGTCTACACAAAACTAATCTTATTGCACACAAACTGTTGTTGGTGAACGAAATCAAGTCAAATATTTCATTGAATTTCTGTTTGAGACTTGTTTCTTCATAGATTCGAAGATCACAAAAAATTTTCTTTACAAACGTGATGTTTCTCTCCATAAACCTAATTCGTGTATTTCTAGCTAAGTGCATAAACAAGTTTCCTCACAAATAATAGCGTGAGAATGATCTCTGGTATAATTGAAATTTGTATGGCGTTTCTCAGTATAGTTTGCAGACTGTAAACTTTGGAAAATGATTTTAATTAAACACTTCAATCAGAAACGGAGTGGGTTTTTTCATGATGTCTCAGACCTGATGCACATGAGAACGTTTTCTGACATATCTGCAAAGGTATGGTTTCTCTCCAGTATGTGTTCTCGTGTGCCTCTTTAGATAACGTTTATCATTTCGTTTTAAATTCACATAATTGGCAGTGGTATGGTTTCTCTCCAGTATGAATTCCTGCATGACGTTTTAGACTAGAAGATCGGATAAACCGTTTCTGACATGTCTGACACTGGTATGGTTTTTCTCCAGTATGGGTTCGAACATGGTCTCGCAGGTGAGAAGATTTGTAAAAACTCTTTTTACATATCTGACATTTGTATGGTCTCTCTCCAGAATGGATTCTGGCATGAATTTTAGAGCTGAAGACGTGGAAAATATGTGTTTACAAAGAATACACAGAAACCGTTTCTCTTCAGGGTGACTTTTTTCATGATTTTTCAGACCTGAATTGCTTGAGAAGGTTTTCTGACATACCCGGCAAAGGTATGGCTTCTCTCCGGAATGCTTTCTCAAATGAATCTTTAGATCACTTTTCATACTTAGATTTAAACTCACATAACTGGCATTTGTACGGTTTCACTCCGGTATGAATTCTTGCATGGCGTGACATATTTGAACATTGGGAAAAACGTTTTTTACATTCCTGGCATTGGTAAGGCATCTCTCCAGTGTGGATTCTTGCATGAATCCTTAGATATGAAGATCTGGAAAAACTCTTTTGACATATTTGACATTGGTAAGGCATCTCTCAAGTATGGATTCTAATATGGTTTTGTGGACTTTAAGAACAAGAAAATATTTGTTTACACAGTTCGCATTGAAACGGTTTCTCCCCAGTATGGGTTCTAGTGTGTGTTTCCAGACATACCAGGCAAAGGATTCTCGTGTGCTTCTGCAGGATATCGCTGTGTGTAAATATTTTTTTGGGCAAAACTCGCATTCGTGTATCTTTTGCTTTGGAATTGATTTTCTTCTTTTCCCTAGTAAGACTATCCTTCACAAATGAGTTTGACATAGCTGGTAACTTTCAGTCTTTGCTTGTGTTGCATTTCCGATGAAATTTCCTAATGGGAAGAAATGCTTTTTGACAGAAGTAGGGTAACTTGGGGTTGCATGGACCCTGGGGCTATATGGACCATGGTGTGTTACCAACTAACGTAGGTAGTCACTGGCTTTTAAATAAGTTTGTCTCAATTGGATGTTCTAATTTACAATAATACTCTATGTTTTGGACGTGCCAGATGTTGTTACTGATGTCGTTTGTCCGATCTACGATATCACGTATAAAGTTCGTCAGCTACTATTTGTTACTGAAATTTACCACCCAAAAAAAGTTAGTTACAAACGTCGGATAAATATAACCAATATATCATTTTTTCCGTTGAAATGTCGCGCTTTTGAAGGTTATACATTGTCATGCAACGTGAACGATCATATATTGCTTTGCTGTGGCGGCAGTCGTGGCCCCTGTTTGGGGCTGTATGGACCCACTGTGAAGGGGCTGCATGGACCACGGTCCATGCAACCCTATAGCATGGACACACTGTGAAGGGGCTGCATGTGACCACGGTCCATGCAACCCCATAGAGCCTATCTCAATTGAATTCTATCCTGTTTGAATACAATAGTGATTGAATCTATTTGTATTAAGCCCTGTTAGGCCTGTATTATTATTATTATTATTATTATTGTTAATATTATTATTATCATTATTATTATTATTATTATCATTATTATTTTAATAATAATTATTATTATTATCATCATCATAATCATGGATTCAGTGCCAAATATATACCCCTTTTAGGTGTGTCCATACAGCCCCGACATGGGGCAATATGGACCTTTTTGTAGGTTTTATTTTTTTATATATTGTGAAATAAAATTATGTTAATTGTTCACAAACAATTCTGTTTTTATTTCGTTATGATGAAAGTGTTTGGATGAAATTTAATTGGACTGTAAGGATACTCAATTTTGCTTAGAAAGACTCATTTAGGTTAAGGGGTCCATATTAATGCATGTTACCCTAATTGTTACGAACTGTCTGACTTTCGCACAAAGCTAGACTTGAAAACACTGAACCTCTTGCGAGTTTCTGTGGACTAAAATTATTGTCCAGCCTCGTAATTATTTACCTTTCTCAGGATGAAGCTCACTAAACTTTCAGTTGAAAATAAAACTGTACATTTACATTTCTCTTGAATTATTAATTCAAGTCGTTAACCTAGGAAAATAAAGCGCACCATAGTCGGTCCATAATATAAAAGACATAACTGGGAGACAGAATCAGAATTCCGCAGTACGATCGCCTAAAACACAATAATATTAGGATAAAAGAAAATTCCGCCGCAGAAGTAACATTTTCGACGCAATTCTGCGGCGGAAGCGTTTTGCGCATGCGCAACCTTCGGCGCATGCGCATTGTTCAAAATGCGGTACTTCCTATAAATTGGCGTCGTGAACCATGGTTAGGGTCAGGTTTGGCATCGCGAGTGGCGGTTAGGGTCAGGTTAAAACGCTGTGACGGTCGGTTAGGGTCAGTGTTAGGGTTAGAGTTGTTTTTAGATCATTAACCTATGTCCGAAAAAAAATTCCGCCGCAGAAGTAAATTTTCGCGGGTTGCGTGGCGGCATTTTCCGCCGCAGAAGCACCACGCATAATATTAATTTGCAAAGACAATTGCAAGAAACACATTGAACACGAATTTGCAGTCCACGTTTTCCACTGTCTAAATAAGGTTATTACGAGAAAGTAGCATGTCTACCAACGAATTTAGCATAATAATATTGTTCCAGGACTAATAATTAAATAAAAGCTTGATTCAACGCTGTCCCTACAGTTTAGTAGGCTACTATCTGCCTGCATGTCTGAACCGAAACAAAATTAACCACAAGAGGTTGCATGATGGAGAATATTAAAGTTTCTAAAATATATTGACGATATCCAAATTTTCCCAAGCCCGTAGGCCTATTTTCCTGCCAAAAACCCTTAAAATGATTGTTGTCATTCGCCGTGAATTTCCCAAAATGCGGTGAATTGTCGTCATTCTGGAATAATTTTGTGAAATGTATGCAACACGACTTCTGAAATTACATGTGTCGCCCTAGCGTCAACAGTTTTACAGACGAGAACTAGGAGCTACATGTAATGATGGTCTGTAATAATTGCAGACATTGACTATTTGCCGAACGTTACTCTGACATTACACAGCGACAGCGCATCGCAGTCGCTGTGTAATATTAAATCTGTGTTATTAATATTATAATTACATTGTTTAGAGCTAAGTCAATCCAACTTACATTCAACCAACGCTAAAACCCATACAATGGCGAATAAAGCAGAAGGCTAAAACAATAGATTACCGAAATTTTTAATATAGGGGTCTACATGGGGAAGATATCTCTTAAGTAACCTACATATTGACGAACTAGACGAACGACAGATTTCAAACGCCTCAATATTAAATACGGTCCGTTTATTGTGAAACTTTAGGCTACATTCATAATTATGATAACGGGACATTCTACATTCTAAGGGAAAAGCGGTTGAAAATTGATAAAGCTGATTGACAATCGTCGATTAACATGAATTAATTATTAAAAAGCACATTTGGAACCTTACCTAGAAGACCAGGTCGTTGATAATAGTGACGTCAATTTTGTGTGCTCATTACGTTAGCAAGGAGTTTATATCGTATTGCAGGAGGTGTCAAAACCACTCTAGATGCAGTTTAAGTTGGCAATCAAATTTTACATTGCACTAAACTAGCGATTTTATATTCACATAATTTTGCGAGTATTTAACTCATAGCATAAGATTTTCAGACAATTTTGCATTTTTTAAATTCGGGATATTAACCCTCGGGTTACCAAGATTTTTTATCGACATCGCCTAGCAAGGGGGGGGGAGTGGTTACCACTTCCCCCTAGATTTCGTGTTTGGTTTTAAATATCATATCATGTAATACAGCAATTGATTCAGCATTCATTTCTGAACAAAATGGTATATTTAGTTGTAAATTATATGAATTCACCTCGAAATTACATAATTTTTAACAACGGAACCGATCCATAATTAGGGATATTTTATATCATTGCGTGCATTGTACTTGTTGGATAAACAAATATAAGATTATGTGTGTTTTGAAACTGATCTATGTATCCAAGAACATTTTAAATATTATGAGGCTTCATTTGTATTTTGTAACAATAATAGCCTACAAACTAGTCCATAGTCTGTTTTAGTTGCCGCGAAATCTAAAGGAATGCATGCTATATCAACATGAAACAAGACTTTACGTTATTGTTCACGGCAGTCAAATATGAGTGGTCCTTGCAGTTATTGCAAGTTACTCCCGTTGTTTTGAGCGAATGCTTCCTGCAAACCGGCTTCTCACTTCATCTTCGGTATCTGTTTCAGCTATAGTCGAAAAACTAAGGGGAGTGGTAACCCCTCTCGTACCTCGGCTATATCGGGTATAACATTTTAATGCGGTGGGATACCACCATGATGTTTACCTAAAAATGTGCGCAAATGAACCTCCTACAGCTACCTAAAATTATAAAATTATATTCCATATGGAACAAGTTTGGGAAGCAAAAAACGTAGGGGGGTGGGTGGTAACCACCACCTCTTGGTAGCCCGATGTTTAACAACTTGCTTCCGAAATATCAGTCGGGCATTCGTAGGGCCACTCCACCGTAAGACATTTCAACCTAAAACAAAGTTAACATACATGTATGAAATTATTGTTGCAATAACTTTGTGATTGCAGTTCCGGGACACGAAAACAGCCTGAGAGTTTACGAACATGAAAAACTTCGACTGAGTGAAAAAACGACAAAGCAACAGTAGATCATGTAAAGTAAACAATCAGTGCAATAATAGAAACAACAGAGTTAAAATGCTTAATTAGACATTAGAAGAAGGCGATTAACTAAACTGAACTAACTGAACTAACAATATTTTTAAAAACGCAAAACAAAGCAGGATCCTTGAATATTTGCTTTTCTACAGAAATACTCAGTTGCACTGCACTAAAGCCCTCACTTTGAATAAAAAATTCATATGCAAGCAAATCGTTCGAGCGTATCGTCACAGATTGAGTAGCTCCACATTTCCATTTTTCTAATTTTTTCACCAACTGTTGTTGGTGAACTCAATAACGTCCAATATTTCAGGTAATTTCTGGTTGAGGCTTTTGTTTCTCCGAAGACTCTAAGATCGCGAAAATGTTTTTTCCAAAGCTTTCGTGTTATCGTCATTTAGGTTTAATTTACATATTTCTGACGAAGTGAATTAAAATGTTTCCTGACATACCTGAAATAATCGCGTGACAATGTCTTCTAGTATAACTGGAATTCGCAAGACAGTTTTCAAGTAAAGTTTTCAACATAATAAATTTTGCAGACTGTAAACTTTCGAAAATGTTTTACAGACTTGAGATAGACACGGAATGGGTTTTTTCATGATATCTCAGACCTGAAGCCCATGAGAACGTTTTCTGACATTCCCGGCAAAGGTATGGTTTCTCTCCAGTATGTGTTCTATTGTGACTCTTTAAATGACTTTTACTATTAGTTTTATACCCACATAATTGGCAGTGGTATGCATTCTCTCCAGTGTGAATTCTTTCATGACGTTTGAGATTAGAAGATTGGATAAACCGTTTTTGACATGTCTTGCATTGGAATTGTTTTTCTCCAGTATGGATTCGAACATGATTTCTACGCTGAGTAGATTGGGAATACCGCTTCTTACATATCTGACATTGGTATGGTCTCTCTCCAGTATGGATTCTAACATGACTGTGAAGCATTGAAGCTGCGGAAAATGTTTTGTTACAAAGAATACACAGAAATGGTTTCGCGTCAGAGTGGACTTTTTCATGACTGCTAAGACCTGAAATGCTTGAGAATGCTTTCTGACATACCCGACAAACGAATGGCTTCTCTCCAGTATGTGTTCTCGTATGAACCTTCAGACAAGCTTCATACATAGATTTAAACTCACATAACTTGCATTTGTAGGGTTTCACTCGGGTATGGATTCTTGCATGAACTCTAAGATTTGAAGATTGAGAAAAACGTTTTTGACACATTTGGCATTGGTAAGATTTTTCTCCAGTATGAATTCGTGTATGAGTTGTTAGAGTTGAAGAATATGAAAAACGGTTCTGACATATTTTGCATTGGTAGGGCATCTCTCCAGTATGGATCCTTGCATGATTTGTTAGACTGGAACACTGAGAAAAACGTTTTTGACATGTTTGGCATTGATAAGATTTCTCTCCGGCATGCATTCGTGCATGACGTGCTAGATGCGAAGATTGGTAAAAGCGTTTTTGACATATTTTGCATTGATAGGGCATCTCTCCAGTGTGGATTCTTGCATGACCTTTTAGACTCGAACACTGAGAAAAACGTTTTTGACATATTTGGCACTGGTATGATTTTTCTCCAGGGTGGATTTTAATATGGTTCTGTAGATGGGAACTTTCTGTCTTTTCTTGTATTGCATTTACAATGGAATATCCCAATGAATGTTTGAAAGAAATGCTTTTCGACATCATGATTATGATGTAAGAGAGTTTGTGCTTCAGATATGATTTTTACACAAAGCTAAAGTTGAAACACTTAAGCTCTTGTAAGTGTCTTTGGACTGATATTATTGTCCAAGCCGGCCATTTGTTTGCCTTTTTCAGTTTGAAGTTCTCTAAGCGTTCAGTAGAAATATAGGTACTTGTCGGTTTTACGACCCCCAAAAAGTGTTCATATCGTCACTTTGAAATGGAAGCTGGATTGATGAAAAAAATTGTTTCCCGATATGGACGTGGGATTGATGAAAACATTCCTGTGTTTAAACAGAAGCTGGATTGATAGAAATAATTTTTCCCGTAAATACGCTGGATGGATGAAACTAAGTTTTCGATTGAATATATCCTGTATTTTAGCGTATTTTATTATTTATCTTGTCTGCCTGCGTAAATGGAAGTTGGATTGATGAAAATAATTCTTTGCGTAAATAGTAGTTGGATTGATGGATATGAGGAATTTTAAATCACGTAATATATGAAGAATTTTGGGGGTCGTAAAACCGACAAGTACCGAAATATAATATAGTCCATTTTCTTTTATCTTGCCTCTATAAATTCATATTTTAACCTAAAAAATAAAAAAAGGATCATAGTCTTAATATAAAAGACATATAATTATGGGAGACAGAATCAGAATTCCGCCTGGTTGTTCGCCTAAAACACAGTATGAGTTTGCAAAGACAATTACAACAAACACATTAAACATGAATAAACAGTCTGTGTTAAACCTAGGACTAATATGGAAAGGATAAGAAACAGCAACGTGTCAACCAATCAGAGATCGTCTTTTCCGATGCATCGCCGGCGATGTCTGTGATCGTCTATTTTTAGATGAGTGACATCCGGGTACTTAGCAGGATAGCTTCGAACCGAGAAAAAGTAAACACCGCGAACTGTAACGACGGTTTTAATACAATTTATACAAACAAATAAATAGACTGAAGTTAAGTCACAGAGAGGATGCCCAAACCCTGCAGCTATGGACTCTGCAAGAATGTGCAAGGTCGTTCGGGCTGTCGATTTTTCCAGTTTCCGTCATTGCGTAGAGACCCGGAACGGAGACGGCTGTGGGCTGTACGGTGCAAGAGAAAAACTGCGGACGGAACGACATGGGAGCCAAATCCGAATACAGAATATGTCTACGTGTGTTCGGACCATTTCATTACAGGTTGGTGTGTTGTCATTCTAATACCTATGGATTTCAGAAAGTCCTAGATTATGCTAACTACTTTTTTGTGATCTTGGCTTCTAACATCACAACCGATCTGGAATTAGATCGGGTGCGGGCCGAATCCCCGAAAGGAATTTCGGCCTGATCCCCGAAATTGATTTTCTAAGTTTGACCCGAATGAATATAATTAGCAAATAAACATGTGAATACGCAGTGTGTCAAGGCCACGCTAGGTCTATGTCATGTTTACAATTTAACTTTGAATAGCTCGGGCGCTTTCTATAAAACTGTTTTCGGGAAATCGGGCTTTTGTCTGTTTTCGTTTTCGGGCTGACCCCATTAGATCATATTAGTGCCTGTGGGCTCTTAAGCAGGAACTTCAATGACTCTTTAAGCGCACTAGTCCGCAATTTGGTTCGTCTTGGCTTCCTAGCCAAATCTTTACCCACCTTTGAAAAAGCTAACCAAGACCTCTTTGGAAACAACTGAAACAATCCTGACCCGTGGGAGGAATTAATTGAAGACTGAAGGAGATATAGCCTCTAAGACCTACTACCCTATGCATTGCACTGGTCATAACGAGTGTTAGTAGCAAAGCCAGTTGGTAATTAACAAGAAAAAGAACAAGCAAGGACAATATCTACTCTTATGATAGGAGAACGTTACATTACAAATTCAAATTGCATTTATATTGATAATTGAAGTTGAACAATACTTTTTCAGGTGAACCGTGGAATTCTAAAACTCATCCAGATTATGCACCCAGTATCCTGTGTAGAACTGCAGACAGTCAAGAAACGCAAAAAGCAACCCAAGCTCTACAGAGGTCAGTTCTGGCTTGACAATTACATGTAACGAATGGGCAAGACACCCTTAAAGCCAATCAGATCACGTATTTCAATATTTGAGAAATATTTCTCTTCATTGTTTTTTTGTATTTCAGATATAGGTATAAATGTACTCTGTGTTTATAACCGCAGACATAATAAATTATATGTTGAGACAAGGGCTCGGCCAAATGAGCCGATGCTAACACTAGCTAGTTTGATCATAGTTGGTTCGTGGGAATAGTCTGTTGACCTTATAATACAGCAACATTGTGCTTGTTAAGTTATATCTATACAATACAACTGATCTTTGATATCGCCCTTCTTATTAAGGTTGCCCCAAGCTCAGAAGTGCCACACGCCTCGGCGGCGCAGAAGCAATTATATTGCAGAGCAATTGTGTGCGAAGGACTTGCTCAAGGTCCATACGCGGACAGCTTGAGGTGGATTCGAATCTGCAACCCTCCGGCTGCAAGGCACCGAACATACCACTACACCGCCGCGCCCCATATCTGGGACAAACTGTCTCCGGTTATACCAGACACATACCATACAGTTTTTTAATGTAATTCTGTATGCCTATTATGTTGTATTTTTTACAGATTTACAAAGGCATTGAATAGAACATTAACATGCAACATACTTTCACCTACAACATCAGCCATCCTAAATGAGAAGACCGTCTGTACTCCATGTTCGGAGGACAATTCCATCCAGACGATTTGTTCACCTATGGAAACAGATGCAGATGACACAGCTTCGCTTCCAAATACCCCAAGTGGTGACACACAAGTGGAGCTCACTATTACAAATTTCACAGACAATTCCATCCAGACGATTTGTTCACCTATGGAAACAGATGCAGATGACACAGCTTCGCTTCCAAATACCCCAAGTGGTGACACACAAGTGGAGCTCACTATTACAAATTTCACAGTGAATTCCTTAAACTTACACGACTTTATTTTTTCTTGTAAAAACAGCAACATTACTTTCATTACAATTAGTGATGAAATTAATCCCCGAATTAAGATATCAGTTGTGTTCGATGTCAATTTCAAGCCATGGGTGCATGTATTTGGTAAACTTCTTGATGAAAGTAACTACTTATGGAAGCATTTGCCAGTATCATTTAATTGTGTGAAAAACATACAATTACTTTTAGATGGTCTCCACTTTGCATTAGTCTGTTCTGGTATTGACAGTCCCAAATTAATCAATTCAATGATCATGAAAGACAGCAGGCTGGCTGTCTGTGCAGATGATCAAGGTGGAAGAGCGCGGTCCATCAGCTGTGATTTACTCATATGCAGTGGTAGCATTTGTGCAACTTGTAGCAGACTTAAAAGATGTTTACTTATGAGGCATTTAAGAAGTGAACCACAGTGTTCACATCAGGACATAACACGTTCACGAAAGCCTAATGCATCATTGAGTTCCCCATTGAAGTTGGCTAAGCTAGCACAGTTAGCTCATAGAAATAAACGGTATGGGAAGGAAATTGCTAGCCTCAAACTGAAATTGGAAAGAAACCGGAAGTATTGTGCAAGCGTAATAGCAACACAGGGTGAGAAGCTCAACGGCGTTGATACTGACACAGTAATGCAACTGGCCAACGAGTGTAAGGACACCATCTTGGGAGAATTCCCAAAAGGTTCCTTTCAGCGTATTTTCTTTGAGCAGCAAATTCAATACAACAGTTTGAAAGCAAAATCTAGTATGCGATGGCATCCTGCAATAATACGGTGGTGTCTGTTTATCAGAAGCAAATCGGCCAAAGCATATGATGGGATTCAATCTGTTCTTAGTCTTCCTTCTAACCGTACTTTGTACGATTACACACATTATACGGAACATGGAATTGGAATGAACCCTAAAACTGTGGAACAATTAATTAGTGCAGCCAATCAGCTAGGTTGTTACAGCCAGCCGCATCGCTCATTTGTTGGCATATTGCAAGATGAAATTAAAATAAAGTCCGACCTGGTCTACCATAAAACCACAGGTGAATTGATAGGCTTTGTGAATCTGGATACTGTTGCCAATGAAATTTTGAATTTGGAACATCTGAAAGGCAGCAGTAAACCATTAGCTGAGCACATGCTTGTTATTATGGTTCGTGGAATCACAACTAGCCTTTGTTATCCCCTTGCATCGTATGCAACTAAATTGTTGACTGGTAGCACACTGTACACTATAATGTGGGAGGCTATCGAATGTGTTGAGGTTGTAGTTGGACTCCGTGTTTTGTATATATGCTGTGATGGTGCAGTACAAAATCGCAAATTTTTCCAGCTTCATGTGCATAGTGATGAAGCAAGTCACAAAATGAGAAATTTGTATGCAACTGATAATCGTGAGATTTACTTTATATCTGACCCACCACATCTTCTTAAAACAGCACGGAACTGCTTTGCAAACTCATCTGCCCACAGCAAAACTCGGCACATGTGGTTTAATGATGATATCAGCTGGAGTCATGTGGTGCGATTGTATGATGAGCACTGTTATCACTCAGTATTCAGACTTTGCCCCAAACTGACACGAGATCATATTGAATTAACTTCATTTTCAAAAATGCGTGTAAGTCTGGCCGCGCAAGTCTTAAGTGATACTGTTGCAAATGCTCTGGATCTGGCATATGGAGAACCAGTTAAGAGTACTGCTCACTTCATTCGCATTATGAACAAATGGTTTGACATAGTTAATGTGAAGAATTTGTTTGAGGGTCGAAATACACGAAACGCTAATCTCGATCCATTTACTGACAGTAATGACCCCCGGCTGTTGTGGATGGAAACAGAGTTTCTCGATTACTTTAATAACTGGAAAATTGCTGTTGACACCAGGCCTGGCACATTTTCACCTAAAGAGAAACTGCAAATGCAGCTAAGTACACAGACATTGCATGGTTTGCAAATAACCAGCAAATCAATTGCAGCAATTGTGCGCATTGTTTTGGGTGCTGGGGCCCCATTTGTGTTGACTAATCATTTGAACCAAGACCCTCTGGAACAATTTTTTGGACACTGTCGCCACAAGGGTGGAGCTAATGACAACCCTACAGTTAGTGAAGCTTGCCATGCAATCAATACTATTCGAACTGTAAAGACACAAGCTTTACCAAGCAGTCGTGGAAATACTAAGCCTATTCCACAGATTCTGGATATGACACCAGTCCCTAAGCGCTCTTCTCGTATTCAGTTAACCTAGTACTTATACTGCATTTGGGAGGGGGTGGGGCAAAAACATAGTTGTATGTATGAATAGAAGTACTGGCTCAAAATTTCTCCTCTTAATTGTCTTGGAGCAGTGCTACTTATTAATGTATCTGTATATAATTTCAAATGATTAGTCAACACAAATGGGGCCCCAGCACCCAAAACAATGCGCACAATTGCATTAACTGTAATATTATAATCTAAATCAAACAGAGTTGTCATTTAAATTGATCAGAAATGCACTGATTGTCATTATAATGCAATTGATTATAATGAAGAATGTGATAGGAAAACATCGTTGATTGTATATTCACAAAGAAATACACTGATTGTCATTATAATGCATTGATTATAATGAAGAATGTGATAGGAAAACATCGTTGATTGTATATTCACAAAGAAACAGTAATTTCAAATGCAACTTTGACAAGTAGCCGTTAACTGTAATATTATAATGTAAATCAAACACAGTTGTTTTAAATTGATCAGAAATGCACTGATTGTCATTATAATGCATTGATTATAATGAAGACATCGTTGATTGTATATTCACAAAGAAACAGTAATTTCAAATGCAACTTTGACAAGTAGCCGTTAACTGTAATATTATAATCTAAATCAAACAGAGTTGTCATTTAAATTGATCAGAAATGCACTGATTGTCATTATAATGCAATTGATTATAATGAAGAATGTGATGAAAACATCGTTGATTGTATATTTATAATTGAAGAATGTGATAGGAAAACATCGTTGATTGTATATTCACAAAGAAATACACTGATTGTCATTATAATGCATTGATTATAATGAAGAATGTGATAGGAAAACATCGTTGATTGTATATTCACAAAGAAATACACTGATTGTCATTATAATGCATTGATTATAATGAAGAATGTGATAGGAAAACATCGTTGATTGTATATTCACAAAGAAATACACTGATTGTCATTATAATGCATTGATTATAATGAAGAATGTATAGGAAAACATCGTTGATTGTATATTCACAAAGAAACAGTAATTTCAAATGCAACTTTGACAAGTAGCCGTTAACTGTAATATTATAATGTAAATCAAACACAGTTGTCATTTAAATTGATCAGAAATGCACTGATTGTCATTATAATGCATTGATTATAATGAAGACATCGTTGATTGTATATTCACAAAGAAACAGTAATTTCAAATGCAACTTTGACAAGTAGCCGTTAACTGTAATATTATAATGTAAATCAAACACAGTTGTCGTTTAAATTGATCAGAAATGCACTTATTTAGCTCCTTTCAGCTTTCCTCTTAGTGATTGTGACTTTTTACTTATTTTTCCTTTCATTTTGCCATCTTTCGTCAGAAACAAATCACGTTCTTTTCTAGCAACAGCAAAGCCTTTAATGGTCAAAAACAAACGGATAAGATAGTCCAGGGCAGGTAAGGAGCTGTGCTCATCGCAAGATGCCACTTCCAAAATTCTACCCCAATAGTACTTCACCATGAATGAATCATGAATTGCCATCTGCAAATTAGATTTATTCAATGACTCAGAAGTAAGATGTTGTGTGGTAACTATTTGTCTATAAACAGTGTCAAATTCCCTCACCAGTAAATAAAAATCAGGAATTGGATAAAGCAGACCACCTCTACTTTGCTTGCTTACCCATTTCGTATATTCTTCCACAAAATGGCCTGAATGTTTAGGTACCTTATCAGCAACACAATTAATTATCATTTCAGCTGATTTCAGTTTCTTGAATCGAAAGCTGACTGACTTCAATTTCATTATGAGATAACCACAAATATGATATAAAACATTTTGGTCAGTGTCACTCAGACCCTTTGGAAGTATGTGTGCATCGTCTACAGGTTTGCAAATATGTGCCATAGAAATCATCATTTCTGCCAAAAATTTCCTCAGCCAAATCTGAAATAGTAATTTACAAGAATCACTTTCAACATATGGTACATGGGTTGAAATGTACTCCACGAACGCACCCTGAACTTCTAAGGACATCCTTAGAGCATGGATACTGGTGATGAGGAAATCCCGATCACCCTGGGTTACTAGGGGCCTATTGACAAACACACTTCTCAAACTATCTTCTAACACTGTAAAATTATTTATTGTGTCACTTTTCTCAATCATAGACTTTGCGATATCTGTGATCCCTCTACCCTGCTTTGACTGTGGTAATGAAAGCAAAGGGTTCACAGATACCGCATACCAAACTTTTAAAGTGTTTGCCAAGAATAAATCATGGAAATCAGTGTCAGACAAGGATAGGGTAGTAGGCTTTATCATTTCAGCAGTAGCCTCTGATGCTGGAATGTCGATTCCTGATGAACATGCACCAGTAGCATCACGCCTCTTTCTGTAGTCCGCAACTGAAATTACCAAAAATGAGGTTTTTTAAAACGTAAAAAGTTGTTTAGATATAATAATTGCACTAGTGATCTTATGGGACAGATGTTGATGTTTAAATGTAAAGAAGATATTATGTAAAGAAGATATTAAAAATTCCAAAGAATTTTACACAGCATTGGGTAGTGAGCGCTGAGTAGGCAGGTCATAAGGCAGGTCAAAAGTAAAATAGGCAGGTCAAATGACCTACCACGACCCATGGTAGCACCACCACTGTTTAGGATGTTTTCAAGAAAACTTTAAATATCACTCTGATGTGAAATTAACACTTTAATATAATACAATAATACAATAAACCCAGTTCTCTTGAGGGAGAATGTTAAATCTGAACGGTGAAAGGAACAGTGCAGTTTCAATTTAAAGGCAGTTATTGTACAAGATTACATGTACTACAGCATAGCTAGGCATATTTTATTGGCCCAGGGTTTGAGAATCTGGTGCATCTGAATACCTTATTCACTCGTTTTAACCACCTTTGATACTGTCTGCCTGAGACTAACACTTCTGACAGAACGTGTATTAACTGTTATAACATTTCACGGGGAAGGGGGCTAAAGGTATTTAGTGTTTGAACATCCTTGGAGGTTAAACATCTTTTCGGGGTCTAATGATCACACATTTTATACCTGTATTACATTTTCCGACAAGCTTATAGAATCGGGGGCTGAAGGATATGGTGCGTAAGTTTACTGGCGTCGTGAATTCATTCATTCATTCATTTAAGAGATTTATATAGGGCCCCTTCAAGATTATCTACACAGACGCGCTCCCGACTCAACCCCGGCTAAAGAGAACAGTCTTCAGGTTAGAGAAGAATGTGGCCGCAAGGGCTCTATGCATTAGAGTGATTAGACGTAGATCCACAGGGAGCCCATTCCAGATTGCAGGGCCAGCAACAGAAAAGGCACGGTGCTGCATAATAGAGGTCCGTGACTGGTGAACAAGAAGCTCAACCTGCTTAGAGGAGCAGAGACAACCACGGCGCTGGACGCTCAGGGTGGAGCAGCACAGCTCCGGTAAGTAAACAGGGGCCACACCCGCGAGGCAGCGCCAGACCAAGGCAGAGATCCGGTAAATTATCCGCTGCGGGAAAGGGAGCCAATGCAAGACATCCCGGTTAGGAATGTCGGTTAGGGTCAGGTTAGGCGTTGTGAGGGTCAGTTAGGGTTAGTGTCGTCACTAGAAAACGTGGTACCATACGTCGTTCGCGCACCATGCCCAAAGATACTTCAGCCCACGATACTATAAGTTTGCCCATTTTCCATTTCATAACAACAGAATGTCTAAACTTCAACTTACCTCTGAAATCACTTCGGTCCATAGATGGGTGTTGTTTTAGCACATGCCCCCGGAAACCGCTCACACTTCTCAGCACTTTTCTGCATACGGGGCAATCAAACGTGAATTCGCCATCTGTTGTTCGTTTCACAGCTTTGCTACTCACACTATCCGGTTTCTCGCTTTCGCCCTCATACACATAACTGTCGCTACTACTAGTGCTTTCTTCGTTCATGTCGTCGTCGTCCGTGTATTCACCGAGAATTTCATCTAAATTTATGTCACTCCAGTCATAAAAATCTTCTTTCGAACACATTTTATTTATTTTTCACGTTCTCTTTATTTAAGTCACTTTGATTGCGTTATATTAAGACTAAACACTCATCAACAAAACAAACCGGATGTATGCGGCAAAAGTCCCGGACATAACATCGATGTAAAATCAGAGTCACACACATAATCTAGGTCAATGACCCAATTTTCGTCCGTTTCGAATCCCTTTCAGTAAAACTATCTAAAATTGTCCTTGCACACTGTATTCAAACGAACGCACCACTTTAATTATTATATATATTCGTTTCATTGAGAAAAACAATCTGACAAAACCCAGAAATGCTAACATGAGTGATAATGGATAATTAAAGTTCATTAGTTGTAGAAGGATCGGCAAGCTTATAGAATCGGGGACCTAAATTTTCCGATATACCGCAACGTTTCGTGTTATACGCAGCATATTAAGGCATGTTGCCATTGGCCGCACGCAGCATATTTAGGGATGTTGCCATTGGCTGCAAGAAAACGGGGGCGCTCGGAGATTGGTTGACCTAAAATAAAGGCGGGCTATGACGTAAAATTAACGAGGGCTATGGCCTAAAATGAACGCGGACTATAAATGGGTAGAGGTAACTGTTTCATAAGACGCATTGTGTCGTAGCGTTTATCTGTCTTCTACTGACGACACTAACCCTAACCCTGACCCTAACCGACCCTCACGACGTAAAGTTTTATTTCACGTTAACTATGACAACACTAACCCTAACCCTGACCCTAACCGACCCTCACGACGTAAAGTTTTATTGACGTTAACTATGACAACACTAACCCTAACCCTGACCCTAACCGACCCTCACGACGTAAAGTTTATTTTACCTAAAGTTTTAGAATCATGTGTCGTTGTTACGCGTCGTGAGGGTCGTTTAGGGTCAGAGTAAGGGTTATGTTAGCCATGTTTTTGAATGAAACTCAAGAATTGGCGTAATGGAACAGTCTCCCAGCTACAATCCGTCAATGTTCATCTGCTATCTGGTCGCGGTAATGTATACTCCATGTTCCATTTAAATCGGCCAATCAGAGCGCGTCCAATGGCAACATGCCTAAATATGTCGTGTAAGTCTGGTATAAGACGAATCCTGGCGTAAGTTCCGTAAATATACGCAATATATTTTTAGGTCCCCGATTCTATAAGCTTGCCGGAGGATTATATTTGCTGTCAAGCAACCGATTTATAAAAGACATAAAAGTGCAAATTTAGGCTAAGCATATCTGCGTGAATGAGAAACTGAGCGGTTTTTTATGCGACATTTACTCAAGCTTTCGAACCACGGCGTTCATATTACATTGTCATACTCAGTCGGTATCTGGCAACTTACTAGCTGACCGATAGTTAAGAGACTTTACACTGATAGTAATAACTAAATGCGATCATTCTAATGAAGCAGAAAAGCAATTGCAAATTGCTAAGACTGATAATCGACGACTAATGTCAATTAACATTTAAATGGTAGATAAATTTTGTAACATTACCTCGTAGACCGTTACTGATAAGTGACGTCATCATTTTTTGTGCTCATCAAGTAAGCAAGGATTTTACATCGTACTATAAGAGGTGTCAAATTCACTCTTGCTGCAGTTTTACAGTTGGAAATCAAGAGTTTGCACTGCACTTAACTAGTAATTTTATATTCAAAAACATTTAACACACATCACTACTTTGACAGATCTTCAGACATTTGTTTGAATTTTAAAATAATATACTAGAGAAAATCTGAGAACTGGTTGCCAGATTAATATACGCTGGTTTATGTACCTTAAATATAATGTCATTTTATAAACGATTTATTATCTTTTTGCAATCATTGATATAAACATTAGTAGTTAAGTCGTTCGTTTGTTTATTTGGTACCAAATGGAGTGCATTTTGAGTCCCTTCTTTTGACCCAAAATTTTCAAAAGTTGGGGGACCGTCCCAACCTGTTCGAAAGTTGGGGAACGCGTCCCACGGGTCCCATAAGGTGGTTGCGCATATGTCCAGAGTCTTGTCTAATGGCGACTTCAGCCCATCTGACCACGAGGGCGGTTGATAACTTTATCCCAGACAATGGTACCACTCTAGTGGAAAGGGTGAATGTGTGATTTTCAATCAGTGTGCTAAGTGGATGTAGGCTATGTGACTGGTGTAGAAGAACAGACAGGAATAAACACACAGGAACAGACAGAGATACAACAGACAGACATACAGACTTTAGAGCTTAGTAGCTTACAATAATATAACTTCAAAACATGAAACATATTTTAATAAGCTATACATGTGTAACACAGGGACATCGTAACCGTCACACTGACCTTACTGGTTGCGTAACGGTCTCAGCTGCGATCTGCCACTGATTACAATATAGTACGGTCGGAGAAAGCCAGAGGATCCAGGGTAAGGGCATTCACCATTATCTGGTCCAACATGCAGGCTGAATAGTTCAAAGTTAAGGAAATGTTCTGCCAGTTGCGTTAGGAATCCTGAGAAAACGCTCGAGCGTTTTTAAAGGATTTTGAAGACTCATTTGTTTATGGCATCTGTTATAGCAGCTGATTAATAAAGCGCATTTGTAACGCGTTTAGTCACATTTTGAACTTCACAAATCGAATTTTAATAAAAATCAAAAGAAATTGTTCAGCACTATTATATTAGGGTCTAAGTTTAGATCTGCGGGATAAGGTACTGGGTTGTTATATCAAAGTAGCCTACAATAGGTCTGATTAGGCTAGTTTATTGTTCACACTGTTTTAACTGTATCATCGGGCACATACGAATGTAGAACCTTTGCTATGCGGAATTATCATTATTTGATTTGTGTTTGTTGTGTGATCCTTCAAAAAACAGTATCAATCAATCAATCAATCAATTCAATCAATCAATCAATCAAATCAATCAATCAATCAATCAATCAATCAATCAATCAATCAATCAAAATGAAGCGAAATAAAACTTAAGCCCAAATATAATAAATTCATACAAGAGGAGTTGATTTATATGGGGCCTAAATTCGGGTGACAAATATTTCGACCGTTCAATGTTGTGGGCAATTTATTGCGGATCTATCTTCCTGTTCATAGATGCTACAGGCCTACCATTTCAAAGAGTCGTTACTGGTTAACTACGACAAATAAAGATCGAACAAACTTTATTTGCTAAAACATTTCAACCTTAACAGCACGTTACCATCAGCACTGACTATGTGTGAAATTATCGTTGCAATTACTTTGTGATTGCATTTACGGAATAGTAACAGCGTGAGAGTACGACTATGTAAAACTTGAACTGAGTGAAAACACGAACAAAGTAATAAGTAGATCATGTGAAGTATACAAGCAGTGCAATAATAAAAACAGTTCGATGAGTTAAAGTGCTTATAACTAGAGATAAGAATTATAGGCCTACCTAAATGGAACTAAAAGTGTCACAAAAACGCAAAACAAAAGCAGGATCCTTGAATAATGTCCAGTCCTACACAGGAATACTCAGATGTACTGTACTAAAGCTCTTACTTTGAATGCAAAACTGATATGCATGAATTCGTTGGTGCGTATCGCCATAGCATGAGTGCTCAACACTTCCAATTTTACTCTTACTGTTGTTGGTGAACGTCAACAACGATCAAATATTTCAGGCAACTTCTCTCTTCTAACTGGTTACTGGTTAACGACAAATAAACGTGGAACAAACTTTATTTGTTAAACCATTTCAACCTTAACAGCATCGCTACCAAAAGCACTGACTACATGTGAAATTATCGTTTGCAATTACTTTGTGATTGCATTTACGGAATAGTAACAGCGTGAGAGTACGACTATGTAAAACTTGAACTGAGTGAAAACACGAACAAAGTTACAGTAGGTCATGTGAAGTATACAAGCAGTGCAATAACAAAAACAGTTCGACAGAGTTAAGGTGCTTATAACTAGACATAAGAATTATAGGCCTAACTAAATTGAACTAAAAGTGTCAGAAAAAACGCAAAACAAAAGCAGGATCCTTGAATATGTCCAGTCCTACAGGAATACTGAGTTGTACTGCACTAAAGCTCTTACTTTGAATACAAAACTGATATGCATGAATTCGTTCGTGCATATCATCATAGATAGATTGGTCAACACTTCCATTTTTATTCTTGTTTCACCAACTGTTGTTGGTGAACGTCAACAACGTCAAATATTTCAGGTAATTTCTGGTTGAGACATTTTGTTTCTTCGTAGACTCGAAGATCGCGAAAATGTGTTTTACAAACCTGAAACAGGATGGTTTCTCTCCATTTCTGGTTCATTCATGTATTTCTGACGAAGTGAAATGTATCCTGAAATACCTTAAATAATCACGTGAGATTAATCTCTGGTAAACTGGAATTTGTCTGGCTGTTCTGAAGTATAGTTTCCAACATAATTTTGCAGACTGTGAACTTTGGAAACTGATTTTACAGACTTCAGCTAGACAAGGAGTGGATTTTTTCATGACGCCTCAAACCTGATGCGCATGAGAACGTTTTCTGACATATCTGGCAAAGGTATGGTTTCTCTCCAGTATGTGTTCTCGTGTGAATCTTTAGATGACTTTTAGTATTAGTTTTAAACTCACATAATTGGCAGTGGTATGGTTTCTCTCCAGTATGAATTCTTGCATGACTTTTAAGATTAGAAGATTGGATAAACCGTTTTTGACATGTCTGGCACTGGTATGGTTTTTCTCCAGTATGGGTTCGAACATGGTCTCGCAGGTGAGAAGATCGGGAATAACTTCTTTTACATATCTGACATTGGTATGGTCTCTCTCCAGTATGGATTCTAACATGTCTTTGTAAACTGAAGATGTGGAAAATATTTTTTTACAAACAATACACAGAAATGGTTTCTCTTCAGAGTGGGTTTTTTCATGACTTTTCAGACCTGAATTGTTTGAGAATGTTTTCTGACATATCTGGCAAAGGTATGGTTTCTCTCCAGTATGTGTTCTCATATGACTCTTTAGATTACTCTTTATACTTAGTTTTAAACTCACATAACTGGCACTTGTACGGTTTCACTCCGGTATGAATTCTGGCATGACGTACTAGATTTGCTGATTGGGAAAAACGCTTTTGACATACTTGGCATTGGTAAGGCATCTCTCCAGTGTGGATTCTTGTATGACATTTTAGACTGGAACACTGAGAAAAACGTTTCTGACATATCTGGCATTGGTATGATTTCTCTCCGGTATGAATTCTTGCATGAACTGTTAAAGTTGAAGATAAGGAAAAGCGTTTTTGACATATTTGGCATTGGTAAGGTTTCTCTCCAGTATGGATTCTTGCATGACTTGTTAGACTGGAACACTGAGAAAAACGTTTTTGACATATTTGGCATTGGTAAGGTTTCTCTCCGGTATGGATTCTTGCATGAACTGTTAGATTTGAAGATTGGGAAAAACGCTTTTGACATACTTGGCATTGGTAAGGCATTTCTCTCCAGTATGGATTCTTGTATGACATGTTAGACTGGAACACTGAGAAAAACGTTTTTGACATATTTGGCATTGGTAAGGTTTCTCTCCGGTATGAATTCTTCCATGAAGTATTAGACATGAAGATTCGGAAAAACGCTTTTGACATACCTGGCATTGATAAGGCCTCTCTCCAGTATGGATTCTAATATGGTTCTGTAGAAAGTAAGAACGAGAAAATAATTGTTTACATACTTCGCACTGAAAGGGTTTCTTTCCAGTATGGGTTCTAGTGTGTGTTTTCAGACTCGAAGAGTATGGGAATGTTTTCCCACATTTCAAGCAAAGATGAGCTTTTTCTTCAGTATGGATTCTCATGTGCTTCTGTAAGTCACAGATGTGCGTAAATATTTTTTTGCAAAACTCGCATTCGTGTGTCTTCGCTTTGGAATAGCTTTTCTTGTTTTCCTTAGTAAGACTATCCATCACAAATGATTTCTGACATAGTTGGGAACTTTCTATCTTTTCTTCTGCTGCATTTCCGATAGAATATGCCGACGTATGCATGGAAAAAATGCTTTTCGACATCATTAATGTTTATGAATTGTCTGAATGTGTGCATCAGCTATAATTTTTGCACAAAGCGAGAGTTGAAAACACTGAACCTCTTGTAACTTTCTGTGGACTTAAATTATTGTCCAACCTTTCCAGTTGTTTGCCTTTTTCAGTATGAAGCTTAGGCCTACTGGGCATTCAGTAGAAATCTAATCTAGTAGATTTACTTTTCTCTTGCGTTAATTTACTCACATTGTTACCCTAAAAAAGGATCGTAGTCGTAATATAAAAGACATATCTGGGAAACTGAATCAGAATTCCACCAGGTTGATCGCCTAAGATACAATATCAATTTGCAAAGACGATTGCAACAAACACATTGAACGTGAATTTACAGTCCGTATTCCACTATCTAAACTAGTTCTTGAACACTATGTTTTATTCGTGGTATGCTACTTGCTGGTCATTACCTGAATTAGAACGACTTAAAATCGTGCAGCTTGATTCAATGCTGCCCATTATGTTTAGCAGGCTACCATCTTTCTGTGTGGCTCAAGCGAAATTACACTACACGAGAGGTTGCATGATGGAGAAAGTTAAGGTTTCCAAAAGATATCGACGATATCCCAAAATTCCCAAGCCCACATATTAAGGCCACATCCATAATCCTCAAAACGCTAAGAATTCTATATCGTATTAAAGGCACTGCTAGACGGGATTAACGAGGCAGGTTGCGGGTGATTAAACAACAGAGTGTGAGCGAATAGAATACTCTGCCGTTGTCTCGATTTTTGTTCTCGCCCAATAATTAATCTCGAGTCCGTAATTTTGCGCTTCAAAATTCATTATCTCCAATAACAGGACCAGGGTTTCAAATGTTGTATTTTTGTTGAATAGTACATATTTCATGCATCTAGTAAGCTAGCACTCGATTTAAACTACCTTTATTCTAGGCCTACATTTCAAGAATTATTTGGTAATTGTAATTTGTGTCGAATATTTAGATATGTTTAGGATGTGTTGCAAAAAATATAATTGTGGTGGTCTCAGTGTCGTCTACAGATTAAAAGTTTCAACACAATGTAAGCACGTACTTCGTTATCTGTGGTCGACTGCAAAGTGGCGAATAAAGCATTATCATAAGGAAGGGGACGTAAAGGAGAGGGAGAAGGGAGGGGCAGAGGGAAGGGAAGGAGATTTGTAACCACCACTCTGTACGACAGAGTTACGCCATTGATATCAACATAAAATTATCAAGGATGTAAAATGCGTTGAAATTTTTTTATATGGAACAGATATTGAGGGAGATTTATTTTGGTTTACCCTTAAAAAGCCCAGGCCTACATATTGACGAACTAAACGAACGACGGACATGCAAACGCCACAATATTAATTGCGGCCCGCTAGTTCTGAGACTTTACAATGATAATTTGTATCAGTGAACGTTCTACTGAAAAGGAAAAGCAATTGAAAATTGCGAAAAATTATTAATTATCGACGATTGATATTAATTAATTTTTAAACAGTAGATTTCAAACCTTACCAAGTCGTTGATAATAGTGACGTCATCATTCTTTGTGCTCATTACGTGACCAAGGAGTTCATATCGTATTATAAGAGGTGTCAGATTCATTCTTGATGCAGTCTTACAGTTTGATATCAGAAGAAATTTAAATTGCACTAAACTCCCGTAGCGATTCTATATTTAAATAATTTATGAATGTATGTATGTATATGTATGTATGTATGTAATGTATGTATGTATGTATGTATGTATGTATGTATGTATGTATGTATGCATGTGTAGCGTCTCTATTGTCGGATGTTCTAGACTTAACGCTAGCTAATACAACTCAACACTGTGTATAGAACGTCTACCTTTATTAATCATAATACACTAAGATACAGCTTACGCAATGCTAGGTGAGCAGCAGCACACACTCATATATTCAACCGGTCGCTCTCTCAGCTCCGCAAAACACTGGTTTTATACCCCGGCAAGATAATCCCTTGCCTGCACACACCACTAAGGCCACCAACTCTGCTTGCCAGCCGCTGTCACTGCACACACACCTAGGCTGATACTACACACCTACATACTACACTACATGCCCCCCTAAGTGAATGACCGTGCCGCGGTCATTGATATATATCATAATCACCATAAAATGACAACTTAGCGTAACTATAACGATGCAGATACAGTAATAAACAAAAACACCACGACATACATATGCTAACCAATACCAAGTCCAACTCATAAGAATGTCAAATAAGCAAAAGCAAGCAAACTATAATAAAATGCAATGTAACTCAAAATCCATTAGTTCAACCAAAACATTAACTAGATAAAGACTGAATATCAACCAACTCAATGCTAGGTGAATACGGAACAGGAGAAGAATCAGCTGATACATCCAAAGCCAAAGGAACAGTGAATTCAGCACTGGATATAAAAAGTTTCACGTAGTAACGCTTATGAATTCCAATTATATGACGCAATCTCCCAGCTGTGGAGCAGGAAATTCTTAATGACTGCGGCAATACAACACGAATCTGCGAATGTTTATGTAACACAGCTACTTGCCAATCAAAGAGTAAACTAGACCATAAACAATGACGCTGAAGACGAACCTGCGATATAGCACTTAAAGCCATGATCTCGTAGTCATTAACAGCAAAGTGAAGTCTATGCCAAGGAAGAACCACCGTGTTAGTTGCGTTTCCGATATGAATAGCCAAAAAAACAGCCTGTGGACTGGTAGATGTCACACAGCACTTGCACCGTTTACGAAAAACCCCAACCAACAAAATGAGAACCAATAAACTAATCACCACAATCTGAAACCACTGAAAATCCGGAAAACCTGTACTAATCGTGGACACAGGAGTCAAAACACTGGATGATGGAGAAAATATCCATACTGACGGAACCGATTGAGCTGGAATCACACGAGGCAACGACAAAACAATAACAGACAACCGATGTACCTTTACCACTAGATAAATTGTTACTATGATAAGTAAACCAATCAAAGCAGAACCCACAGGCAAAATAAAAGACGAATAAGCTACCAATATCGGGCTACCGAAAGTATCAAGTTGATCGCGAATCACGTCGTCTTGAGACTTAAATAAAACCTGACCTGCCTTAACAGATGTCATAGCACTAGAAAAATCCTCTGTTAAACGCTGATCAATCAAATTGTCAGACGAATTTGTACCACTGACGAAAGTAGGTAACAGAAGCGTAAGCTGTTCTGCTAACGTACTATCGGCATGTAAATGATCCCAATCCGATTGAGAAAAGAATTCCTGAATCACAGCCAGATTGAACGTATGAACAACAGTAGATGATTCATTAAAAAGAACGTGCTCAGAATACGATGCAGGAAAAAAATAACCATTAGTCATCAATGTGCATGCATTCGGTATGAGAATGACACAAGAAATACACGCTGAAATAAGTTTAGGCTGAGCCAACGGGCAAATCAACGTAAGATCAGACACACTATTTTCAATGGCCAACGTGTCAGGTAACAAATACACAAACGAAGTAGGACGGTTATTTAGCAGGAGAAATTTGCAAAAGAGCTGAACAGAAGGTATATCATTTTTATACAAAACCAAGATACAAGACTTCGGATCAGTGGTTAACTGAATGTCTTCCTTGGGAATAATACGAAACTCGCCAGCAACTTGTAGTGAAGGAAGATCATTCCAGACCGAAAAAGTCTGGTTATCCGAAGTAACAGCGAAATATCGAGGCATTTGATCAAGAAGAGACGCGTGCTGATTATTAGCCCCAATCGATTTTGGCACAACTGTAACCGTAAACAAATGCAGAGGATAAGGTAAAGTCGTAATCGGAATTTTAAGTGTTATATACAGTATATTGCGTTTGAAGACCGTCAGATGAGTATTAGCTCTATAGAAGTAAGACGGATCCTGAACCAGAAGTCTGACAGGTATTTTCGAGGTCTTCAGATGTCGAGTTAATTGAACTAAGACACGACGAATATCTGATTCGTGTAACAATGTGGCCTCCAATCTACCAGCCATCAGGGACTCAATGGACAGGAGCAGAGTCTGTAAATCCATCTCAAGACAAGTGAAATTGTATAAAGTTTCAGCCATATAGAATGACAGCTGTAAAGAAGTCCTAAAATCCATTTTAAGAGCACGGGTCATGTCGGACAAAGTTTTATCCTGATCCGCAATCCGGGCACGAATAGAATCTAGACGCTGATTCGTTATACTAGTGGCGCTAGCCAAGTTTGAAATGTCGGCTTCGAACTGACCCAAAATACGCTGATTACTCTCCAAAATAGTTTTAACACGCTCCTGGACAACTCGAATATCAGAATCACGTGCAATTCCAAATAAGGAATGTGCCACGTCACCGATGAAATCAACAAACCCACGTCTACTCACACGTGGTTTCTTACGCCCAAAACGATCACGCCTCAGTACATTACGAATACGTTTCACTAAGGTATTAATCTGAACTTCAGCTCTTTGATGCAACTGATGTATATCTGAAAACGTGTTTAAATAATCAGAACAATTACCGTTAAGTGGCGTATTGCGAAACTGACAATTCAACGCAGTCTTGATCTGATAAGGTGGTAACGATTTGACAACAGGTAAAGCAATATCAAAAGTATGAATCCACACGTCAGTACCGACTTCCAACACCCCTTTATAATGAAAGTACACGCCGTAAGCTCCTCTGCTGACAACGTAATCCGACGACGCTTGTATAACTGGACAGCAGAGCACCGATAAGAAGGTGAATAACAGGAAAATCCAGCCTATAAATAAGAACAAATTATATCTCGATACGAAAGTAAAGGACAATTATGAATATGCAACAATGACAAATATATATCGAAGCAAGCAACGATCACGCAATACAACTAAATACACTAAAAGTGACTAACAAAACACCTTACACTTAAATAACGCCCACAACCATTGCCAAGGTCATAATACCGAAAACGAAAGTATAGATGACTTGAAACTCTCAGTCGCTGCGTTGCGGCTAACCCACCACATGTGCACAACTCAGGATACTATCAACAATAAAAGCCAAATGATGGTGATGAAGTAAAATATAAAATCACGACATTATAGTCGATTTAATTAGTGCTGAATTTATCTAAAGTGATAAATATACCAATAAGATGACTGGCCAGTCGGAACGAAACATACTCGTAAAAAGAAAAGCACATTAATAATAACCTCTCTTGTGAACCACAGCATGTAAGCACCACATATCATACACAATGGCTGAATCAAACCACAAGAGGAAGTTATATAGTCTCCGGACGTAATAATAAGTCATTCCAAGGAGAACTATCATCCTAGCAAAATCATAGAGTAACCCTGGCTTATAGTATCCAACCACACTAATCATTGATCCCTTCATGAACGGACGTAAGTTGCTCAGCTTGAAATCTGACAGGGGTCGGACGTTTACGAATTTTCCCTGTCATAGTTCGTTTAATGTGAAACTGGCGTTTCAAAAAGTCACTCACATCACCTTCAGGTATCCATTCTGGTCTCACAGACTTATCTTTATATACCACACGATAATACCTTTGCTTGTTGATCAATTTCATACCACTTAACAAATCAGCTTCAAACCAAGGCTGAGGTAATGGATCATCGATAGGCATCGTGCCAGACGAATCCTGCAGCAAATCATTATCAGTAATCGGAACAGTTGGAGGAGAATCCGGCGGAATGGCATCCTGTTCCATAAAATCACGGCGATCAACGTAAGGTCGTAATCTATCAGCGTTCACTGGGTGTCGTACAGGCTTGTTCGTCTGTACATTACGTAATAGATAAGTGAAAGACCCGGTCTTGGAAGTTATATAAAAAGGTCCTGTAAACTTATTATACAATTTAGCCTTCTTTCCGACTGGCGTGACAGGGTTAAATAACCATACAAGATCACCAATAGCGTAAGTAGGTAAGGTAGTGGTACGGTCATAATTCCTTTTGTTACGCGCCTGTAACTGCAGCGTACCTTCGATTGCGTCTTGCCTAGCCATTTCGAGAGCCCTTGCAATGCGCTTAACGTACTCGCTGGTGACGTGCTCTTCATCCGCCACACCCAATTGTCGATCAACCGAAAAATTTAAGTCCCTCCCAAAGAGAAGGAAAGCCGGGCTATGGCCAAGATGAGCATTCGTAGTAGCACGAATTGAATACAAAATCGCAGGAATGTAATCTGTCCAATCCTCTTCATTAGTGCAATGAAGTCGTAACATCTTCCAAATAGATTTATTGATCACTTCGCAAGCGCCATTACAACGCGGGTTATAGCTAGCTGTATGTATGCGTTGAACACCGAATAGTGTAGAAAGTTCAGAAACAATGGTACTCAAGAAATTTGGGCCCCTATCCGAAAGTAACGTATGTGGACCGCCATATCTACTAAATATCTCTCTATACAAAGCTTCCGCAATCGTTCTCGCAGTTTGATCTTTCAACATAATGGCCTCCGGCCAACGAGTAAGAGATTCAACGCAAAGAAGAATATACTTGTACCCATCCCTGCTTCTAGGAAGTTGAAGAATGTCCATATGCCAACGACCAAATATTTGCTTTATTGGCAAAGACGTAAGTGGTGGTTTATTCAGCGGAAGAGGAAACTTGCATTCCTGACACTTTAAACACGAAATTATATGTCTTGACACAGCGGTATGCATTCCCTTCCAAAAATATTTACGTCTGATCGATAAGTAACAACGATGGAAACCCGGATGGCAACAGTCATCGTGATAACTCTCAAGTATACGCTGACGCAACTTCCTAGGAACGACGAGTTGATTAATGTAAGTTCGACTAGGTCCTCTAGATCGAGGTTGATAGTAATGAAACAACAAGCCATCACACAAAGCATACTCAGTACTCTCAATCACGATTTTCCTAGCATCTTGATCATTGCCTGGAAGTTCCCCGAACTCCAAATAACGAATCATAGGACCACAATCCGAACATGTAATCTGTTCATGAGCTGTTTGGCGCAAAATGTCCTCCTCCGTCAGGTCAGCAGGTGTAATTAAATCCTCCTCAACGATGATGTTCAACTGCACCGGTGTAACCCCAACAACTATCGGAGCCAAAATTTTATCCTCCATGTCATCCGATTCATCAGCTTGCACTGGATAATGACGACGAGATAAAGCATCCGCATTACTGTTAATTTTACCTTGTTTATACTCAATCGTAAAATCATACTGTTGCAACAACAACGACCAACGGAGTAACCTGCCAGAACTACTGGTTTTCAAGGACTGCAGATATTTTAAACTTAGATGATCAGTATAGACAGTAAATCGAGTGTTAGCCAAATAACAATGGAACTGTTTAATGGCACAGACCATCGATAACATTTCCAATTCACTTACAGAATAAGCTCGTTCACTAGAGGTCAAACTACGTCCTCCATACGCAATAGGACGTTCTCTGCCACTCCCATCTTCTTGAGCCAAGACGAAACCAATAGCCTGAGAACTAGCGTCGCAATTTATGAGAAATGGCTTTTGCATATCCGGATAAATCAACACAGGAGCAGTAGCTAAAGCTTCTTTAAGCTGCGTGAAAGCCTGCTCACAATAATCATCCCAAACGAACTCTAGATCTTTTTTTAATAATCGATGAAGAGGACTGGCAATTATCGAAAAGTTAGTAATAAATTTTCGATAATAGGATGCGAGACCGAGGAAACTACGAATTGCCTTAGGACACGTAGGACGCGGATAAGATTGAATAACCTCGATCTTTGAGTTATCAACAGAAACGCCCTCTGGCCCCAATACATGACCCAAATACAAGATCTTATCCAGACCAAAGGAACATTTCTCTGGATTCAACTTCAAGTTAGCATCCTTAAGACGGTTAAACACCTCCTGAAGATGGACAAGGTGCAGATCAAATGATTTGCTGTATATCAGAATATCGTCTAAATATACAAGGACATTTTTGAAGTGCAAATTTTGGAACACCCTAGCCATTAGGAGCTGGAAAAACGAAGGTAAGTTTTTCAACCCAAAGGGAGAGGTACGAAATTGAAATTGGCCTTCGTGAGTCACGAAAGAACTCTTTTCTTTAGTGTCTGGATGCAACGGAAGTTGATGATATCCGCTTCGTAGATCCAGTAGACTGAAATATTTTGGCCTGCCCTCTGCCATAGCATCGAATACATCATTGAGTTGAGGAAGAGGAAAACTGATTGACTTAGTTACTGCATTCAACTTTCGATAGTCGACACAAAACCTTATTTGTCCGGACTTTTTCCTAACAAGGACGACGGGACTACTCCAACAACTCGAACTAGGTTCAATTATCCCAGCGTCCAACATCTGTTTCGTCTGCCTTGCGATTTCAGCTTTCGCTGCAATAGAATGCCTATAGGCTCTCTGATGCACTGGAGTAGCATCGCCTGTGATAATCGAATGCTGGACATAATCAGTTTTACCCAAGTCTGCCAGAGATTGTGAAAATGCGCTCGCATTCCTCTGTAAAAAATCTTTCAACTTTGCATTCTCATCATCCGACAAATGATCAGAATGATAATTAATCTTCAAATCCTGCAACGATGTAGATTGTACAGGGCATTCAGGACAACAAAAATCATTACATTTAGCATCAGGGCGAGATGCATCCGAAGATTGTTTCGTGCCAAACAAATTACTTTTAGCATCCCGATGAAGGTTTTCCCATGATGGTTTGGTGCCAGCCGCCTTATCTGAATTTAGATCCAAGGTTCCCAAATCCGATAATTTGGAAACATCTGTTTCACGTTGCACCATCATGTCGTCTAATTGCTCTGCACTGTTTTGAGCGGAATGTCTGGTGATTGTATGATCAGTAAATGCTGCCAAAACATTAGAGGTTACAGGTTCAATGGATGCTAATGGCTTGTGGCGTGACAACCATAATACATGATTCGTAGGATTGAGAATTTTACAAACAGCTGTCCTGCCTGAAGAATCAATTATGCTTCGTGCGCAAATAAATTTACGTTTCGTGACATGCTCCAATGGTTCAATAATTG
The DNA here is from genome assembly GCA_020284085.1 of Aporrectodea caliginosa. Lineage (NCBI taxonomy): Eukaryota > Metazoa > Annelida > Clitellata > Crassiclitellata > Lumbricidae > Aporrectodea > Aporrectodea caliginosa. The sequence continues at coordinate 172,551 of JACEVL010000369.1, forward strand.
AAACGTGCGATGAACAGTTAGTAGGGAGCAAAATTGGAACAAGGGTTTCAGAGAGAGGAGGAAGAACAGTAGCATGCAATGTAAAAACTGTTGGCAATCGAACATTTACAGTTGACAACCGTGTAGACGTTAAATTATCAAAAAAACGTACTACATTCTCCTCAAAATCCACTTTCGCACGACCAGCTTGTAAGAAATCCAACCCCAGAATTAAATTAAAACCCACCTCAGGCAATATCAAAACTTCACAAGGCAAACCCAAACCTGATATGTTAATAGTCATGACCGCTTTTCCCAAAACCTTCACCGAACGATTATCAGCCAAAAACACATTTTTACTATCCCCTTCCTTCAACGGAAGCATAGGAAGTTTCAACTTCTTTAAAAAGTCAACACTCATACAACTCACAGAAGCACCAGAATCCAAAAGACACCTAACTGTCAAATTCTTAATTTGCACACAAATGGTATTTTTATGCAATGGCACCTTATCAGTTTGAGCACAGACGCCTTCCGTCGACGGGCCACGACGGTAGGCGCGTTCCTATCTTTGATTAGAGTAGCGTCCCCTAGCGGAACGACAGACTGACCGCAAGTGACCACGCTTCCCACAACTGAAACAAGTGACCCCCTTTCCCCGGCAAAAACCAGTAACAGAATGAAAACCCCCGCAATTACCACAAGTGGACTTGGAAGGTGTTCGCCAGTAGGAAGATTGTTGTGGTCGATCCTGGTTGTTAGATGATCGATACTGTGTGTCAGCTGGTTGATACTGCCGTGGCGGAATCGGTTGCTGGACAGTGTAGCCCCGGTTGTTCTGGTTGTCTCGGTTGTCCGAGCGTTGTGACGCATAGAACTGCGTCTGCCGATGGTCTTGAGGCGACGAAGATGAAGCATAGACGTCGTGACGCGTATCAGACGATGATGGAGGAGTCGATTGGTCCATAAAAGTGACATGGCGAGACGAAGGGGATGGCGATGACGATCTTCGGTGAGCACTGATAGCAGCTACATTCGTGAGTTGTAGCTGTTTCAACTCCTCCTTTATGGCAGTCAATTCCAGGACAGTCTGGCGAAGATTGTCGGCAGTGTCACCCCGATCATCCTGGGATAGTTCCGCCAGCCGGCCCCATTTCTGAATTTCCTCAATAGTAGTCGGATCATGTTGAAGCACCAGTTGACGTATGTGTGCCCGAAGACCGTTCAAAGCGACGAGGAACGTCTGATCCACCCCAATTTCGAGCTTTCCGGCAGCCTGCTGAACTGTAGTCAGAAAATCATCCACAGATTGTTGTGGCGCCTGTTTCAATGTCCACAGCTCAGCTGACCGTTTCCATGCTGTCGTTGAATTTGGGCCGTACCTTTTAATGAGGGCTTCACGTAAAACCTCATAGTCCTCACGTGTCCGTCGGGTTTGCGTATTAAACCACGTTGCACTGCCTTCCTTCAGAAGAAGAGGTAACGCCGAAAGTTTTTGTGCTTGCGTCATTGTCCGAAAAGTGGCCCACAAGTCAAAGTTCTTCAAGAATTCAATAATATCGTCCTCAGAACGACCCGTGAAAGCAGAAGGTACCAGCGTATTCGCCATCTCCTCAGAATCAGACTCAAATTCAGAACTGTCAGAACTCTCAGATCCGTCGTGATCAACGAAGACAGATTGGTCCGGCAGCGATGATACTGGCACTGACGACGGAATCACTGGAATCAATGGCGATGCGGCAGGAGTAGTTAAAACGTATGAAGAAGGCGGAACCAGTTCAGGAGAAGACGATAGAAATGTTGAAGATGTCTGTTGTGGTTTTCCCGATCTAAGGAAGTAGCGACCAGTGGTTGCGTTTTCCGGTTCACTCATGTGTGTTCTTGCTGCTGTCCGGAAGCATACAGATGCGGAGAGGTGTGTCTGCACTGATACCCCGGTTCTCCACCAGTTGTAGCGTCTCTATTGTCGGATGTTCTAGACTTAACGCTAGCTAATACAACTCAACACTGTGTATAGAACGTCTACCTTTATTAATCATAATACACTAAGATACAGCTTACGCAATGCTAGGTGAGCAGCAGCCACACTCGTATATTCAACCGGTCGCTCTCTCAGCTCCGCAAAACACTGGTTTTATACCCCGGCAAGATAATCCCTTGCCTGCACACACCACTAAGGCCACCAACTCTGCTTGCCAGCCGCTGTCACTGCACACACACCTAGGCTGATACTACACACCTACATACTACACTACATATGTATGTATGTATGTATGTATGTATGTATGTATGCATGTATGGATGGATGTAAGTATGCATGTATACATGTATTTATGTATGCATGTGTGTATGTATGTATGTATGTATATATGTATGGACGTATTTATGTGTATATGTATGTATATATGTATGCATGTATGCATGTACATATGTTTCTATGTATTCAATTCAATTCAATTCAATTCAATTCAAAAAGTTTTATTGTTCCACATCATAATAACAGAAAAAACAACTATCACACGAGTGTAATTTAGGAAACAAACGGAGAGCCCTGAAGGGTCACAGGACCCACTAACTAGGGCTACCTAGGTACCAGATGATGTGGTGATAATGACGGTTCGAGTACAGAGAACCAACAACAGAAAATACACGGAAATCAAAACAAACTTAACTAAGCGATGGCAACACAGCAATTTGAAATCAAAACAAACTTAACTAAGCGATGGCAACACAGCAATTTGAACAATTACACATTTAATAAGAGAGCTCGCATGGATTTTTTAAATAAATTCAAGTTAGGCAGGTGACGAGTGCTGACAGGGATATTGTTCCAGACTGATGGTCCTGTGGACCTTAAGGCGAATAACCTTGTATTAGTGCGTGCAAATATTCCTCTATAAGATTCAGCTTGTCTAGTAATGTATATATGTATGTACATATGGATGTATATATGTAAGTACATATGTATATGTCTATGTATGTGTGAATGCGTATTATATGTATGTGTGTAAGTGTGAATGCATTTATGTATGTCTCTATGCATGCATATATGTATGTATGTATTTATGTATATATATATATGTATATGTGTATGGATGCACATATGTATGTCTAATATGTTTTGTATGTAAGAATGCAAGTATGCATGAATGCATATATGTACGTTTTTTCAATGCCCTTTCATGTACATGCATTTTATGACATTGCTTAAGGGACAATGGGACATATATGTCCCATGAAGATTTTCTTCAAAATCTGCAAGGCTGTGATAGGAATGGTTCTTGTCAATGAATATCCTATTTTGTGAAGAGTCGATGTACATTATTTAAAAGTTTTTTAATGTATTATTCCTCTGTGAGAAAAAATAAAAAATGACAAAGTTTGTATTTTATTTTTAAAAATTAATAATTTTAAAATAAAAATATCTGGCCCATAGAATGTGTGGGAACTCATGAAAAGGTCACAGTTAGATTGATCAAATACTGAACAAATAAATAAAATCGTTAAACAAACCCATTTGCTCAATCTAATAAATCCAGGCACTTTTTTCTGACATGGGACATATATGTCCCATATCCCTTAGAGGGTTAAATTGAGATGAAGCAAAGGGTGAAACGTAAGTCTAACAATGCAGCAGATATGCTAGCGTCGCTGTAGGTCTCGAAAATAGGAGATTACTTGTAAACGTCAAAGCAGTTTCACCTGCATTGCAGAAATGTAAATTTCTCAACATGAAACTAAAGTCACAAACAACATCGACATTGTCCAGCAGCTGCAGCAACCAAGACTGTGTAGCAACTCAGATGGATCGTTATTTGGCAGACATAGGCTAATTAGGGAGAATGATACTAGGAATCCTCTTGCTTCCTGGAAGGAAAGGCAAACTTCGTAGGCCTACAGCAAAATTGCACCATTGCAGAAGATCTTTTGTTGGATCCAGCCTCACAGGCCTTTGTGGACAGAATTTTTCTGTTTGTGGAATCTTGACTGATGGACGAAGAAATCGCATGAAAAATCTCTGGAAATGAGAGTGTTCTTGAAATTGAACAAAGATATCTTATACGTGCATGTAGTAACGTTAAAATACTTTTAATAATTATTTGGAAAACTAAAATAAGAAGTAAAATTAATTGAGAACTGAAATAGGAATGATAAGTAAAATTATTTGCGAAGTAAAATTAGAATTAGAAGTAAAATTCAAGGACATAGAACTGAATTAAAACTGAATTAGGAATTATTTTGAGAAGTAAAATATCACTGCTCCGTCCTTGTGTCCGTTCGTCCTTCCGCTCTTCCATCCTCCTGCTTGGCGCCTGTCTCTGTTGGACGACTGCAGCCGAACGGTTTCCCCCAACGTATAGCGGTACCGGCGCAGGAGTATCGGTGGTTCGAAAGGACTCAAGTGACTTACGTTTGGCATTTCCTCTCTGTTCGCTTCCATTATCTCCACCTCCCATCTCTCCACTTCTCCACCCGTTACGTGTTTGTTTGGACGTCTGCAATGGAATTCGACGAGAGCTCTGTCAACTCTCCCCAACCCACGTGACTAATTCACGTGATCAAATGACTGAGGCACTCGACCGATGCATTATTAACCGATTGTTACGTCATAAAATAATGCACAGGCAATATTTTACACAGAGTACAACAGTTTTTGCGACGTCGTAGAAATTAAGATAAACATGTTTTTATGTGGCGTGAGATTAGTTTTTGGCTCTTTCTGAATGCGCTTTTTTAGCAGTAGCAGTTATAGTTTGACGATCCTCTTTGATAGCAAAGATCAGTAACGCCGCTTTTTTCCTTCATCCAGGCTTGGGACTGGCACTGCCAGAGCACGAGCAGTGGCGAGGTTTTCCGCTTTTTCCTCTCTTGGATCTGGATGTAAACTGTCTCGCTGTAGGCGTCCTTCATTCGCTGTTTGCATCTATAGTGTCTCCTCGTATGTGTCTTTGCATCTGCCTCTTTACATTTCTCATTCAGTTTCAAATTTCTTTCAACGACTCAATCTGTCTCGATTATCTGCCACCTTTTGTACATGCATTTATCGATAGCCTGTTTAGCTACATTGGTCAATGATGGGCAATTATTATTATAGTTAACTAAAACTTTTTAGTTAAGGATGAAATTTAACTGCAGAAAATAGTTTAATTAAAACCAAAGTTTAACTAAGTGCGCAACTATCGTACACAATGAAAGTGAAATTGTCATTGACGCTGTGCATTCTTACAGTTCTATTATTGTAAAAATGCTTGTAACATATTAAGTTTGTTAACAAGTTTGAAAAAGTTTAACTAAATGTTTTTAGTTTAGTTAACTTATTTACAAAATCATTAAACTGTTTTATTTTAGTTGAAAAATAGTTGAAATTTAGCTAAAAATTTAGTTTATTGCCCATCACTGGACAATGATTCGTCTCTGGTGGAACAGGTGAATGAATGACTGTGTGATTGTCTATTAGTGTGACAGGTGGATGTCTGTACGCTAGTGTAGAAGAACAGACAGGAACAGACAGAGATACAGGAAAAAACAGATGTAAAGCTTACAATATAACTTCAGAACATTATGCATATTTTCATAAGATATAAATGTGTAGTAGGCTACACAGAGGAACAGACAGCCATACAGGACATACTTTCGCAATATTTGGCCCAACATGGAGACTGAATTGTTCAAAGAAAAGGACACGAATGGTGCGCTTCGGGATCCTTCGATATCGCTCGAGCGTCTCAAAAGATTTTGAAGACTCATGTTATCTATCTGTTTGAGTAGCTTCTTAAACGCATTTGTAATGCGTTTAGTTACATTTTTTAAACTTGACAAATCGACTTATAATATAATATAAATAAAAATAAATTGTTCAGCACTATTTATATAAAGTGTAGCTTATATCAGCGGGATAAGGTAGGCCTAGTTGCTAGTAGCAACTAGGCCAACTTGCTACTGGTTGCTGCATAAAAAAACAATCCTTCCGCTTAGTCTAGTTTTTTTACAGTACTGTGTTTGAACTGTATTATCGAGCGCATACAAGCCTTTGCTACAGGCGGAATCTTCATTAATTCATTCATCGATCTTATATAGCGCCTCTTCAAGGGTCCTACTCAGAGGCTTCCGAACTAATTCATTCATTATTTGATTTGTGTTGTGTGATGTTTCAATAAACAGTATCAATATCAATCAAAATGAGGCGGAAATCAAATTAAACCAAAATAATTATAATAAATTCGGTTGACAAATATTCGACCATTCATTATCCTATGTTGTGGCCAATTTATTGGGGATCTCTCTTCCACCCTTAGCTGTACATGGATGCTACATTTCTAAGAGTCGTTACTTGTTAACTACGAAAAATAAAGGAACAAACTTTATTTGCTAAAACATTTAAACCATAACAGCATCATTACTGTGCGAAATTATCGTTGCAATTACTTTGTGATTGCATTTACGGAACAGTAACAGCCTGACAGTACAACTATTCAAAACTTGAAATGATTGAAAACACGAACACCGTAATAATAGACCATGTGAACTATACCAGTGCAATTTTAAAAACAGTTCGATAGCGTTAGAGTGGTTATAACTAGAGATACGGATAAAAGACCTACCCAAATGGAACTAAAATTGTCACAAAAAAACAAAAGCATGGGCCCTTGAATATGTCCAGCCCTACAGGAATACTCAGATGTACTGTACTAAAGCTATAATTTTAAATGCAAAACTGATATGCATGAATTCGTAGGTGCGTATCGCCATAGCATGAGTGCTCAACACTTCCAATTTTACTCTTTGTTCACCAACTGTTCTTGGTGAACGTCAACAACGTCAAATATTTCAGGCAACTTCTGATTCAGACCGTTCTCTCTTCGTAGACTCGAAGATCGCAAAAATGTGTTTTACAAACCTGAAACAGGATGGTTTCTTTCCATTTAGGGTTCATTCATGTAGTTCTGACGAAGCTCATGAATAAGAAGCCTGAAATACTTTAGATAATTGCGAGGTTGATCTCTGGTAAAACTGGAATTTGTTTGGCTGTTCTTAAGTATAGATTTCAACATTATTTGCAGACTGTGAACGTTGGAAACTGATTTTACAGACTTCAGCTAGACACGGAGTGGAGTTTTTCATGACGCCTTAAACTTGAAGCGCATGAGAAGGTTTTCTGACACATCTGGCAAAGGTAAGGTTTCCCTCCAGTATGTGTTCTCGTGTGCCTATTCATATTACTTTTATTATTAGTTTTAAACTCGCATAATTGGCAGTGGTGTGGTTTCTCTCCAGTATGAATTCTTGCATGGAGTTTAAGACTATAAGATTGGATAAACCGTTTTTGACATGTCTGGCATTTGTATGGTTTTTCTCCAGTATGGGTTCGAACATGGTTTCGTAGGTGAGAAGGTTGGGAATAACTCTTTTTACATATATGACATTGGTATGGTTTCTCTCCAGTGTGAATTCTAACATGACTTTGCAGCGATGAAGATATGGAAAATGTTCTTTTACAATGAATACACAGAAATCGTTTCTCTTCATGGCGAGTTTTCTCGTGATTTTTCAGACCTGAATAAGATGAAAATGTTCTTTGACATACCAGGCAAAGATATTGTTTCCCTCCAGTATGTGTTCTCATATGACTCTTTAGACTACCTTCATACTTAGATTTAAACTGACATAGCTGACATTTGAACGGTTTCTCTCTGGTATGAATTCTTGCATGACGTGTTTGATTTGAACATTTGGAGAAACGTTTGTTACATACTTTGCATTGGAAAGGCATCTCTCCAGTGTGAATTCTTGAATGAATTCTTAGATATGAAGGCTGAGGGAAACTTTTTTGACATACAAGGCATTGGTAAGATTTCTCTCCGGTATGAAGTCTTGCATGAAGTGTTAGATATGAAGATAGGGAAAAACTTTTCTGACATATTTGACAAGCGTTAGATTTCTCTCCGGTATGAATTTTTGAATGAGTTGTTAGACTTGAAGATGTGGAAAAACGCTTTTGACATATTTGGCATTGGTAAGGCATCTCTCCAGTATGGATTCTTGCATGAATCCTTAGATAAGAAGGCTGAGATACACGTTTTTGACATACTAGGCATTGGTAAGATTTCTCTCCGGTATGAATTCTTCCATGAATTTTTAGATAGGAAGATTGGAAAAAACGTTTCTCACATATTTGACAAATGTAAGATTTCTCTCCTGCATGAATTCTTGAATGAACTGTTTGACTTGAAGATCTTGAAAAGCGCTTTTGACAAATTTCGCATTCGTAAGGCATCTCTCCGGTATGGATGATTCTGTGACGTGTAAGATCTGAAGATTGGGAAAAACGCTTTTGACATATTTGGCATTTGTGAGATTTCTTTCCAGTATGAATTCTGCTATGGTTCTTGAGACTGTCAGAACGAGCGAATATTTGTTTTCATACTTCGCACTGAAACGGTTTCTCTCCAGTATGGGTTCAAATTTCCGGCGGCTAATCGGCTTGGACAAAAATTCGGCGGCTATGGCGGCGGCTTGGGGGTATATCTGCAGGATACGGTACTGAGTTGCTACATCAAAGTGCAATAGGTCTGACTAGGCTTGTTTATTGTTCACAGTGTTTTAACTATTATCGGGTGCATGCGAATGTAGAACCTTTGCTATAGGCGGAGTTATCATTACATGATTTTGTGTGCTGTGTGGTGTTTAAATGAAAAGTATCAATCAATCAATCAATCAATCAATCAATCAATCAATCAATCAATCAATCAATCAATCAAAATGAAGCGAAACAAAACTTAAAACTAAGTGTGACGCCAAGGGTCAAAACCCGTCGCTTGTCGCTTCCTAGATAGGCTACTGAGCTAGAAGCTGAAATAGGCGAGAGGGGTGAACAATGTAGAATATTCTTAAATTCAGCAGTTGCCTGTGAATTTGCCATAACTTGCAAAGTTGTAATCCGATTTTGATGCCGTTTGTTTTATTCGACAAAGAATAGGATAGAGCCCTTTATTGCACAGCACAATTGCAGAATGAACAAGTAATGGTTGCTGAGGACTTTAATCACATGAATATTTTTTTTGACAATACTATTTGTGTTGACTATACTCAACTGTCATCCCTCTGCTAACATGGTAAACGGGTATCCCTAACCTAGCGGGACTTCAGTCCCTTCTGGGAACCCGATTGTTTCCCTCAAATGTGAATAAGATAATCATGTGATCTGTCTGTTTTAATTTCAAAACTTATGATCGTTAATTATGATTATTCTGGATCACTACTTGTAAACTATTCTATGGAAACAATAAAAGGATTGATTGATTGATTGATATTCCGAAACTTTTTATTCGATTATTTCACTCAAAACAAATGAAAGAATCAAACGCACATAACTTCAGTTAGACAAAAGATATTTTCATTCTGTAAAAAGTATTTTGAAGCAGATTAATTGTAGAATATGACTGAATAAAAAGGTCAGAAAGCAACATGTGACGGGTTTTGACCCCTGGCATCACAAGTATGATAAATTCGTACAAAAGCAGGTAATCTATTGGGCCCATTCGGGTGACAAATATTTCGAAATTTCACTGTTGTCGGCAATTTACCTCGGATCTATCTTCCGCCCTCAGCTGTTCATGAGTCGTTACGGGTAATTATGACAATTAAAGATCGACCGAAATATATTTGCTGAAACATTTCAACCTTAACAGCATCGTTATCATCAGCACTATGTGTGAAATTATCGTTTCAATTACTTTGTGACTGCATTTACGTAACGGTAAAAGCGTGAGAGTAAGACTACTTAAAACTTGAATTGAGTCAAAATCACGAAAAAACTTAAGCCTACATGTGAAGCACAATGTAAGAATGTGAAGTATGCAAGCATTGCAACACAAAAACAGTTCGATAGAGTTAAGGTGCTTATAGCTAGACATATGAATATTAGAACTACCTAAATGGAACTAAAAATGTCACAAAAACGCAAAACAACAGCAGGATCCTTGAATATGTCCAGTCCTACATGAATACCCAATTGTACTGTACTAAAGCTCTTGCTTTGAGTACAAAACTGAAACGTACGAATTCAATCGTGCTTATCATAGATTGAGTTGCTCAACAGTACACACCTGCATTTCTATTCTTTGTTCATGAACGTCAACGTCAAATATTTCAGGTAATTTCTGATCATGACATTTGTTTCTCCGTAGACTCGAGGATCGGGAAAATGTTTTTTTTTAAACCTGATGTTTTCTCTCCATTATGGGTTCGTTCATGTATTTCTAACAAATTGCAATATACATCTTTCTGACGTACCTGAAAAAATCGCGTGATAATGTTCTCTGGTATAACTGGAATTTGTATGGCTTTTCTCAAGTATGGATGCCAACTAAATTATGCAGACTGTAAATTTTGGAAAATGATTTTACAAACTTGAGCCAAACACGGTGTGGGTTTTTTCATGATATCTCAGACCTGAAGAGCAAGAGAAGGTTTTCTGACATATCTGGCAAAGGTATGGTTTCTCTCCAGTATGTGTTCTCGTGTGCGTTTTCAGATCACTTTTAGTATTAGCTTTAAACTCACAAAATTGGCAGTGGTGTGGTTTCTCTCCAGTATGAATTCTTGCATGACGTGTGAGATGAGAAGAATGGATAAACCGTTTTTGGCATGTCTGGCACTGGTATGGTTTTTCTCCAGTATGGGTTCGAACATGGACTCGCAGTTGAGAAGATCGGGCATAACTTTGTTTACATACCTGACATTGGTATGGTCTCTCTCCAGTATGGATTCTGGCATGTCTCTGTAAATTCGAAGATGTGGCAAATGTTCTTTTACAATCAATACACAGAAATGGTTTCACTCCGGTATGAATGCTGGCATGATGTACTAGATTTGATGACTGGGAAAAACCCTTTTGACATACTTGGCATTGGTAAGGCATCTCTCCAGTGTGGATTCTTGTATGACGCGTTAGACAGGAATGCTGAGGAAAGCGTTTCTGACATATTTGGCATTGGTAAGATTTCTCTCCGGTATGAATTCTTGCATGACTTTTGAGATGAGAAGATTGAATAAACCGTTTTTGGCATATCTGGCACTGGTATGGTTTTTCTCCAGTATGGGTTCGAACATGGTCTCGCAGATGAGAAGATTGCGAATAACTCTGTTTACATATCTGACAATGGTATGGTTTCTCTCCAATATGAATTCTTGCATGACCTTTGAGATTAGAAGGCTGTATAAACCGTTTTTGGCATATCTGGCACTGGTATGGTTTTTCTCCAGTATGAGTTCTCAAGTGAGTCTTTAGATTACTGTTAGTATAAGTTATGTACTGAGATTGGCCAGTGGTATATATTAATATTAGTATAATTTGATATGTTAGTTTAGATGTTATATAAAGTTGCCATTATGAATGTTTAAGATTGTAGCAAGTATAAGAAAATGATTGACAGCCGACAGCTGACGACATACGTAGGGGAGCGGAGGCGAAGGCCACGCCTGTCAAAGGGTGAAGGAGAGAGAGGCAGATAGCATGAGCAAGGCAAGAGGGAACGAACTGCAGGGCGCGGTTGGGGGGCGAAAGCGTTGATTGACAGGCGGTGGCGATAGGGAAGACAGGAAAAAGCGGAAGAGAGAGAATTCTGCGGGCGGATTCGGAGAGAGAAGGATATACGGAGGAAGTTGCCTGTTTTTACAAGGGCAATTACGGCCATAACGGACGATGAAGTTTTGTTTCTTATACGATGTTACATACGAAGTTTGTTTCTTATAAGCTGTTACGTAAGGAGTTCTAATGTGCGAGGAAGACAAATAATACTTTGAAAACCAAAGGATCTTTGCGCTCTTGTTTGGGAGCGTTGCTAGTCAGTCTCGGCGGATACAATGAAACCCCACGCGTAACCGAAGAGTTAAAGCCTAATATCACCGCTACCACCATAACTGACCAAGAAACATCTTTTTCAGTACATTGTGCCAGCAGGGATTCACGCTTAGAGACGAACCGGAGTGCTAGCGCTGCCCACCACCAACGAGAGACACTCGCAGTGAGACCGAACAAAGACACGACGAATCGACAGTCGGAGAAAGAGGCGACGCAGGACGGCAAGGAATTCCTCAACGGATCGGACGCGGCGGCATCCTTCGGTTATAAAACAGAATGCAAAATGGATGCCTACTCCTTAACGGATCTGCGAGTTATTTTAAAGTGACGGATAGAGCAAACGGAAAGAAGAGGAAGAAGACGGATCGGACGGACAGACGGACGAGGCTTCGAGTGACGAAAGGGATCCGTACCACGGACCGGACGCGGCGGCATCCTTTGGGACCACACGTTCTGCTCCTGGAGAAAACGGAAAGAAGAGGAAGAAGACGGATCGGACGGACAGACGGACGAGGCTTCGAGTGACGAAAGGGATCTGTACCACGGACCGGACGCGGCGGCATCCTTCGGGACTACGCATCCAGGAAGACAGAATAACAGGGTGAGCTAGACAGCACCAGTTTTTGTTCATGTGAATGAGTGTTGATTGCAGTTAGAGATCGTGCGAAAGTGTAGTAATTTTTCAGTTTTGCCCCGTTGGCAGTGAAAATATTAAGATTTTGTTTGCCTTGTTGGCAGCGTGATTGGTTTAGTATAAGCCCCGTTGGCTACGTGTATATGTTTGGTTGAAGAATAAGAAGGGCACAATAAACCTTGTCGTGCAAGTGCAGTCAGCATGTTTGGAAAAATGAAAAGAGCGCAGTTGGGGGAGGAATGCGAAAAAAGAGGAATCGAGTGGAATGGTCTTACTCGAAAGGGAATGATCGAGAGATTGGAGGATTACGAGAAGGCAGAAGAGAATGGAGATGAAACGGAGGACGAAGGTACAGGGGGAGACGAAATCGGTAGGGATCAGTTAAAGCTCCAACTGATTAAAGCAGAGAAGGAAAGGATGGAGACGGAGATGGCGTTGAATCAGCAAAGGGCGCAATTAGGCCTGTTGCCGACCGCTGCTTCTATGCCTGTGACTGATCTGCCTAACGCTGTAAACTTCTCTAAACTTCCTTCAATGGCCGACGGCGAGGACCTAGCGTCGTATTTTCACTCATTTGAGAAGGTAGCGAGCCTACAAGGCATCGATGTAAGTAAGTGGGCAAGAATACTACCCTCACTCTTGAACCCAGCTATACGGTTGCACTACAACAGACTAAAAACTGAGATTTGCGCAGATTACAAGGAGACAAAGCTCGCTCTTTTAAATGCATGCAGAATGAATGCGAAATTCTATCTAGAGAAATTTAAAGCAATGCGCAGAGTAGGGAAACAATCATATTCCCAATTGTTAGACCAGTTACGAGACGTCTTTGGGTATTATCTTGAATGCAGAGAAATTGACAGTTTAGACGCTCTTGTAGACGACATTCTGATGGAACGTGTAAAGGAAACTTTGCCGGCAGACGCCAAATATTTTGTCGAGGCACGTAGGCCTACAAACGCAGCAGAGTTAGTTAACTTTGCAGACATTCAATTTGATTGCGCAAGCGAAGCCAGAAAGCTCGCTCAGAACGACCATAAACAGGGTCATAAATTCAGGCCACACAATGCAGACACGAGAGAGAGCCAGTGGGGGGGTAATGCGCCCTTCACTAGAGAACCCACATGGAATGAAACCCATAATGGTGCCAGCACAAGGCACATGGAAACAAGGTACGGGCAGCCAGGTCAAGGTGCTAGGACGGAGTACGGAGCCCAGTCCTACAATCATAACAATAGCAGGTTCCACAAGAGCACAAGTGAATTTTGTACGGCCAAAGGCAATTTGTGGCAAAGTTATCGAGTATCAGAAACGTTTTTTGGTCCCAGTTACTGTTAACGGAGTTCTTGTAGAATCTTTAAGAGATTCAGGGGCACAAGTGACCCTTATTAATTCTGACATTTTACCGAGCAAGCCATCTGCCATGGAAAATCCACTAAGAATTCAATGTGCTTTTGGGTTAATCAAGTGTTTTTCCACGTGCGAAATTGAAATCTCTTCGCCAAAATTTGGGACAGATCGCAAGGTTAGAGTACAAGCAGCAGTTGTCAAAGGGCTGGGGGTGGGGATGATTTTGGGAAGCGAAATTTTTGCAAACAACCCTGGTCTGAAAGATCCGGTAGGGACACGACAAGACGCAAGACCTAACGACATCAATGACCAGGCACGGCAGACTTCCGAAGACGCACGGAGGCAGGGAAGTCATAAACAAGACCACAGACGCACAGAGGTACAGAGAGCAGCCGCGGATGCCACATCTGTTAATAATGAAACCCAACACGTTTCAGCGGAAGAGGCTGATAGCGAAGAAAATCAAATGATTGATGGTGTCTGCAGGAGAGATCAGGAGGGCGATCATACACGGGTAGACCGAGGGACATCAGAAGGGCAGAGTACCGACGTGGAACAGAGGGCAGTATATGACCAAAGTCACTCGACACCACAGATCGAGGGTGATGATGCGCCGGTCACATCTGGAACTAATGGAATCCAACCCGATTCTGTTGAAGAAGCCGATAACGTCGGAAACGAAATAATTAATGAAGTGTCTGGAGCTTTGAAGAAGGCACAGCGGAACTTGTCTATGCTGTCCGACCTAGGAACACGTGGGGCGAAACTGAAAGGAGTTGACAAGCATATAGCAGACAGCGGTCGCTTTTGTAGGCTAGATAAGTTGCCTACAACCAAAGACGGAGCAAATGTGCAGAATCAATTACCGTTAAACGTAGCACCTACATGTAGGAAGAGGGCTTTTGAATTGGCGCACGACTATACTTGGAAGAGTCACAGAGGTGCTAAAGGAAACAAGAAGAATTGGTTCTATTCCAACAGGAATATAAATGAGTCCAGAAGAAGAAGCAGAGGGCATGAAGTAGGAAATCGGAAGGATCAGATATTTAGGAGACAAGAGGGCGGCAGATCTTATGCGACTGATTGGAGAAGTGATGGCATGAGGCATAGGGGGGATGCTTTAGACTGGCGGATGCCAGCCAAAGGAGCTTATTGGAACATGACTATAGCGAGAGATAGTGATATGGTCGATAACGAGAATAGGAAGGAAGAGGAGTCATGGAGGAAGAGAAGATGGGCTTCGGCAACCCAGCAGAACGATTTTAAATCGAAATTGGGAATTAATTCTATACTGGGAGGCACACATGCCATGGCAGGAGGCTTGTCCCGAGCTTTTTGATGTTTATTAATGGGTTGTCAAGAGCTTACATGACAAATTAGAATGTTTAGATTAAATCATGTAACCTATCGCAAAGATATCATTATCGTGTTTTATGTTTCACTGACTTATATATAGTAATGTGTGTTTATAAGAATACTACCCGTTGTTGTGTATGTGCTTTATTTTCTAGATTAGACACTTAGAGACTTGTCGTTACCAGCCTGATGACGTCACGATTCACGAACAATTCGAAAAAATACCACGACGTCGTTTGTGCTTTTGTAATTTAGTATAGAAACATTTAGAACTAAGAACACAACCAAAGCCTTCTTTACTTGCCGATGCTCAACCTGGAACCATCAGCTTGTGAAGTGGAGAGTTGTAGTGAGATCGGCCAAGACTATATTAATATTAGTATATAATTATATGTTAGTTTAGATGTTATATAAAGTTGCCATTATGAATGTTTAAGATTGTAGCAAGTATAAGAAAATGATTGACAGCCGACAGCTGACGACATACGTAGGGGAGCGGAGGCGAAGGCCACGCCTGTCAAAGGGTGAAGGAGAGAGAAGGCAGATAGCAGAGCAAGGCAAGAGGGAACGAACTGCAGGGCGCGGTTGGGGGGCGAAAGCGTTGATTGACAGGCGGTGGCGATAGGGAAGACAGGAAAAAGCGGAAGAGAGAGAATTCTGCGGGCGGATTCGGAGAGAGAAGGATATACGGAGGAAGTTGCCTGTTTTTACAAGGGCAATTACGGCCATAACGGACGATGAAGTTTTGTTTCTTATACGATGTTACATACGAAGTTTGTTTCTTATAAGCTGTTACGTAAGGAGTTCTAATGTGCGAGGAAGACAAATAATACTTTGAAAACCAAAGGATCTTTGCGCTCTTGTTTGGGAGCGTTGCTAGTCAGTCTCGGCGGATACAATGAAACCCCACGCGTAACCGAAGAGTTAAAGCCTAATATCACCGCTACCACCATAACTGACCAAGAAACATCTTTTTCAGTACAGTATAAGTTTTAAACTCGCATAATTGGCAGTGGTATGGTTTCTCTCCAGTATGAATTTGAGCATGACTTTTGAGATGAGCAGATTGGATAAACCGTTTTTGACATGTCTGGCATTGGTATGGTTTTTCTCCAGTATGGGTTCGAACATGGTCTCGCAGGTGAGAAGATCGGGGATAACTTTGTTTACATACTTGACATTGGTATGGTCTCTCTCCAGTATGAATTCTAACATGTCGTTGTAAATTCGAAGATTTGGAAAATATTTCTTTACAAACAATATTCAGAAATGGTTTCTCTTCGGAGTGGGTCATTTCATGACTTTTCAGACCTGAAATGTTCGAGAATGTTTTCTGACATACCCGGCAAATGTATGATTTCTCTCCAGTATGTGTTCTGATAAGGTGATCTTTAGGTGATCTGTATACTTAGTTTTAAGGTCACATAACTGGCACTTGTAAGGTTCCACCACGGTATGAGTTCTGGCACGACGTACTATATTTGGTGATTGGGATAAATGCTTTTGACATACTTTGTTTCAGATATAATTTTTTCAAAAGCCAGCGCTGAAAACACTGAACCTCTTGTAAGTTTCTGTGGACGAGTATTATTGTCCAACCTCGCCAGTTGTTTACGTTATTCAGAATGAATCTCACTAAGCATTGAATAGAAATCAAAAACTGTACGTTTACTTTTGTCTTGCATTTATTTGTTTATTTTATTAACATAAAAAGCACCATAGTCGAAATATAAGAGACATAATATGAGATAGAGAATTAGAATTCAAGAAAAGAGTTTAACAGTTATAAAACAGAATGCAAAATGGATGCCTACTTTGTTATCTGCGAGTTATTTTAAAGTGACGGATAGAGCACACTAAAGTCGTATGTAGGGAAGGGGATGGAGAAGAGAAGGAGAAGGGAAAAGGCAGAGGGAAATGGAGACCAGGATTGGTCACCACCATTTTGTGCGATAGAGTTACGGGTTAGACTCGGGATTTACTAAGTTACTCCGAATGCCATAACATTTTACCCGATGATACCTCGCAGCGAAAGTGGTCAAACGCACCTATATCCGACTTCTTGAAACGATGCTCCGATTTCATACAGGTTTTTAATCTTTAAAAACGAATTGGAAATTACTAATTAGCCGATCTCGCCATATTGACACATATCCGGAAGTGAGGCCCGATGATACCGGCAAGGATGCACAGCTCCACAAATTATATTTTATAGCGCAGCTCTTGAACGTTGATTTATTGGTCAAATTCGTCCTAAAAATAGTGTTGCTGGTACTCGATATCGTATGCGAATAGAACCGGAGGTTAGAATGAAGGCCAGATAGAGAATTGTCCTACGAAAGAGTTGATCTCGATGTTTGGGAAAATGATGATCTGTTGTTGTGGCTGCCTGTCTGAGTTTGTTTTTCGTTTATATTTAACCAGTTTTCATTGCGACTCTGTCACGGTGTCTAACTCTTAAACTGGCTAATGGACAATGCTTACTTCGCCCGTGGCGCATTAATACTCAAGAGCGCTTCCCACCCATCCCCGGCTGAAAAAGATGGTTTGTCATCGATAGTCTGTTTAGACTGTTTTAGAAAAGTAAATAATTCACGTCTTTTGTTTAGTCAAAATCTGTAAATTAATATGTGGCTATAATTTATATCTTTTGAAAATGAGTTTAGGCCTATATTGTAAATTTTTCTAATTCTAAAATTTGGTTCCCCGAGAACATTACTCGTCTACACACACTTCGTCTACCGACCTTTCGTCTACAAGACTGTAGCCTATCTGTAGGTCTATCCATTACGGCTAATCAACAGAGGCCGCTTTCTTATAGTTTCGCTAAAACGTGCCATATACTCTCAGGAATCCAGCGTCTAATTATATAGGCCCTAGGGCCTAGGCCTACTAGTGAAAATCTGAGTCCGGTTGCCAGATTAATAGGCCCTATAGACAGGTTTATTAAATATAATGTCATTCTATAAATTATTTAAGGCCTATTATCTTTTAGCAATCATTGATAGAAACATTAGTAAAGTCGTGTATTCGAACATACATGTATCATTTTTAGTCACTGAAATGAGTAGGCCATCAGCGTGGAACTCTCTTCCCCAGTCTCTTCGCTTTGAGTTACTAGCCATCTCACCTACCCATAAAAAGCACCATAGTCGAAACATCAGACATAAGATGAGATAGAGAATTAGAATTCAAGAAAAGAGTTCAACAGTTATGAAACAGAATGTATAAATGGATGCCTAGTTTGTTATCTGCCAGTGACTTTAAAGTGACGGATAAATCATACCAAAGTCTTATGTAGGGATGGAGAAGAGAAGGAGAAGGGCAAGGCAGAGGGAAATGGATTTGACGCTACCATTTTGTACCGCAGAGTTACGGGTTAGACTCTGGATTTACTAAGTTACTGCGAATGCCATCAAATTTCAGCCACATCATGAGGGGAGACTCCCTTCTAAGAATTATAATTGAGGGAAGAATGGAGGGGAAGAAGACACGAGGAAGACCGAGAATGATGTTGTTGGACTGGATGATGGAGGAAGATTACAGCAAACTGAAGGAAAGAGCCAGAAAACGCGATGAATGGCGAAATTGGACGTACGAACCTGTCTAGCAAGGCAAAGAACCAAAATAAGTATTCGATATCGCATACAAAAAGAGTCGAAGGCCAGAATGAAGACCAGATAGAAAATTGTCTTACAAAGTAGCCTAGTAGATCTCGATGATTGGAACGATGACTAGTTAGACATTCCTGGTTTCATGGATAGGCCTAGTCCGTTGGAAAATGGTAAACAAGTGACGTCTTCTGATTAATCAAATTCCGTACAATTAATATGTGACCATATATTATTATCCTTTAAAATGAGATTAATATAATTATTGCAAAATTAATCTTTAAATTCGAAAGTTTAATGTAGGTCTATTAAGATGAGAATGCAGGAAGAGAACAAAGTGTCGAAATTATTAAAGTTAACCTTCAGTCATATTTTTGCTACGCTGATATTAGACGGGTCAATATACCAAACAATCATAACCACCTAATCCTAAAGAAATTTATTCAAAGGTTTCTCAACGGAAGGTGTTACCACTTGGCATGCCTTTTATATATAAAGTCTACTGTGGCGCCCGGGTGGGTTTCCCGGGTCGGCCTTCTTGCCTGGTCCCTTTTCCCTTCCCCGCCGGTGGCGCCCCCTGTTGGCGCGGTGTGGCCTCCTGCTTTTCCCCCTCCCCGCCTTAGCCGGTAGCGCGCCTTGGCCTCTAGCCTTGGCCTCTCTAGGCTTGGCCTCTCTAGGCTTGGCCTCTAGGCTTGGCCTCTCTAGGCTTGGCCTCTCTTGGCTTGGCCTCTAGCTTGGCCTCTCTAGCTTGGCCTCATTTAGGCTCCGCCCCCTTAGGCTTGGCCTCTTTGGAGGGCTCCGCTGATTGGCTGGGTTAGTTATAAATAGGAGCGCTTCTGTATAATTAAGGCGTTGGGCGTTGTGCGTTCTTGTGGCGTTGCATTGTGGGTTGTTGTTGAGGCTGTGGTTATGAGTAGTTGATTGCGTTCTGAGTGTTCGAGTGACTGTGATGACGTAATACGTCTGTGACTAATAAAGAGATCGTTATTTCAACTTCCTGTGTTGAATCCTTCGGGGGTTGACATTGACTGCGACGGCTCATCGGCTGGCAGACGCGAAGCCCACCGATAGACGACGGTGGCCGTACTTGTGCTCCCATCCTGAGCAACACGCGCCTTACCTCGCCATCCTGAGAGAAGAGGCAAAGAAGTGGGCCCGTCCGATATTTGTCACACTACTCTATATTATCTCTTTCTATCTTTCTCATTCAGTTTCAAAAATCTCTCAATGTCTAAATCTGTCTCGACTATCTATCTATCTATCTATCTATCCATCCATCCATCCATCCATCCATCCATCCATCCATCCATCCATCCATCCAGTAGCTCTTAGAGATCCTGATATTGCTCAAGCATTTTCACAGATTTTGAAGACCCATTTTTTGTTTATGTCATCTCACTTGTTGTTTCTTCAAAGTACAATACGTCTGCTTATATTAAATCTAAATCAAAATCAACTTGTTTAGATCTGCTCGAATAGCCTAGGCAATGGAGTTGCTACTGGTTGTTCCATCCAAATACAATAGGTCTGCTTAGGCTAGTTTATTGTTCAGTGTTTTAGCTGTATTATCAGGCGCATACGAATGTAGAACCTTTGCTATAGGCGGAATTATCATTAATTCATTCATAGAATTTATATAGCGCCACTGCAAGGGACTTACTCAGAGGCACTCGAACGAATTTAATTCATTATTTGATTTGTGCTGTCATGTTTAAATATACAGTATTAATCAATCAATCAATCATTCATTCAATCAATCAATTAGTCAATCAATCAATCAATCAATCACAGTCAATCAATCAAAAGGAAGCGAAATAAAACTTAAACCAGAATATATATAAATTCCTAAGAGCAGTTGACTGGGGGCCTATTCAGTTGACAAATATTTTGACCGTTTACTAGCCTATGCTGTGGGCAATTTATTGCATATCTATCTTCCACCCTCAGCTGTACATGGATGCTACATTTCAAAGAGTCGTTACTGGTTATCTTCGACAAATAACGTGGAATAAACGTTATTGTTAAAACATTTCAACCTTTTAACAACACCGTTGCCATCAGCACTGACTATGTGCGAAATTATCGTTGCAATTACGGAATGGTAACAGCGTGAGAGTACAACTAGGCAACGTAAAACTTTAACTGTGTGAAAACACGAACCAAGCTACAGTCGATCATGTGAAGTACAAAAGTTGTGCAATAACGAAAACAGTGCGAAAGAGCTAAAGTGCTTATAACTAGACATAAGAATTATAGGCGTACCTAAATTGAACTAAAAGTGTCACAGAAACGCGAAACAAAAGCAGGATCCAAAAAGCAGGATTCAAAGTCAAAGTCATACTGGAAGGCTAATCTAAAGAGGAGGCATACGAGAACACAGTAACTAAGGAGAGAAACCATACCTTTGCCAGATATGTCAGAAAACGTTCTCATGCGCTCTTGGTCTGAGACGTCATGAAAAAACCCACTCCGTGTCTGACTCATGTTTGTGAAGCCATTTTCCAAAGCTCACAGTCTGCAAATTATTTTGGAACCATACTTGAGCAAAGCCATACAAATTCCAGTTATTCCAGAGAACATTCTCAAGCGATTATTTCAGATATGTCAGGGAACTTGTTTATGCACTTTGCCTGAAATACTCGAATGAACCATAAATGGAGAGAAACCTTCAGGTTTGTAAAAATAAATTCGCGATATTCGAGTCTACGAAGAAACAAAATTAAACACTCAAGCAGAAATTATCTGAAATATTTGACGTTGCTGAGAGCATAGAATAAGAAATGGAATTGTCGGCTGTGGACCTACTCAATCTATGATGATACGTATGAACAAATTCAGTTCAGTTTTGTATTCAAAGTAAGAGCTTTTGTACAGTACAACTGAGTATTCCTGCAGGACTGAACACATTCAAGGTTCCTGCTAATGTTTTGGGTTTTTGTGACACTTTCAGTTCAATTTTGGTAGGTCTATAATTGTTATTCTGGTAATAAGCATTTTAACTCTATCGAACCGTTATTTCTATTGCACTGCTTGTATACTTCATTATGATCTAATGTAAGTTGTTCGTATTTTCACTTAGTTCAAGTTTAACATAGACATAGTCTCACGCTGTTTTATGAATGCAATTTCAAAGTAATTTCACACGTAGTCAGTGCTGAGGGTAACGATGATGTTAAGGCTGAAATGTTTTAGCTAATGAAGTTGGTTCGCTCTTTATTTGTCATTGTTACTCGTGTAATACAACTGGTTTACGTACAAAACCGCGATCACAAAACAGCGATCGTCAAGACCGCGATCACAAAATAGCGATGCACAAAACAGCGACTGCAGAAAATGGCGATCATCAAAACAGCGATTTCACCGATTTATTAAAGAAAGCTTTAAATTTATAACGAAGTATACATAATTATAACAAATGTGTAATGTTAAATTTGAAGACTTAAATTACGTCCAATTCGACGAAGGTAGTCCTATAGTGTAATCGCCGACGAGGCTTTTTATTTTGTCTGCAGTTTATAGATTCTTCAAGATGGATTTGGTATTTGCCTTGCGATGTAGGCTACTTAAATACAGCATTTTAAGTTCTATTAAGGGTAATCCTCCGGTTTAGGTCCCCAAATTATTTTGCATTGGAATATTTGATACTGTCAATTTGAAATGAAAGCTGGATTGATTAAAAGAATTCCTTACCTAAATGGAAGCTGGATTGGCATGAATAATTGTGTAAATGGAAGCTGGATTGACATGAATAATTGTGTAAATGGAAGCTGGATTGACGAAAATAATTGTTTACCTAAATGAAAGCCGTATTGAGGAAAATATTTATTTCATGAAATGGAAGCGGGATTGATGAAAATAATTGTTTGCGTAAATGGAAGCTGGAAGAATTCGTGTTATATAGAAGTCGGATTGATGAAAAGATAAACTGCAGATGAAATGAATACCAGTGCAAAAATAATTTGGGGACCTAAACTGGAGAATTACCAAATTAAGTTCGCAATCAGGGCTAATCAACGTACATTAAATAAGTCAATATTCGAATTTAATCGCTGTTTTGATGATCGCTATTTTATGCAGTCGCTGTTTTGTGCATCGCTATTTTGTGATCGCGGTTTTGATGATCGCTGTTTTGTGATCGCGGTTTGAACGTAGACCATACAACTCATAGAAATGTAGCCTAAAGGCATAAGATAGATATGCAGTAAATTGCCGACATCATTGTGAAATGTCGAAATTGCTGATTATTCCTGAAGGACTGGAACTATTCAAGGGCCCTTATGTCTAGTTATAAACACCTTACCTTTATCGAACTGTGTTCGTTATTGCACTGCTTGCATAACGGTAGGCTACTCCGATGATATACTGTAACTTTGTTCTTGTTTTCACATAATTCATGTTTTGAACAGTCGTACTCTCACGCTGTTACTGTTCCGTAAATGCAATCAGAAAGTAATTGCAACGATAATTTCGCACATAGTTCTGATGGTAACGATGCTGTTGAGGTTGAAATCTTTTAGCAAATAAAGTTTGTTCGATCTTTATTTGTCGTGGTTAACTAGTAACAGAAATGTGGCATCTATGTAGGCCCAATAGCTGAGGGGAAGATAAATTGCCCACAAGACAGTGAACGGTCGAAATATTGTCACCTTTATAAATCATCTCTTGTATGAAAATATTATATTTGGGTTTAAATTTAATTTCGCTTCACTTTGATTGCGTGATTGACTGATTGATTCTGTTTATTATAGGCCTATTTGGGTTTAAATTATGTTTCGCTTCATTTTAATTGATGGTTCGTTGTTTGATTGACTGATTGTTTTTGAATGATACTGTTAATTGAAGCATCACACAACAAACAAATCAAATAATAATAATTCCGCATATATAGCAAGGGTTCTACATTCGTATGCGTTTGATAGCCTACAGTTGAAACACTGTGAGCAATAAACTAGCCTAAGGGGTCGCCCATTAATTATGTCAACAAATTTTAGGCAGTTTTTGACTCCCTGCCCCTTGTCAACAACTGTCAAACATTGACGGACCCCCTAACAAAATTATGTCAACAATCCCAGAACCACCCCCTACAAAAATTAACACAATGGCTAAATACACGTATATTATTTTTTTTAAATTTTTACACTACAAAATTCAATATCGAATTTTAAAATATATGAGTTTAGTTTATTACCACCTTTTCCAAACCCCCTCCCTCTATTTTGTTGACATAATTAATTGACCCCCTAAGCAGACCTATTGTACTTTGATGGAACAACCAGTAGCAGCTCCATTCCTTTTTCACGCAGATGTAAGCAATTTTCTTTGGATTTATTTATTACATTATCAGCCTAAGCCGAGGTTGCCAACGTTTTTTGGCCTACGGGCCACTATGATTGTTGGTAAGCAAAATGATTGTCCTCACAGCCTCGAAAGAAATTAAAATGTTTATTTCATATTTTACAAGATGTATAAAAACTACATTGGGTCACTAGGACTTACAACACTAAATCTTTTAATGTTTTAGACATCATTATTATGCAGTTTTGTAGCAGTCGGACAAGTAAGTAGGTGCAAAATAAGACAACAATTATTTAGAAAGGAGCCAATCAGTGGGCCGCATCTGGCCCGCGGGCAGCGAGTTGGCCATTCCAGGCCTAAGCAGACATATTGTACTTTGAAGGAAGAACAAGTAAGATGACATAAACAAATGAGTTTTCAAAATCTTTGAAAACGCTCGAGCAATATCAGGATCCCTAAGCGCAACTGGCAGGTAAGTGCTTAATTTAATAAAATCCTCTTCAAGGAAACTCGTTTGTGGTAAAACGACCTGTTTTGCAAGACCACAGAATGGCCTTGAACCGCTTGCGAAATAGAGACATGGAAAGTAGAATAAGAAGCTCATGTCGCAAATTACCTGGGAGCCTCTTCGACAATGACGGACCGACTGCTGCAAAGCCTATATAGGCCTATGACCATACTGTGGAATCTCGCCAGTTGACTGAGCTGCGGAGTTTAACACAGATGCAGTAATCGTGTTCAGCAAATTGAAAATCCAGATCATTTACGAAATATTGTGAAAATATACAGTTGACTGAGATAATTATATACTGCTGCTGCTGCTGCTGCTGCTGCTGCTACTACTACTACTACTACTACTACTACTACTACTACTACTACTACTACTACTACTACTACTACTACTACTACTACTACTACTACTACTACTACTACTACTACTACTACTACTACTACTACTCCTGTTGTTGCTGCTGCTTCTGCTGCTGCTGCCGCCGCTGCTGCTGCTGCTGCTGCTGCTACTACTACTACTACTTCCACTAATATCTTTTTAAAGTTCATTTTGTATTGTATTGTATTGTATTTGAACACTTGTTATAGCGCCTCTACCAGATTTCCCATTCAGAGGCGCTCCCGACTACTGCTGTAGTCGGAGTTTCACGCCGAAGCGCATGAGCAATTGCGAGTGAAGGACTTGCCCAGGGTCCCTACGCGACGGCTTTGAGGTGGATTCGAACCCGCAACCCTCCAGCTGCAAGGCACCGAACATACCCCTATACCACCGCGCCCCAGTATATTGTGTTGTGTTGTGTGTTGTATTGTACTCCACGTTTATAATGCGACCGAGCCACCCGCAGTAAAGATCCGAGAAATTAATCTCTGATAAACCGACCCGACCGGGAAGCGAACCCGGGGCGCCAGCGCGGCGAGCGGGCACCAACCCACTCGGCCACTCTTCTGACAACTCGTACTCTTAGGCAATTGATATCACTTAGGCTATAGTGTGAGTTGAGAAAGAATTAGCCTAATTGTTCAGCAACATGTATGTCATGTTCTTTCTAGTTTTTTTTAATAGTAAACGCATTAACATCATTTTAGGGCGACATATTTCATACTGCAAATGTCCCGCATTAATTCGCAATCACTTCAAGATATCACTGTGATAAATAATAATTATTATGTGACTTAACTTAACATTAATAAATTCGACACTTGGTTCTCGTCCTAGGTTGTGGTAAATATTCCATAATATATCTTTTTTTAAATTGCAACAAATGTATGAAAACCTGTCGAAGTCATGCTGCGTTTTAAATATTTCAATATAAACTCTCTGGCAATCCTCCGAAGTCCGGTCCAAAATTATTTCGCATGGCTTATCACATAGATATGCTTCAATATAAAATCACTACGGTAGTTTAGTGCATTGTAAAATCTGACTGCATCAATCAAGAGTGAATCTGACACCTCTTATTATACAATATAAGCTTAAACTCCTTGCTTTTCGTAATGAGCACAAAGAATGATGACATCATTGTTATCAGCACCCTACACTACTTGGAAAGGTTTGAAATTTACTGTTTAAAAATTAATTAATCGTCGATAATATCAATCAGTTTTCACAATTTTCAATTGCTTTTCCTTTTCAGTAGAACGTCCTTTAAAATAATTATCATTTAATTATCAATTAATATTGTGGCGTTTGCATATCCGTCGTTCGTTTAGTTCGTCAATAGGCCTATGGCTCTTCTGACAACTCGTACAGGTAAAACAATAAATCTCCCTAATTATCTGTTCGGCTTACCATATAAAAAAATTTCAAAGCCTTTTACATTCTTTATAATTTTATATTGCTTTTAAGGGCGTAATTCTGTTCTGTCGAACAGTTACAGTGTGGTGGTGACAAATATCTTCCATTCCCTCTTCCCTTCCCCTCTCCTTTACGTCCCCTTCCTTATGATAATGCTTTATTCGCCACTCTGCAGTCGACAACAGATAACAAAGTACATGTTTACATTGTGTTTGACAACAGTACTGTTAATCTGTGCATAGACGAAACGGAGACCACCACAATAGAGCTAAACAACCAAAAACTAAATCTTGAATCATTGCCATGCAACGAAACTTACTTCAACTAAAATAACGATAGGCGAAAGTAGTGGCGACTTGACACCGCCATTTTGAAAGTGAATAGAATGTTACGCCTATGATGGCTAAAACTGGCTTTGAATTTGGAATGTATTTTGAATTTTTCGTTTCATTTGGTTTTCTACCTTAAATTTTGACTTCTCCCGTGGTTCTTCAGTTCTATAATATTTCGAAAGGGGTCGTCCATTAATTATGTGAACAAAATTGGGAGGGGTTTTGAAAAGTTTCACAGTTGTTGACAGGGGAGGGGGTCAAAAAGGCCTAAAATTTGTTGACATAATTAATGGACGACCCCAAAGCAACGGTCTAAACGACTTGACTTGGGCCCTATCGCAGCAGTAGCCTAAACCTTATTCATCCTGTTTTAACTACGAACTTCAAGACTGTTGACATCTGTTCTTGAAACTTGAAATTTACGGCACATTGCTTTGCAACATAGGCTACCCTATAGATATTAAAATATTCGACAAAACTACCAAATAGGCCTAATTCTTGACACGTAGAATAAATGTAGATTAAATCGAGTGCTAGCTTACTAGATGCATGAAATATGTAATTATTCAACAAGAATTGCAACACTTTAAACCCTGGTCCTGTAATTGGAGATAATGAATCTGGAGGCTGAAAATTGACGGACTCTAGATCAATTGAGTGAAAACATAAATCGAGACAACGGCAGAGTATTCACTCACACTCCAGCATCGTATCCTCAGCACCTGACTCATTAATCTCGTCTAGCATTGTAGCATTGTAGATTGAAACTTACTGTTTTGAGGATTAAGGATGTGGCCTTAATATAATAGTCTTTCGCTAATAATTAATGTTAATAATAATAATTGACGTCAACATGGGGAAATAATCCCCTGTCAACAACTGTCAAACTTTTCCAATACGGGGAATAATAATAACCTATTTTGTTGACATAATTAATGGACGACCCTGCACATTATGTAGAGCGCATGAATTTTGTATACTGTCAATATCTGTTGGAAACTTTGAATTTCTCCTGGTCCTGCTTCTTGCGTGATAATCGAATTTGGAGGTAATCATAATGGAAAGCATTGAATCATGCTGCAATATATTGACGCGTTTTAATTCAGACAACGACCAGCAAGTACCCCAACCTCACACTCTGTTATCTAATCCTCCGCAGACGCTGAATTCATTAATCTCGTCTTGCATTGTAGCACTTGTAGATTGCGGACTACTCTGATTCAACTGATTCAGAGGATTCCCGACTGTGTATGTGCCTGAATCGAATAATAATAATAATAATAATAATAATAAGAAAGTGAAGGAATAATAATAATCCCTAACGACAATTTGAGGTGGATTCGTAATATGCAACCCTACGGCTGCAATTTTGGATACTGTCAATATCCACCGGCCCCAGTATAATGTGTCCTGTTGTGTGTTGTCTTGCATTTCCGGTTTAAATTCGCATCAGCCATGCGCAGTAGATAAACATAATTGGAAGCATTGAATCATGACCCAATATATTAGCGCGTTTTAATTCCGTAATGACCAGCGGGAAATAGCCAATCGGCCATATTGTTCAAGACATTGGAAACGCAGGCTGAGAATTGCCGAGGGTTGGGAGTTCAACCCCCAGTACTTCTTAGTACCACATTGTTGAGTCTTCATTGCTCACACCAACTCCACATGGATCAAAGTCTGACCCCCCAGTCTTTTTTCGACAATTCCCATACGGACTCTAAATTCATGTTCAATGTGTTTGTTGCAATTGTCTTTGCATATTGATATTGTGTCTTATACCGGTTAACCTGGGGGAAATTGATTTTGTCTCCCATAGACGTTATTAATACGAGTACGATGCTGTACCGTTTTAGAATTCTACTGGCTGCATAGTGAGCTAAATACTGAAAAGGCAAACAATGGGCACGGTTGAACAATAATTTCAGTCCACAGAAACTTACAAGAAGTACGTAGTTCTCAACTTTGGATTTGTGCAAAAATCATAGCTGAAGCACAAACTCAGAGAATTCATATTAATCATTAGTGATGTCGAAAAGCATTTATTCCAAGCATTCATCAACATATTCCATCGGAAATGCAACACAAGAAAAGATAGAAAGTTCCCAACTATGTCAGAAATCATTTGTGCTGGATAGTCATACGAAGGAAAACAAGGAAAGCGATTCAAAAGTAAAGACACACGAATGTGAGCTTTGCGAAAAGATATTTTGGCGCGCCTGTGATCTACAGAGGCACATGAGAATCCATACAGGAGATAATGCATACCTTTGTTTGTTCTGTCAGAAAACATTCGCATGCTCTTCGAGTCTGAAAACACACACTAGAACCCATACTGGAGAGAAACCGTTTCAGTGCGAAGTATGCAAACAATTATTTTCTCGTTCTTGCTCTTTACAGAACCATATTAGAATCCATACTGGAGAGAGGCCTTATCAATGCCATGTATGTCAAAAGCGTTTTCCCAATCTTCAAATCTAACAATTCACTTAAGAATTCATACCGGAGAGAAATATTACATTTGCCAAATATGTCAGAAACGTTTTTCACTATCTTCATATCTGAAAATGCATGTCAGAATTCATACCGGAGAGAAATCTTACCAATGCCAAATATGTCAGAAAAGCTTTTCTCAGTCATTATATCTAAGCATTCATGCAAGAATTCACACTGGAGAGATGCCTTACCAATGTCAAGTATGTAAAAAGCGCTTTTACACATGTTCAAATCTAACACGCCATGCAAGAGTTCATACCGGAGAGAAACCGTACAAATGTCAGTTATGTGAGTTTAAATCTAAGTATGAAAGTTGTCTAAAGATTCATATGAGAAAGCATACTGGAGAGAAACCATATCTTTGCCAGGTATGTCAGAAAACATTCTCAAGCATTTCAGGTCTGAAAAATCATGAAAAAACCCACTCTGAAGAGAAACGATTTCTGTGTATTCTTTGTAATAAACCATTTGCCACATCTTCAACGCTACAAAGACATGTTATAATCCATACTGGAGAGAGACCATACCAATGTCAGATATGTAAAAAATGCTATTTTAAACCTTCTCACCTGCGGGTTCATGCTCGAAACCATACTGGAGAAAACCCATACCAATGCGAAACATGTCAGAAACAGTTTATCCAATCTTCTAGTCTAACACTTCATGCAGTAATTCATACTGGGGAGAAACCACACCACTGCCCATTATGCGAGTTTAAAACTAAATGCAAAAGTTATCTAAAGAGACACACGAGAACACACACACTGGAGATAAACCATACCTTTGTCGGGTATGCCAGAAAGCCTTCTCTGGGGCATCAGATCTGAGACGTCATGAAAAATTCCACTCAGTGTCTGGCTGAAGTTTGTAAAATATTTTCGAAAGCTCAGTGTCGACAAAATGTATTATTAATTTTTGAAAACCCTACTTGAGACCAATCATGCGAATTCAAGTTATAGCAGAGGACATTCTCACGCGATTGTCTTAGGTATGTCAGGAAGCATTTTAATGGGTTCTATGACATTTAATACCGCGACACTTAATACCGCGACAGTTAATACCGGACAGTTAATCCCGACGACAATTAATCCCGACGATATTAATACCGCGACACTTGATACCACGACACCACGACAGTTAGTACCTGACAAATAACTTAATCCCGACGACATTCTATCTCAACGACATAATAATTATAATCACACGAGTGTTCCTTCCACCGACATTTAATGCTAAAAGTAAAAAAAGTGTTAGGCCTACTTCAGTAAAATTCTGTACAGCAATAGTCAACCTTGAGATGAGACATTGCACGAGGGAAAACCAAGATTTCGGTTTTACCGTATGCCGCAACCGCTTCTTCCGCTCGTTTCTGCAGCGTTGAATACATCTTTTGGAAGGATGAATGTTTATTTCTATGACGACCTCGTGTTGTCAAAGAGCTTTACAGTGAAACGATGACGATTTGATACAACACCAAGACGTGGTTCCGTTGGCATTGTCGCGATGCATGGTATATTCATACTACTATGAATATACCATGCTACTATAGCCAACATTTGCATCCATAGTCACTGAAATTTAAATCTCACTAAATTTCATTGAGCACCTTTAAAGCCCGAGACTCACCTTTATATATTGACAATAGTCGTACAAATAGTCATACTTCTGTGTACAGGTATTTGCTACAGGTATTAGAGGTCTGTGGTATTAAGTGTCGCGGTATTAATATCGTCGGGATTAATTGTCGTCGGGATTAACTGTCCGGTATTAAGTGTCGCGGTATTAAGTGTCACGGTATTAAGTGTCCTGCTACCTTTTAATGCGCTGCATCAGAAATACTTGAACGAACCATAAATGTGGAGAAAACAAAAAGTTTGTAAAGAAACATTTTCGCAATCTTCGAGTCTACGTGGAAACATAAATCTCAACCAGAAAAAATTATTGCCTGAAATATTTGACGTTATTATATTCACCAAAAACAGTTGGTTAACAAATTAGAAAAATGGCTGTGTGGATAAGTCTATGATGAAAGTATGCCTAGGGGTCGTCCATTAATTATGTCAACAAATTTTAGGCCCTTTTTGACCCCTCCCCTTTTGTCAACAACTGTCAAACATTGACGGACCCCTTAAAAATTATGTCAACAATCCCAGAACCCCCCTACCAGCAGCGTAGCCAGACTGAAATTTTTTCTCAATGATTTGAACTCCGATGACCTTTTTTAGATGACCTTTTTTTAGTCTTTCGCTACCTTTTTGGGATTCATTGGGGAAACAAATTTGTTGACGTCAACTTGCACCGATCCCCCCGACCCCCTGTCAACAACTGTCAAACTTTTCCAAACCCCTCCACCCCTATTTTGTTGACATAATCAATGGACGACCATTGATTTATGTCAACCGTATTATATGAAACTATAGGGATAGCCTACACACGAACGAAATTCTTGCATATCAGATTTGTATTAAAAGTGAGAGTAGCCTATTTCTTTAGGACAGGACGTAATTATTATTCAAAGATCCTGGTTTTGTTTAGCGTTTTTTCAAAAGTTCAATTTAGTCAAGCCTATTAATCTTAGGTCTAATTAAGCAATTCAACTGTTGTTCTTATTACTGCACTGATTGTTTACGTCACGTGATCTACTGTAGTGATTAGGCCTACGTGTTTTCACTCAGTCGAAGTTTTTCATGTTCGTAAACTCTCAGGCTGTTTTAGTGTCCCGTAACTGCAATCACACAGTGATTGCAACAATAATTTCATATATTTATGATAAGTTTGGTTAAGGTTGAAATGTCATAGCAAGTAAAGTTTGTTCAATCTTTATTTGTCATAGTTGACCAGTATCGGCTCTTTGAAATGTAGCATCCATGAACAATTGAGTGCGATCCAATTCCAGTTTTATGTTCTTCCGTTTCGTTTAACCAGTATTAGCGATTTTGTGCCATACGAACGGTGAGAACTATTCAAATAATTTCTGTCGGAGTCAACGGCCTTTGCTCCCATAAGATGTTTAACGCTGCCATGGATCGATCCATGCATATCGCTATGCATAGTCACTAACTAAAGGAACACGCAGCTCGGAAGGAAGATTATTCCACGCGGTCGGCCCAACCACTGAGAAGGCAAGACGCTGCATCTTTGAAGTGCATGCAAAGGGAACTGCAAGTTCGCCTCGAGACGCAGAACGAAGATTTCTGCGGGCAGCCAAACCTAGGTGGGGCAACAGAATTCGCGGCAGTAGGCTGGGACGCTCCCTAACTGGCACCGCCAGACCCAGACCGAAATCCTAAATGGAACGCGCTGGAAAACAGGA
Source organism: Aporrectodea caliginosa (assembly GCA_020284085.1). Taxonomy (NCBI): domain Eukaryota; kingdom Metazoa; phylum Annelida; class Clitellata; order Crassiclitellata; family Lumbricidae; genus Aporrectodea; species Aporrectodea caliginosa. The sequence goes on from JACEVL010000369.1 coordinate 205,085, forward strand.
AACCAGTGGAGTACGTCACGCATATAATGCGAGACATGGTCAAGTTTACAGAAACCACCAACTGTGTGTGAGCGTGATGATTGATGAGACGTGGCATAGGTGTGGGATACTGTCACATCCCATGCCAGGAATCGTCCACGTGACCAATGGATGATTGTGACACCGTTTGTCGTCTTTCCTTCTGCTCTTGAACGGCCGTGATGCTCTCTCTGTGCAGAGATTTTCTCTCTTCTTAGCGCAGTCCTGATGATGTTTAGCAAATCGCGCGCTGTTGTTCCCGCTTCCAGGGCCGTTTTAAGGTCGTCGTAGGCCCTAGGCACTCTTGCATTCGTAGGCCCCAACTCCCAGCTCTGCGTTGAAGCTAAGCGCAAAATTACGCATTCACATTATTTATTGACGTCATGTTTAATCATGATTCACAAACACACCCAGTTTGATTTTAAATCTCAATTTACTTTTTATCCATTCCGGAGTTACTTTTGCTATCTTTCGTCGCTTTAGTCTTTACAAGATGGCAACTGCTACGGAACTCGCGGCTTTAAAAGTTTTTAAAATACTAGGCCGTTTTAATTTTAAGTAGAATAATGGATCCAGTCATTCAAATGATCCAGCAGAATGGGAGATTACTGCGGATCTCAGAACTTATTATGCAGATAATATCCCTTCACAGAATTTGGAATCTGATTTTCTCTTAAACGGTAGACAATATGGTGATAAGATCAGATATGCACACAAAGAATATTTTGTGAGAAAATTGACAAATGGAGAAATTGTCAGATTGGCTTATTGATGCTCCTTCATGTGGTAAAGTGTTTTGTTATGTGTGCAAGCTATTTGGTTCCATTGCTGGCAGTGCCGATGAATATAACAATCAGTTTACAACTGGTTTCGATGACTGGAAAAATGCAAGGATTAGCTCACATGAGAAATCGAAGGACCATATTGCTGCTCTGTTAATGATTTTGCAATGCCAGAAGGCCACTAGAATTGATGTAGAACTGCAGAAGGAGAAGGAGAAATTGTGCAAATACTGGACAGAAGTTCTGAAGAGAATAATTGCAGTGATACAATGTTTTCCAGATGTTAATATTGCTTTGTAATGCCGATAAATGACGTCATCGTCATTACCATCCTATAGATTATAATTATTATTATTATTATTATTATTATTATTATTATTATTATTATTATTATTAGAGAAATGTGTCAGCCTAGGAGAGAAGAGAGAGGCAGCTAAAGGATAAATTAATCACTTGTCAGTGTATGCATGAGTACAGCAAGGAGGGTGGTACACAACAGTTCATTGGGCATGGGCTAAGTATCAAACAGGAGCAAGGATGCATGTATTGGCCGAGACGCATCGAGGGTAGGCACGGTAGAAACTAGGACCGCCTTCGGACGCGCCAACCATGATAAGTGAAAGACAGGTGATTGACAATAGCATGCATCGATACTCGTATATAAGTTAAGGACGGATGGATAAGAGAGGGGACGAGTCGAGAGGCAACGGAGACGCAAGAAGGAAGCAGAAGAGAAGACGGGAAAGACGGAGGAAAGAACTGGGTGAAGAAGAATCATCAAGTAGTCAGCAGATCGGAAGATAAGCTCGTTCGACTATCGCGTCCGAATAAGATCACCTGTACTCGAATCGTCTACTCTAAGAAACATCTTGGTTGGAAGGAAATTGGTCGGTAATTATAAACATGATTATACTTTCTGTGTCTATTTAGTAAATGCTATATTGAAGGATGTTCAATAATAATTATTAAATATCAAAGTGTTGTTACTTCAGCAGTAGAAATTCTACATCATCTTAGAGTTAGTTCCCTACAATAGAATCAGCTCCTCTAAAGACTCAGTGAGTTTCTTACATGGCTCTTTACAAAGGTTCATATACTCACATACATTCATACCTATATACATAAGCATGTAGTAAAAGAGCAGCGCTACAGCTTTTCGAATCTATCTTTCCATGTTTGGAACAAGTTCTGCAGGTGAACGTTCTTTTTCGAAACTCAAGCTTATCAAAAATTCTCTGCGGTCAACGATTGGACAAGGACGACTATCTTCCCTTGCGCTACTTTCAATTGAAAACCAGTTAATGCGGGAAATGACATTAAATTTTGAAGATCTTATATGTGATTTTGCTAATGCAAAGAACCGTAAAGTTCACATAACTTAGGCTGTTGAACAGCTTACCTTAACTGTTAGTTCACATATTAAAGTTAGACTGTTTAAGTACAATTATAAAAATTATTAAAGTAGAATTTGAAATTTCTTTTATTTTCGTGTCAAATACAACCATTAAACTAATTTTTTCAATATCTCATTTTCAGACTTTCGTGGGCCCCTAAAATGTTCGTGAGCCCTAGGCACAGTGCCTACTGTGCCTGGTGGATAAAACGGCTTCCACCTCGTCCTCTGCAAACCAATCGATGGAGTCCACTTGCGTCAATTTTTTCTTGACAATAGTTGCAAAAATGGGGTTCACAAAGTGTCGTGTCTACCCTCAACCCGACCGCGATCCGTACCTCCTCGTCTGAAAGGCGCAGGCACTCTGCGGTCACAGCAGAACTAACATCCAATCACCAGAATGAGTTGCTCGTTAGGCTAGCAGGGAAGCACGATGGCGTGGACACTGGACACCTATCAGACCTGCCCAGTGCCCATGTCTTGTCTGTACATCGGAGATCCCAATCTTGTTGACGACGAGATGGTGTTGCTGTTGGTGGCGCCGCATCTGCGTTGAGTGCTGAATTCGCAAGTGCATATAATGGTGTCTCAGCCGACTCTGTCGGTAACATACATGCCTGCAGTTCGTTTGTGCTAGCAGCAGGCACGTAGTGAGACTTAAATTCAAGAGGAGGCAACTTCACAGACCATTTGCAAAATCATGTTTATTGGGCCATTAGTCAATGGAAGTTCCAGTATACAAAAAAGCAAGAGGAGGCAACTGCCTCCTCGTGCCTTAATGTAGCTACGCCTATGGCTAGCAACAGAAGCTATATATAGGAAGGCGGAAGTGCCAGCGTAAATGCACAAGACTGAGTTGTCGTACTCAAGGCGAGAGAAGACAAGAGATCGAGAAGGCTAAGAGTAGAGCTTATAGCACTGATATGATAGAAACATGATCGGCAAAATTTTGTGATCTGGGGTCAAAGTGTAAGAATTTTTTATTAGTATTTAAGGGGCCAGGTTATTTGTAAATCCGTGGGTTAACCCTCTAAGGGACAAGATTTTTTTGGTCTGCAAAATTTTCAAAACTAACATAAATACATTGTCTAGGGTTCTCCTGTCAACATAATGTAGTTTATTTTATACTTAGTAGAACACATTTGCATTATGGCCACTTTTATTTTATGGGACAGATATGTCCCATTGTCCGTTAGGCAGTAAAAGTACATTTTTGTGCTATGTTGGAGTATGTTGATTAAATGTCAGAATATGATCATGTACCAAGTAGCAACGAATTTAATTGAACAGATATGATAGGTAGATAGTTAGTGTGGAACTTGGTGAAACAGTTTCGGTCACTATGCAAACATAGAGCAACATGGAACACTGAAATCTTGACCGGTTATCTTTGCCCCTCTTGTGACAAAGCTTACATCTCTTCCTGTCAGGCAAGATGTGAGGCAAATAATTATGTATCAACACTGGAAACGCCTTTCTTTGATTGCTCCAGACGGAAGAGCATTCCTCCTGGAAGTACAAGTACGTATGAGACCACGAACCACCTGCTGTCTGAACTCTAAATGTGTTATTTTGGTGTCTGTTGGGAGACTTGTAATTCAAGTAGCCATTCACCACTGTTTCGACCAGGCTTTCAAACATCACTCTGAGATAATACTGCTATCGGCATCAAATTCTATTACATAATACGACTTGAGCTGGTCTTCTAGATCAACTCCTCCCACATTATTATTTGTTGTATTCCTTCACCCATGATGGAACTTCGATAACAACCTTCACAGCGGAACCTTCTGACGTCTATCCATAGGTTCTGTATCTACGGATGGTTCCGAATTGGATATGAGATGGACAGCCTTTGTGTCCATCCACATGTCACCTCTTGTATGCTTGCAGGCCCTAGGGATATTTGTATGATGTATGAATGTATGTATGTATTGCATGTATGTATGTATGTAAGTATGGATGGATGGATGGATGTATGTATGCATGTATACATGCATTTATGTATGTATGTGTGTATGTATGTCTGTGTGTATATATGTATGTACGTATTTATGTGTATATGTATGTATAATGTATGTATACATGTACATGCATGTACATATGTTTCTACGTATTCAATCACTATTCATGTATGTATGTATGTATGTATATATGTATGTACATATGGATGTATATATTATGTAAGTACATATGTATATGTCTATGTATGTGTGAATGTGTATTATATGTATTTGTGTACATGTAAGTGTGAATGCATTTATGTATGCCTCTATGCATGCATATAGGTATGTATGTAGATATGTATGTATGCATGTATGTATGTATGTATGTTTCAGCGATTAAAATGATGTGTTCGAATACACGACTTATCTAATGTTTCTACCAATGATCGCTAACAGATAATAATTTTTTCTACCAAATGACATTAATCTTTGTTTAAGTTTAGGAAACATAAACCAGCCTATATTAATCTGGCAACCGGACTCAGATTTTCACTTGTATATTATTTTTAAAGTTCGAACAAATGTCTGAAAATCTGTCAAAGTAGTGATCTGTCACGTGTCTTAAACGTTTTTATATATAAATTGGCCAGTTTATTGTTCTGGAAACTTCTTATTTAAAACTGTAAACTGCAGCGAGCGAACATTTGACACCTCTTATTGTACGATATAAAATCCTTGCTTACTTGACGAGCGCAAAGAATGATGACGTCACTTATCAGTGAATTAGTCTACGAAGTAACGTTACAAGTCTACTAGTTAAATGCAAATTCATGTTAGTCGTCGATTATCAATCAATCTTTTCAATTTGCAATTGATTTTCTCTTTTAGTTATTATCATCAGTGTAAAGTCTCAGAAGTTCAGAACTAGCGTACCGCAATTAGCCATTTATTAAGGCGTTTTTAATATCCGTCGATTGTTTATTATTCGTCGATATACATGTAGGCTGCTTAACCCTCAGGCTACCGAGGTTTTCTGTAACACTGGCTACCAAGGAGGGGGTGGTTACCACCCCCCCTTTGGATTTCGTGTTTGGTTTCACATATCAGAACTTGTAATACAGCAAAGGGACTTCTGCTGCCAATTCGTACGGATAGGTCTCCGGGTAGGGTTCGTAATAAAATAATATCGCTAGCAGAGACATGTCGTTTATTTACAAAGTTCTACTAGGTTTTGACGGGTTGTGAAACGAAGAAAAGGTAGTAAAATTAACTAAATCCTGTATGGTTCTTTTGAAATATCACCTAACTGTAATTTTCACTTGTTAAAGTAGCCTACATGCGCGTTCGTTTGAATACAGTGTGTTTGTAATGTAATGTAATGTAATGTAATGTAATGTAATGTAAATCTTCGAAAATTTCTCAGCGCCCACAAAAGCCACGTCAGGGAGACCAGCTTATTCACCGGCGCTATATCAAATCAGTCCGCAATAGCCAAAACTCCTCTGTTCGTTTCGGTCCCAGGTCAAAATCCGGGGAGGTCAAGCCGAGGAGACAGCATGGTGCTACGGTGGCAATCGGTGATGATGGTGGTCGTGTGGTGGCGAAGGAGTGGAATCAGGATAGGATATCTTGAAGAGTTCGGTTTTCAGTCGTGAGTTGAAAGTAGAAGTGGAGAGTGCAAGCGGAGGAGAAGTTGAGTTAAGAGGCGAGATAGGAGGATGAGCAAATTGGCGGAGGTCTTTTGGGAGTCCGTTCCAAAGAGCTGGTGCAGCATAGACTAAGGAGCGGTTGCAGAATTTCAGAGCGGATGACACTGGAGGCCGGGATAGAGAAAGGTATGATGATGAGCGAGTAGACCCGGGCGGTTGGATGGTGAATAGCTGGCGAATGTAAGAGGGTTTAGGGTAAGAGGGTTGTAATTGTCTTTTCAATTTGATATTGCGTCTTAGGTGATCGTGCTGGCGGAATTCTGATTCTGTCTCCCATAATTGTATGTTTTTTTATATTACGACTATGATGCCTTTTGTTTTTTAGGTTAATAATATGAATAAATAAATGCAAGATAAAAGCAAATGAAATATTTTAAAATACAACTGAATACTTAGAGAACTTCAAAATGAAAAAGGCAAACAACTGGCGGGCTTGGACAATAATATCAGTCCACAGAAACTTAGAAGAGCTTTGGTGTTTCCTACTCTAGCTATGTGTAAAATTCATATCTGAAGCACAAACTCTGATAGTCCATAATCATGATGTCGAAAAGCATTTCTTTCAAACATTCATTAGGATATTCCATCTTAAATGCAACAAAAGAAAAGATAGAAAGTTCTCAGCTGCAGAACGATATTAGAATCCATCCTGAAGTGAAATCTTACCAATGCCAAATATGTCAGAAACGCTTTTCTCAGTCTTCCAATCTAACAACTCATACACGAATTCATACTGGAGAGAAACCTTACAAATGCCAAATATGTGAAAAAAGTTTTTCTCAGCTTTCCGGTCTATCAAATCATGGAAGAATCCATACTGGAGAAAAACCTTACAAATGCCAAAAATGTCGAAAACGTTTTTCCCAATCTTCAAATCTAACACATCATGCAAGAATTCATACCGGAGTGAAACCGTTCAAATGCCAGTTATGTGAGTTTAAAACAAAGACTGAATTTTATCTAAAGATTCATGTGAGAAAGCATTCAGGAGATAAGCCATACCTTTGCCGGGTATGTCAGAAAACATTCTCGAGCAGTTCAGGTCTTAAAAGTCATGAAAAAACCCACTCTGAAGAGAAACCATTTCTGTGTATTCTTTGTAGGCCTAACAAAACATTTTCCGCTGCTTCAGCGCTTCAAAGTCATGTTAGAATCCATACTGGAGAGAGACCATACCAATGTCAGATATGTAAGAAGAGTTATTCCCATGTTTCTCACCAACGAAACCATGTTCGAATCCATACGGGCGACAAACCATACCAATGCAAGGAATGTCAAAAACGGTTTATCCTATCGTGTTATCTTAAAAGTCATGCAAGAATTCATACTGGAGAGAAACCATACCACTGTCAATTATGCGCGTTTAAAGTTAATAATAAAAGTCATCTAAACAGGCACACGAGAACACATAGTGGAGAGAAACCATACCAATGCCAGATCTGTCAAAAACGGTTCTGCCGATCTGATAATCTTAAATCTCATGCAAGAATTCATACTGGAGAGAAACCATACCACTGCCAATTATGTGAGTTTAAAACTAATAATAAAAGTCATCTAAATAGGCACACGAGAACACATAGTGGAGAGAAACCATACGTTTGCCAGAAATGTCAGAAGACGTTCTCACGCGCATCAAGTTTAAGGAGTCATGATAAAATCCACTCCTTGTCTAACTGAAGTATGTAGAATCACTTTCCAAAGTTCACAGTCTGCAAAATTATGTTGGAATCCATTCTTGAGAAAAGCCATACAAATTCCAGTTCTATCAGAGAGAATTCTCACCAGAATATTCCACGAAGCATATGTCAGAAAACATGTGTGTGCACTTATTAGAAATACATGAACGAACCCTTAATCAGGTTGGTAAAAAAAATCGCGACTTCAAGTCTACGAAGAAACAAATATCGAAACCAGAAATTATATGAAATATTTGACGTTTTTGACGTTGGCGAACAAAGAATAAAATGGAAGTGTGGACAGTGGAGCCACTCAATCTTTGATGATACGAGCGAACGAACGAATTCATGCATTTCAGTGTTGTGTTCAAAGTAAGAGCTTTAGTACAGTACAACTGTCTATTCCTGTAGGACTGGACCTATTCAAGGATCCTGCTGTTGTTTTGCGATTTTGTGACACTTTTAGTTTCATTTAGGTAGTTCTAATATTCATATGTCTAGCTATAAGCGCCTTAACTCCAGCTTTGTTCGTGTTTTCACTCAGTTCATGTTTTACATAGTTGTACTCTGACGCTGTTACTGTTCCGTAAATGCAATCACAAAGTAATTGCATCGATGATTTCACACATCGTCAGTGCTGATGGTAATGATGCTGTTAATGTTTAAATGTTTTACCAAATAAAGTTTGTTCGATCTTTATTTGTCATTGTTAACCTGTAACGACTCTTAGAAATGTAGCCTCTAAGAAAAGCTTATATATATTTATATATATAGGCTACTTTATATATTTATATATATACATTATCTCTTGAAAGAATTTATTATAGGCCTATTTGGGTTTAATTATATTTCGCTTCATTTTGATTGATGGTTGGTTGGTGATTGATTGATTGATTGATTGATTGATTGTTTGATTGAATGATACTGCTACAAAACACAAATCAAATAATGATAATTCCGCATATATAGCAAAGGTTCTACATTCGTATGCGTTTGATAATACAGTTAAAACACTGAACTAGCCTAAGCAGACCTAATAATTGTACCTTGATGGAACAACCAGTAGCAGCTTCATTCCCTTTTCGCGCAGATGTAAACAATTTTCTTTTGATTTATTTATTATATTATCAGCCTTGGCAGACATATTGTACTTTGAAGGAACAACAGATAAGATGACATAAACAAATGAGTTTTCAAAATCTTTTAAAACGCTCGAGCAATATCGGGATCCCAAAGCGCAACTGGCAGGTAGGCTTAGTGCGTAATTTTATAAACTCCTCTTCAAGAAAACTCGTTTGTGGTAAAACGACCTGTGTTTGCAAGATCACAGAATGGCCTTGAACCCTGCTTGTGAAATAGAGGCATGGAAAGTAGAAAAAGAAGCTCATGTCGCAAATTGCCTGGGAGCCTCTTCCACAACGACGGACTGACAATAATTGCAAAGTTTCCAGTTGTATCGCGGAGGTTCACAACGGTGGAACAACCGGATTACAATGTGTTGGAGAACGAAGTGATTTACGACCAGTAATGAAAACACTAAAACGCTGTCAAAGGTAGGCCTAGACTTGAGCACAATGGACCAAGCAGCGTAGTTAGATATTTGACCATACTGCAGTATCCTACCAGTTGATTGAGATGCAAAGTTTAACACAGCTGAAGTAATCGTACTCAGCGATTTGAAAACTAGATCATTTACGAAATACTATGAAAATATCCAGTTGACTGAGATATACTACTGCTTCCTTCGTCTCCTCCTTACTTGCGAGGGCCTCTGCAATGGCTATCGACCAGTGGCCTTATGGATGCCTTACTTTGATGGAACAACCGGACTCTGAGTAGGTCTCTTGAAGAAGCGCTATATAAATTCTCGGAATGAATTAATGTCCCTCGCATGCGTTCTGCTACGGCCCACTCTAGGTGCTTGAAATGAGTTTTTATTTGGCTTCAATAAATGAGTTTTGATTGATTTGATTGATTGATTTCGGCACTTTGTGAACATCTCGACTAGATCAGAACTTTCCTTTCCTGGCTTTCAAACTATGAACAGTCATTTTGGTGTCACCCCTACGATGGTGACACCCGGTGCGGTCCGCACACCCCTAGTGACGCCACTGGTGCTTTGCCTGTGTGGCCCATCAGCTTGAAACTCTCTTCCCCAGTCTCTTCGCCTTGAGTTACTTAGCCCTCGCACCTTCCCAATTCCGGTGACGCCTTAAGACTTTCCTGTTTGCAGGTCTAGAGCGCTGCTGATGTCTGAGCGGCTCTATATAAATGTTCGGTTACAATAACAATATTACAACTACAATTACTGCAATCGAACAACAACGGCAACTACTACTACTACTGAGCTACTGCTACTACGCTACTACTACTACTCTACTGCTACTGCTACTGCTACTACTACTGCTACTACTACTACTACTACTACTACTACTACTACTACTACTACTACTACTACTACTACTACTACTACTACTACTACTACTACTACTATACTACTATACTACTTAACATTAATAAGCTACTACGACTACTTGGTACTACGTACTACGCTACTACTACTACTGGTAGCTACTACTACTACTACTACTACTACTATCACTACCACTGCAACAAATACCACTATGAAAAGCTATTGTCTAATATCTTTTTAAAGTCATGGCGCCTCTTCTGACAACTCGTACTCTTTGGTTAAATTATCTTCAAGATATTACCGTGATAAATAATTATATGACTTAACATTAATAAGTTCGACACTTGGTTATCGTCCTACGTTGTGGTATATTATTTCAATATGTATGAAAAGCTGTCGAAGTCATTCTGCGTTTCAAAAGGCCTATTCGCTACGGTAGTTTAGTGCATTGTAAAATCTGATTTCCAATGCAATACTGCATCATGAGTGAATCTGACACCTCTTATTATACAATATAAACTCCTTGTTTACGTAATGAGCACAAAGAATGATGACATCATCGTTATCAGCACCTACACTACTTGGTAAGGTTTGAAATCTACTTTTTAAAAATTAATTAATGGTCGATAATCAATCAGTTTTCACATTTTTCAATTGCTTTTCCTTTTCAGTAGAACGTTCCTTTATCATAATTATAAGTGTAACTAGCGCGGCGTTTGCATATCCGTCGTTCGTTTAGTTCGTCAATATGGCTGCTTACGGGTAGAAAAAATAAATCTCCCTAAATATCTGTTCGGTTATTCCAAATAAAAAATTCAAAGCATTTTACATCCATGATAATTTTATATTGCTTTCAAGGGCGTTATTCTGTCGTACACAGTGGTGGTGACAAATCTCTCCCTTCCCTCTGCCCTTCCCATCTCTAGCCTATCTCTCTCTCCTTTACGTCCCCTTCCTTATAATAATGCTTTATTCGACACTTTGTAGTCGACAACAAATAAGAAAGTGCATGTTTACATTGTGTTTGACAACTGTTAATCTGTAGACGACACTGAGATCACCACAATAGAGCTAGCAGTTCCTTTAGAATCATTGGTATGCAACGAAACTTACTTCAACTAAAATAACGATAGGTGAAAGTGGTGGCGACTTGTCTCCTCCATTTTGAAAGTGATGATGACCGGACTCTACCGTTACAATAGAATGTTACGCCTATGATGGCTATAAATGGCTTTGAATCTGGAATGTATTTTGAATTTTTTATTTCATTTGGTTTTCTACCTCAAATTGCGACTTCTCCCGTGGTTCTTCAGTTCCATACATTTAGACGTAAGCAATAGGCTACTCTTAATGACTTGACTTGCGTTCTAAGTAAAGCTTATTCTTCCTGCTTTGACTACAAGATTCAAGACGGTTGACATCTGTTCTTGAAACAAATGGACCATCATTGCCACACTGTATTAGATTGTGCTGCGTGTTGGGCTAGAAAATCGAGAAAATTCACGGCACATTGCTTTTCAACATGCCCTAAAATATATAGTCCCGCGTAAATATTCGACACAAATGACCAACTAAACCTAAATAGCCTATTAATTCTTACAACATAGATAGTTTAAATCGAGTGGTAGCATTTTAGATGCATGAAATTGTGTAATTTATTCAACAAGAAACACAACACTTGAAACCCTGGTCCTGTTATTGAAGTAATGAATCTGGAAGCGCAATTTTATGGATTCGAGATCAATTGGGCGAAAACAAAATTGAGAAAAATCAGAGTATTCACTCATATACTCTGATTTAATTGTCCCCATCTGCCTCATTAATCCTTTCTACAGTCTAGCAGTACAAGATGGAAGTCTTAGTGTTTTGAGGATTAAGGATGTGGCCATAGCCTAATATGTGGGCTTGCAATTTTGGGATATCGTCAATATCTGTTAGAAACTTTAAATTTCTCCGTCATGCAGCTTCTTGTGGCAGCAATGCTTCAAGCTGCAGAAAGATGATTAAACACAATGGGCAGCAGTGAATTAAGCTGCACGATGTTAAGACGCTCTAATTCAGGCAATGACCAGCAAGCAGCAAACCACCGAATTAAGTTGCAGTGTTCAAAGACTATTTTACATAGTGGAATACGGACTAAATATTGATGTTCAATGTGTTTGTTGCAAATTGATATTGTATCTTAGGCGATCAAGCTGGCGGAATTCTGATTCTGTCTCCCATAATAATGTGTATTACGACTACGATCCTTTTTTTTATATTGCGACTACGATGCTGTACTGTTTTAGATTTCTACTGGCTGCTTAGTGAGCTAAATACTGAAAAGGCAAACAACTGGCAAGGTTGAAGAATAATTTCAGTCCATAAAACTTAAAAAGAAGTGTTTTAAACTCTGGCTTTGTGCAAAAATCATAACTGAAGCACAACACTCAGACAATTCATAATAATTAATTATGTCGAAAAGCATTTCTACCAAGCATTCATCAGCATATGCCATCGGAAATGCAGCCGAAGAAGAGATAGAAAGTTCCCAACTATGTCAGAAATCATTTGTGCTGGATAATCATACGAAGGAAAACAAGGAAAGCCATTCCAAAGCAAAGACACACGAATGTGAGCTTTGCGAAAAGATATTTACGCACGCCTGTGACCTACAGAGGCACATGAGAATCCATACTGGAGAAAAAGCATACTTTGTTTGGTATGTAAGAAAACATTCGCATACTCTTCGAGTCTGAAAACACACACTAGAACCCATACTGGAGAGAAACCGTTTCAGTGCGAAGTATGTCATTCTCATAGTTTACAGGACCATATTAAGGCCTTATCAATGCCAAATATTCGCTCATTCTCAAAGTTCTACAGGAACCATATTAGAATCCATACTGGAGAGAGGCCTTACCAATGTCAAATATGTCAAAAACTTCAACTTTTCATACCGGAGAGAAATCTTACATCTTTTCTCAGTGTTCCAGTCTAAAATGTCATACAAGAATCCACACTGGAGAGATGCCTTACCAATGCCAAGTATGTCAAAAGCGTTTTTCCCAATCACAAAATCTAGTACGTCATTCCAGAACTCACACCGGAGTGGAACCGTACAAGTGCCAGTTATGTGACGTTAAAACTAAGTATAAAGATTACCTAAAGAGTCATATGAGAACACATACTGGAGAGAAATCATACCTTTGCCGGGTATGTCAGATTTTTTACATTCTTGACATTTGTAAGGCATCTCTCCAGTGTGCATTCTTGCATGAATTCTTAGATATGAAGATTGGGAAAAACCTTTTTGACATATTTGGCATTGGTAAGGCTTTTCTCCACTATGGATTCTGACATGGTTCTGCAGACTGTTAGAACAAGAAAATATTTGTTTACATAGTTCGCACTGAAACAGTTTCTCTGCGGTATGGGTTGTGTGTGTGTTTCCAGACATATCAGGCGAAGGTAGGTCCCTATGTTTTGTCTCCATTATGGATTCTCATGACATTGTGCTTCTGTACGATATTGCAGTGCGTATATATATTTTTTCCTAAACTCGCATTCCTGTCTTTACTTTGAAATGATATTTCTTGCATTCATTCGTATTACAATCCATAACAAACTATTTCGAACACAGCTGGGAACTTTCAATCATTTCTTGTGTTGCATTTCCGATGAATCATTGGAAGAAATGGGCTTTTTGACGTAATTAATTATTATGAACCGTCTGATTGTCGCACAAAGCTAGACTTCAACACATTGTGCATCATTACAGTTCATACCTTGTGGCTTCATTCATGATTTTTCAGATCTGATATGCTTGAGAATGTTTTCTGAAATGCCCGGCCAAGGTATGGTTTCTCTCCAGTATGCTTTCTCTTTAGACAACCTTCATACCTAGATTTAAACTCACATAACTGACATTTGTACGTTTTCACTCCGGTATGAATTCTAGATTTCAACATTTGGAAAAACGATTCATAGGCTACATTATTGTCCAGCTTCGCCAGTTGTTAGCCTTGTTCAGTATGAAGCTCACTAAGCATTCAGTTGAAATCTGAAACTGTACATTAACTTTTCTCTTGCATTTATTCATTCAGATGATTGACCTAAAAAAAATTTAGAAGCACATAATCCTAATATGAAAGACATGAGCCTAGCTGGGAAACTGAATCAGAATTCCGACTGGTTGATCGCCTAATACACAATTTATGTCAATATGCAAAGACAATTGCAACAAACTGACCATGAATATGAAGTCCGAATTACACTGTCTAAAATAATTCTTCGACAATATTATTATTCCGAATTCGTTGGCATGCTACTTTGTCGTCATTACCTGAAATAAAACGCGTTAAAATCATGCAGCTTCATTCAGTGGTATCTCTTAACTTTAGTAGGGTACCACAGGCCTTCATGGCTGAACAGAAATTAAAACACAAGAAGTTGCATGATAGAGAAAATTAAAGTTTCCACAGATATTGACGATATAAAAAAATTCCCAAGCCCGTATCTTCCTGCTACATCCTTAGGGATTGTAGAAATTCAAGAAGTCACGGAAGCGGTGAATTCCGTGATATAGCGGCATTTGCCGTGAATGTCGTAATTTTCCCAAATGCGGTGAATTGTCGTGATTCTTGACACTTTCTGTGACAGGGGCGTAGGGAAGAAACAATTTCGGAGTGGTTTTAAGTTTTTCGGGAGGAAGGGGTTGCATTGGAAATGGTCGTATTGTTCTCTATTCTTAGTATTTAATAACAGTAGGCCTAATGCATTAATTTCGGAGGGACTGAACCCGTAAACCACCCTCTGAATTCGCCATGTTTTGTTAAATTAATGCAACACGAATTTAGGAAATTACATGTTTCGCCCTAGAGTCATAGATTAACAGACGAGAACTTGGCTCTAATTTTAAGTCGCTGTAGTGTATTAGTTAGTGTAGTAGTAATGATATGGTAATCCCGTAGTTTAGGTTGGTAAATTATTTTACATCGTCAAGTTAAAATGGAAGCTGGATTAAGCGAAAAAATTGTTTCACTAACTCAAAGTTGGATTGATGAAACCATTTCTGTCTTTAAATAGAAGTTGGATTGATCGGAATAATTTTTACCGTAAATAGAAACTTGATTGATGAAACTAAGTTTTTGATGCAATAGAAGCTGGAATGATGAAAATAATTGTTTCCTGAAGTAGAAGCTGGACCCATGAGAATAGTTCTTTGCTTAAATAAAAGTTCCATTGATGAAAAATATTTTTTTTGTTAAATAGAAGTTGGATAATTTTTTTCACGAAATGGAAGCTGGATCGATGAAAAAATTTTCTCGATGAAATGAAAGCGGGGTTGATGATAGTTATCATGGACATAAGTAGACTGCTTACTTACCAACGTGAAGTACGGCATTGAAGACATTCAAATAATTTACCAACCTAAACTACGGGATAACCCATATTTACATAATACTAAATAATTAGAGACTACGTTGACAACTTTTTGAAACAAATTTTTGAAGGTACCAGAAAATCATAAAGAGGAATGGGGTCGCGACCCACAGGTTGAGAACCGCTGAACTAAACGAATGACTGATATGCAAACGCCGCAATGTTAAATGCGGTCCGTTAGTTACGAGACTTTAGGCTACTTTGATAATTATAATAACGAGACATTCTACAGAAATGGAAAAGCAAGTGAAAATTGTGAAAATTGATTGATAATCGACGATTAACGTGAATTAATTTTTAAAAAGTCCATTTGGAACCTTACCCAGTAGACTAGGTCGCTGAAAATAGCGGTGTCATCATGTTTGTGCTGAAAACGTTAACAAGGAGTTTATATCGTATTATAGAAGGTGTAAAATTTACTCTTGTTGCAGCTTGCGACTGGAAATGCAAACTTTACGTAGCAAACTTTATGTACAGCGCAGTGCGTTTGTCAGGCGCTTCAATAAAGAAAAGATATTATTATTATTATTATTAAACTGGCCATTTTATGTTCAAATAATTTTGCGAGTATTTAACAGATTTTCAGACATTTGTTGCATTTTTAAAAATATGGGATATTAAGATGAGAATGCAGGAATAGAACCAAGACTTAGTGTCGAACTTATTAAACTGAATGTGCAGTCATAATTATTTGTTAACCACGGGGATATATTGAAGATAAACATTGGTAGGCTAGCCAGTTGCCTAAGAGCAAGCCTACTATCGCAACCCCGGGTTCGTCCTCAGATTTCAACTTTTGTGTCAATAATTAAGTCCTCCTTTTAGGCCTAGGCCTATAGGCCTACTCATCATGAACGACAGCGATGATAGAAATTTCACTGAAGAGCCCAGTGTGATTCTCTTTACAGATTTTACTTTAGTTATAGGCCTAGTTACAGTTATAGCTGGGACAATTATTAGGCTACTGAAGTAATAATAGTCCCAGGTTATAGTTAATGTTTTTTTTATTTTAGTTATAGTTATAGTTAGTATTATTTCTTAGTTATAGTTAGAGTTATTTATATATTTAATGAATTTTTATTTTAGTAGTTACAATAATTAAGGCTGTAAGCAAAATTGTGCGTATTAACACGCTGTTTCACAATTTGCTCAGAGCTTTGAAAGCCTTTGAAGCATGGGTGCATTCAGCTTCATGAATACACGAGTTTTCAAAGTAACTGACAAATTGCATAATAAAATATCGCTTTTTTGTTCTCATTTATTTCGAATCGTCCATATTGCACTTCCTATTTTTATTTTTGCATTAACGAAAATAAAGATGAATTTTCGATAGTGTTATTTTCATTTTAGTTATAGTTATAGTTAATGATATTTTTTAGTTATAGTTATCGTTAACGAAATCATTTTATTTTCGTTAACGAACATTTTCGTTATCGTTATCGTTATCGTTAACGAGAATCACACTGGAAGAGCCTCAATGAAAACGTCGTCGTTATTCTAAAAGATTGGGCAAACCCGGTGTCAAGTGAAAAAAACTTCTGCGTTTAATTGCGGTAAATCGCCAACGGTGTCCAATTAACTTCTTCCCCATAGGATCGTCTCAAATTGTCACCGTTAGCAGTTGGTATGAAATTCGGTTTTAAACCATTGGTGTCTTTTCTGTCGTTCTTAGCAATACGTCTTTGGCCTATCACGGGACATAAATCGGTTTTACCTGGTTTCTTTAATAAAACGACGTTCCGACAACAATTTCCTCAACATGTTTGAATCCATAGTAAACACGAAAATAAAATAAGGGATGAATCAGTTTATAGGCTTACGTAGTGGTGGTGGTGGCGTTGAATGGTGGTAAGTGAAACTATTTATTTAGGTGGCAGGGGCGGCTTTTTATGTGCTTGCTCCCCCTGGTGTCCCCACTGGCTACGCCACTGATGAGAATGCAGGAATAGAACCAAGACTTAGTGTCGAACTTATTAAACTGAATGTGCAGTCATAATTATTTGTTAACCACGGGGATATATTGAAGATAAACATTGGTAGGCTAGCCAGTTGCCTAAGAGCAAGCCTACTATCGCAACCCCGGGTTCGTCCTCAGATTTCAACTTTTGTGTCAATAATTAAGTCCTCCTTTTAGGCCTAGGCCTATAGGCCTACTCATCATGAACGACAGCGATGATAGAAATTTCACTGAAGAGCCCAGTGTGATTCTCTTTACAGATTTTACTTTAGTTATAGGCCTAGTTACAGTTATACTTGGGACAATTATTAACCCTAGCTGAAGTAATAATAGTCCCAGGTTATAGTTAATGTTTTTTTTATTTTAGTTATAGTTATAGTTAGTATTATTTCTTAGTTATAGTTATAGTTATTTATATATTTAATGAATTTTTATTTTAGTAGTTACAATAATTAAGGCTGTAAGCAAAATTGTGCGTATTAACACGCTGTTTCACAATTTGCTCAGAGCTTTGAAAGCCTTTGAAGCACTGGTGCATTCAGCTTCATGAATACACGAGTTTTCAAAGTAACTGACAAATTGCATAATAAAATATCGCTTTTTTGTTCTCATTTATTTCGAATCGTCCATATTGCACTTCCTATTTTTATTTTTGCATTAACGAAAATAAAGATGAATTTTCGATAGTGCCTACTATTATGATTGGTAGAGGCCTATTTTCATTTTAGTTATAGTTATAGTTAATGATATTTTTTAGTTATAGTTATCGTTAACGAAATCATTTTATTTTCGTTAACGAACATTTTCGTTATCGTTATCGTTAACGAGAATCACACTGGAATCAATGAAAACGTCGTCGTTATTCTAAAAGATTGGGCAAACCCGGTGTCAAGTGAAAAAAAACTTCTGCGTTTAATTGCGGTAAATCGCCAACGGTGTCCAATTAACTTCTTCCCCATAGGATCGTCTCAAATTGTCACCGTTTTAGCAGTTGGTATGAAATTCGGTGTTAAACCATTGGTGTCTTTTCTGTCGTTCTTAGCAAGTCGCTAACGTCTTTGGCCTATCACGGGACAGAAATCGGTTTTACAATTTCTTTAATAAAACGACGATCCAAAGGGGAATTTCCTCAACAGTACGAGTTGTTAGAAGGTGCGTCAAAATAAAATAAGGGATGAAGTCAGTTTACGAGTGGCATTAGTGGTGGTGGTGGCGTGGTGGTGGTGGTGGGTAGTAGTGGTGGTGGTGGTAGTAGTCGGCCTAGTAGCAGCAGCAGTAGTAGTAGTAGTCTTCTATCAATCGTCTTCGTTGCTCTCAGAGGTTGCGGACCTGCCCTCAAAGACGTGTCTAACTTTCGTCATATCTGAGCAGTTGACTTTGACAGAAATTATTTGAATAGTTCTCACCGTTCATATGGCACAATATAGTTCACAATAGGAAGACAGCGGTTAGACGAAACGGAAGAAGGTGAAACTGGAATTGGATTGCACTCAATTGTTCATGGACACTACACTAATAAGAGTCGATACTGACTAACTATGACAAAATAAAGATCGAACAAACTTTATTTGCTAAGACATTTCAACCTTAACTAACTATACTGATCATACATGTATGAAATTATCGTTGCAATAACTTCGTGATTGGAGCTACGGGACACTACAACAGCCTGAGAATACGACCATGAAGACTTCGATTGAGTGAAAACACGAAATAGCCAGTGTTTTAGTTGTCGGGGGGTTGGAGGGTTGTTGTTCAACCCCCCTAGTTCTCTTTCCAACCCCCTCAGCTAAGTAACTGAAAATATGTTGGGGGGTTAGGTCTTTGCAAAAACCTGGTGTTTGGTCCATGTGATTATGTATTTTTGTTTGTTTTGTCGCCTAGATAGGATTTATAGAATAAACAGATATCTCATGAGTCATCAGATGTATAATATTAACAACATTAAAATTTAATTTAGACCTGTGTTCGTGTACTTTGGTAATCTACAAATTTTTTGACCACCCCTCCTCCGCCCCCGTTGTTTTTGGACAACTAAAACACTGGAAATAGCTACAGTAGATCAAGTGAAGTAAACCATCAGTGCAACAATAAAAACAATAGAGCTAACATTCTTAATTAGACATAAGAATAATAGGCTTAACTATACTGAACTAAAAGAATTTAAAAAGAAACGCAAAACAATGGAAGATCTTTGAATATTTTGCTGTCCTACAGAAATACTCTGTGGCACTGCACTAAAGCTCTTACTTTGAATACAAAACTGATATGCATGAATTCGTTCGTGTGTGTACTATCATCATAGATTGAGTAGCTCCACACATCCAGTTTTGTAATTTGCTTAACCAACTGTTGTTGGTGAACTCAATAACGTCAAATATTTAAGGTAATTTGAATTTCTGGTTGGGACTTTTGTTTCTCCGTAGACTAGAAGATCGCAAAAAATGATTTTTTTTACAACCTCATGTTTTCTCTAGATCAATGGTTCGTATTTGTAACAAACTGCATTAAACATGTTTCTGACGTACCTGAAAAAATCGCGTGATAATGTTCTGTGGTATAACTGGAATTTGTATGGGTTTTCTCAAGTATGGATTCAAACATAATTATGCAGACTGTAAATTTTGGAAAATGATTTTACAAACTTGAGCCAGACACGGGGTGAGTTTTATCGTGATGTCTCAGACCTGAAGAACTCGAGAAGGTTTTCTGACATATCTGGCAAAGGTATGGTTTCTCTCCAGTATGTGTTCTCGTGTGCCTCTTTAGATCACTTTTAGTATTAGTTTTAAACTCACATAACTGGCAGTGGAATGGTTTCTCTCCGCTATGAATTCTTCCATGACGTTTAAGGCTAGAAGATTGGATAAACCGTTTTCTGACATGTCTGGCATTGGTATGGTTTTTCTCCAGTATGAGTTCGAACATGGTCTCGCAGTTGAGAAGATCCGGAACAACTTTGTTTACATACTTGACATTGGAATGGTTTCTCTCCAGTATGGATTCTAAAATGTCTGTGTAGCGTCGAAGATGTGGAAAATGTTTTCTTACAAACAATACACAGAAATGGTTTATCTTCAGAGTGGGTTCTTTCGTGAATTTTTAGAAGTGAATTGGTTGAGAATGTTTTCTCACATACCCGGCAAAGGTATGATTTCTCTCCAGTATGTGTTCCCATGTGACGCCTTAGGTTAGCTTTATACTTAATTTTAACGTCACATAACTGGCACTTGTAAGGTTCCACTCCGTTATGAATTCTGGCATGATTTACTAGATTTGTTGATCGGGAAAAACGCTTTTGACATACTTGGCATTGGTAAGGCATCTCTCCAGTGTGGATTCTTGTATGACAGGTTAGACTGGAACACTGAGAAAAGCGTTTGTGACATATTTGGCATTGGTAAGGCATCTCTCCGGTATGGATTCTTCCATGAACTGTTAGATTTGAAGTTTGGGAAAAACGTTTTTGACATATTTGACATTGGTAAGGCATTTCTTCAGTATGGATTCTTGTATGACGTGTTAGATTGGAACAATGAGAAAAGCGTTTTTGACATTTTTGGCATTGGTATGGCATCTGTCCAGTATGGATTCTTCATGAACTGTTCGATTTGAATGTTGGGAAAAATGTTTTATACATATTTTACCCTGTATGGGTTCTAATATGGTTCTGGAGAATATGAGAACAAGAAAATATTTTTTACATACTTAGCACTGAAATGGTTTCTCTCCAGTATGGGTTCTATTGTGTGCTTGCAGACTCGAAGAGCATGCGAATGTTTTCTTACATGACAAACACAGGTATGCTTTTTCTCCTGTATGGATTCTCTGTAGATCACTGTTGTTTATAAATATGTTTTTGCAAAACTGGCATTCGTGTGTGCTTGCTTTGTAATGGCTTTTCTTGTTTTCCTTAGTAAGACCATCCATCAAAAATGATTTCTGACATAGTTTGGAACTTTCTATCTCTTCTTGAGCTGCATTTCCGATGGCATATGCTGACGAATGGTTGGCAGAAATGCTTTTCGACATCAGTAATTATTATGAATTGTCTGAGTGTTGTTCTTGAGTTATGATTTCTGCACAAAGCCAAAATTTTAAACAATGTACTTCTTTTAAGTTTTATGGACTGAAATTATTCTTCAACCTTGCCAGTTGTTTGCCTTTTCAGTATTTAGCTCACTAAGCAGCCAGTAGAAATCTAAAACAGTACAGCATCGCAGTCGCAATATAAAAGACACATAATTATGGGAGACAGAATCAGAATTCCGCAAACTTGATCGCCTAAGATACAATATCAATTTGCAATAAAAACATTGAACATCAATATTCAGTCCGTATTCCACTATCTAAAATAATCCTTGAACAGTAGGCTTATGTTTATTTCGTTGATATGCTACTTGCTGGTCATTACCTGAATCAAAACGCGTAAAAATCATCGTGCAGCTTGATTCATTGCTGCCTCTTAAGCTTATTAGGATAGGCTACCGTCTTTCTTGGATGAAGCGAAATTAAACCACAAGACGATGCATGAAATGTAAAGTTTCAAAATGATATTGACGATATCCCAAAATTCCCAAGCCCACATATTAAGGCCATATCCTTAAACCCCATAACACTAAGACTTCCATCTTGCACTGCTAGAAAGGATTGATGAGGCAGATGGGGACAACTAAATCAGAGTACGAGTGTCTCGATTTTTATTTTCGCCCAATTGATTGATCTCGAGTCCATAAAATTGCGCTTCCAGATTCATTGTCTTCAATAACAGGAACAGGGTTTCAAGTGTTGTGTATCTTGTTGAATAAATTACATAATGTCATGCATCTTGTATGCTAGCACTCGATTTAAACTACCTTTATTCTATGTTCTAAGAATTATTTGGCGATTGTTATTATAAATTAGGCCTATTTGGTCATTGTGTCAAATACTTACGTAGGTCTAGGCCTATATATCGTTAGGGCATGTTGAAAAGCAATGTGCCATGAATTTTCTCGATTTCATTAACCCAAACACGCACACAACCTATTATCCAGTATGGCAATGATGGTCCATTTGTTTCATGGACAGATGTCAACCGTCTTGAATCTTGTAGTCAAAGCAGGAAGAATAAGCTTTACTGCTTTGGTAGAACGCAAGTCAAGTCGTTAAGAGTTGCCTATTGCTTATGAAATCTGAAATGTATGGAACTGAAGAACCACGGGAGAAGTGGCAATTTGAGGTAGAAAACAAAACGAAATGAAAAATTCAAAATAGCCTAATATTCCAAGAGATTTATTTGTCACAACCACTCTGTACGACAGAATAACGCCCTTGAAAGCAATAGAAAATTATCAGTTCAAAGCCATTTATAGCCATCATAGGCATAATATTGCATTGAAACGGTAGAGTCCGGTCATCATCACTTTCAAAATGGCGGTGAGAAGTCGTCACCACTTTCACCTATCGTTATTTTAGTTGAAGTCAGTTTCGTTGCATACCAATGATTCTAAAGGGACTGCTAGCTCTATTGTGGTGGTGATCTCAGTGTCGTCTACAGATTAACAGTTGTCAAACACAATGTAAACATGTACTTTCTTATCTGTTGTCGACTGCAAAGTGGCGAATAAAGCATTATTATAAGGAAGGGGACGTAAAGGAGAGAGAGATGGGAAGGGCAGAGGGAAGGGAGGAGATTTGTCACCACCACTGTGTACGACAGAATAACGCCCTTGAAAGCAATATAAAATTATCATGGATGTAAAATGCTTTGAATTTTTTATATGGAAAGCCGAACAGATATTCAGGGAGATTTATTTTTTCTACCCGTAAGCAGCCATATTGACGAACTAAACGAACGACGGATATGCAAAGTCGCTAGTTGTGAGACTTTACGGTCTTATAATTATTATAAAGGAACGTTGTACTGAAAAGGAAAAGCAATTGAAAATTGTGAAAACTGATTGATTATCGACGATTAATTAATTTTTTAACAGTAGATTTCAACCCTTACCAAGTAGTGTAGGTGCTGATAACGATGACGTCATCATTCTTTGTGCTCATTACGTAAACAAGGAGTTTATATTGTATAATAAGAGGTGTCAGATTCACTCATGATGCAGTATTGCAATTGGAAATCAGATTTTACAATGCACTAAACTACCGTAGTGATTTTATATTGAAATAATTTGGCGAATATTTGAAACGCAGAATGACTTCGACAGCTTTTCATACATTTTGCAATTTACAAAGCTACCACAACGTAGGACGAGAACCAAGTGTCGAACTTATTAATGTTAAGTCATATAATAATTACTATTATTTATCAGGGTAATATCTTGAAGATAAACAATGTCAAGATAGCCAGTTGCCTAATGTTACGAGTTGTCAGAAGGAAAGTCTTAAGGCGTCACCGGAATTGGGAAGGTGCGAGGGTTAAGTAACTCAAGGCGAAGAGACTGGGGAAGAGAGTTTCAAGCTGATGGTTATGGGACCGTGACGGTTATGGGACCGTGGCCGCAGGGTTATGGGATCGCTAGTTGTGAGACTTTTACAGGCAAAGCACCTAGAGTGGGCCGTAGCAGAACGCATGCGAGGGACATTAATTTATTCCGAGAATTTATATAGCGCTTCTTCAAGAGACCTACTCAGAGTCCGGTTGTTCCATCAAAGTAAGGCAAAGCACCAGTGGCGTCACTAGGGGGTGCGGGGGTGCGGACCGCACCGGGTGTCACCATCGTAGGGGTGACACCAAAATGACTGTTCATAGTTTGAAAGCCAGGAAAGGAAAGTTCTGATCTAGTCGAGATGTTCACAAAGTGCCGAAATCAATCAATCAAAATAATCAATCAAAACTCATTTATTGAAGCCAAATAAAAGCTCATTTCTGCTATGGCCCACTCTAGGTGCTTTCAATGAGATTTGTTCAGCCTTGTAAAACAAGGCACTTGCAGCAACACGAGCAAGGTCTAGCTGCAATGTCGTGCAAGCTTAAAGTTGGTCTAAGTGTGCGTGTCTAAAACATTGCCAGCTTAGCCGTACTATGAAACCGAGTAAAATGAGCTTTGCAAATGATGAGCTCCAAATTCAAAAACCATGCAATTTCGTCTATAGTGCTATTTTTTAGTGTAAAGACATATGCTAAATTCAGTTTAGGCGATGAATGTGCAAGTGTAAAAGGGCCTAAGGATAAAGAATATTCAATGGGCGTTGGTCATCCTTGTAAAACAAGGCAAGCCCAACGAATGCCTTGCTGTCTAAGAGTAAAAGGTTGTAGCTCTAATTCAATGCAAGCGCACAAAAACATTGCAATGTGTGCCTATTGAATAATAAATTGGTCTTAGTCAGCCTTGAAAAACAAGGCGAGCCCAAAGAATGGCTGCCTAATTGTAAAACGAGGTTCTGCCTCAAAAGTGTGCACGTACTAAATATTCAAAGCGAAAATGGCATGGCAAGAGCTGTAATGGCGTGCAAGCGCAAACACTGGCTGCCTTGGCTTCCACGCTAAGTGTAAAAGGACATATACCAAATTCATTGGCAAAAGAGTAAAGACTTGTAGAGGTCAAACCCTAGTTAACGCTAATTTCTATAATTCAGTGGCTTGTACTGTCAGTGGTTGTATGTATAAACGTGTAAAGTATTAGCAGCTAGATTGTACTAAGATATGTTACAAAAATGGCCACCTTCAATGCATGAGCAAAGATGGGAGTTGCGTATGGGTTGGTAGATGAATGCTAGTGAGTAAAAAAGATTGTATTGCTTGAAAGAATTGTGCGCCTGTGCGTATAAAAATTGGCAGCGTGCCTAAGTGTGAAAGACCCAAATAGAATAGTGAACTTGCAAATAATGAATATTCAATGTGTGTGTGTGTGTGTGTGTTTGTGTGTGGGAGTGGCCCTATGAAGAGAGGGAGTGATGAAATTACCTTTGCCCACCTTTAATGGCCGTGTGTTTTTAGGCAGTGTGGTCGTTTGACCTTTGACCTGTACTTGGACTAGATTAGGCTTCTACCAGCAATATGGAATTAGGCTTCTACCAGCAAACTGGAATTAGGCTTATACCAGCATAAAGGAATTAGGCTTCAACAAGCTTATTGATTACTACTTGCGAGGGCTAAGTAACTCAAGGCGAAGAGACTGGGGAAGAGAGTTTCAAGCTGATGGGCCACACAGGCAAAGCACCTAGAGTGGACCGTAGCAGAACGCATGCGAGGGACATTAATTCATTCCGAGAATTTATATAGCGCTTCTTCAAGAGACCTACTCAGAGTCCGGTTGTTCCATCAAAGTAAGGCAAAGCACCAGTGGCGTCACTAGGGGGTGCGGGGGTGCGGACCGCACCGGGTGTCACCATCGTAGGGGTGACACCAAAATGACTGTTCATAGTTTGAAAGCCAGGAAAGGAAAGTTCTGATCTAGTCGAGATGTTCACAAAGTGCCGAAATCAATCAATCAAAATAATCAATCAAAACTCATTTATTGAAGCCAAATAAAAGCTCATTTCTGCTATGGCCCACTCTAGGTGCTTTCAATGAGATTTGTTCAGCCTTGTAAAACAAGGCACTTGCAGCAACACGAGCAAGGTCTAGCTGCAATGTCGTGCAAGCTTAAAGTTGGTCTAAGTGTGCGTGTCTAAAACATTGCCAGCTTAGCCGTACTATGAAACCGAGTAAAATGAGCTTTGCAAATGATGAGCTCCAAATTCAAAAACCATGCAATTTCGTCTATAGTGCTATTTTTTAGTGTAAAGACATATGCTAAATTCAGTTTAGGCGATGAATGTGCAAGTGTAAAAGGGCCTAAGGATAAAGAATATTCAATGGGCGTTGGTCATCCTTGTAAAACAAGGCAAGCCCAACGAATGCCTTGCTGTCTAAGAGTAAAAGGTTGTAGCTCTAATTCAATGCAAGCGCACAAAAACATTGCAATGTGTGCCTATTGAATAATAAATTGGTCTTAGTCAGCCTTGAAAAACAAGGCGAGCCCAAAGAATGGCTGCCTAATTGTAAAACGAGGTTCTGCCTCAAAAGTGTGCACGTACTAAATAT
The DNA here is from genome assembly GCA_020284085.1 of Aporrectodea caliginosa. Taxonomy (NCBI): domain Eukaryota; kingdom Metazoa; phylum Annelida; class Clitellata; order Crassiclitellata; family Lumbricidae; genus Aporrectodea; species Aporrectodea caliginosa. The sequence continues at coordinate 231,428 of JACEVL010000369.1, forward strand.
TCAAAGCGAAAATGGCATGGCAAGAGCTGTAATGGCGTGCAAGCGCAAACACTGGCTGCCTTGGCTTCCACGCTAAGTGTAAAAGGACATATACCAAATTCATTGGCAAAAGAGTAAAGACTTGTAGAGGTCAAACCCTAGTTAACGCTAATGTCTATAATTCAGTGGCTTGTACTGTCAGTGGTTGTATGTATAAACGTGTAAAGTATTAGCAGCTAGATTGTACTAAGATATGTTACAAAAATGGCCACCTTCAATGCATGAGCAAAGATGGGAGTTGCGTATGGGTTGGTAGATGAATGCTAGTGAGTAAAAAAGATTGTATTGCTTGAAAGAATTGTGCGCCTGTGCGTATAAAAATTGGCAGCGTGCCTAAGTGTGAAAGACCCAAATAGAATAGTGAACTTGCAAATAATGAATATTCAATGTGTGTGTGTGTGTGTGTTTGTGTGTGGGAGTGGCCCTATGAAGAGAGGGAGTGATGAAATTACCTTTGCCCACCTTTAATGGCCGTGTGTTTTTAGGCAGTGTGGTCGTTTGACCTTTGACCTGTACTTGGACTAGATTAGGCTTCTACCAGCAATATGGAATTAGGCTTCTACCAGCAAACTGGAATTAGGCTTATACCAGCATAAAGGAATTAGGCTTCAACAAGCTTATTGATTACTACTTGCGAGGGCTAAGTAACTCAAGGCGAAGAGACTGGGGAAGAGAGTTTCAAGCTGATGGGCCACACAGGCAAAGCACCTAGAGTGGACCGTAGCAGAACGCATGCGAGGGACATTAATTCATTCCGAGAATTTATATAGCGCTTCTTCAAGAGACCTACTCAGAGTCCGGTTGTTCCATCAAAGTAGGGCATCCATAATTACGGAGCAGATGAAGGCGAAGGCAGCTGTAGTATATCTCAGTCAACTGGATATTATTTTCATAGTATTTTCGTATGATCTAGTTTTCAAATCGCTGAGTACGATTACTTCAGCTGTGTTAAACTTTGCATCTCAATCAACTGGTAGGATACTGCACTATGGTCAAATATCTAACTACGCTGCTTGGTCCATTGTGCTCAAGTCTAGGCCTACCTTTGACAGCGTTTTAGTGTTTTCATTACTGGTCGTAAATCACTTCGTTCTCCAACACATTGTAATCCGGTTGTTCCACCGTTGTGAACCTCCGCGATACAACTGGAAACTTTGCAATTATTGTCAGTCCGTCGTTGTGGAAGAGGCTCCCAGGCAATTTGCGACATGAGCTTCTTTTTCTACTTTCCATGCCTCTATTTCACAAGCAGGGTTCAAGGCCATTCTGTGATCTTGCAAACACAGGTCGTTTTACCACAAACGAGTTTTCTTGAAGAGGAGTTTATAAAATTACGCACTAAGCCTACCTGCCAGTTGCGCTTTGGGATCCCGATATTGCTCGAGCGTTTTAAAAGATTTTGAAAACTCATTTGTTTATGTCATCTTATCTGTTGTTCCTTCAAAGTACAATATGTCTGCCAAGGCTGATAATATAATAAATAAATCAAAAGAAAATTGTTTACATCTGCGCGAAAAGGGAATGAAGCTGCTACTGGTTGTTCCATCAAGGTACAATAATTATTATTAGGTCTGCTTAGGCTAGTTCAGTGTTTTAACTGTATTATCAAACGCATACGAATGTAGAACCTTTGCTATATATGCGGAATTATCATTATTTGATTTGTGTTTTGTAGCAGTATCATTCAATCAAACAATCAATCAATCAATCAATCAATCACCAACCAACCATCAATCAAAATGAAGCGAAATATAATTAAACCCAAATAGGCCTATAATAAATTCTTTCAAGAGATAATGTATATATATAAATATAAAGTAGCCTATATATATAAATATATATAAGCTTTTCTTAGAGGCTACATTTCTAAGAGTCGTTACAGGTTAACAATGACAAATAAAGATCGAACAAACTTTATTTGGTAAAACATTTAAACATTAACAGCATCATTACCATCAGCACTGACGATGTGTGAAATCATCGATGCAATTACTTTGTGATTGCATTTACGGAACAGTAACAGCGTCAGAGTACAACTATGTAAAACATGAACTGAGTGAAAACACGAACAAAGCTGGAGTTAAGGCGCTTATAGCTAGACATATGAATATTAGAACTACCTAAATGAAACTAAAAGTGTCACAAAATCGCAAAACAACAGCAGGATCCTTGAATAGGTCCAGTCCTACAGGAATAGACAGTTGTACTGTACTAAAGCTCTTACTTTGAACACAACACTGAAATGCATGAATTCGTTCGTTCGCTCGAGCCGTATCATCAAAGATTGAGTGGCTCCACTGTCCACACTTCCATTTTATTCTTTGTTCGCCAACGTCAAAAACGTCAAATATTTCATATAATTTCTGGTTTCGATATTTGTTTCTTCGTAGACTTGAAGTCGCGATTTTTTTTACCAACCTGATTAAGGGTTCGTTCATGTATTTCTAATAAGTGCACACACATGTTTTCTGACATATGCTTCGTGGAATATTCTGGTGAGAATTCTCTCTGATAGAACTGGAATTTGTATGGCTTTTCTCAAGAATGGATTCCAACATTATTTTGCAGACTGTGAACTTTGGAAAGTGATTCTACATACTTCAGTTAGACAAGGAGTGGATTTTATCATGACTCCTTAAACTTGATGCGCGTGAGAACGTCTTCTGACATTTCTGGCAAATGTATGGTTTCTCTCCACTATGTGTTCTCGTGTGCCTATTTAGATGACTTTTATTATTAGTTTTAAACTCACATAATTGGCAGTGGTATGGTTTCTCTCCAGTATGAATTCTTGCATGAGATTTAAGATTATCAGATCGGCAAAACCGTTTTTGACAGATCTGGCATTGGTATGGTTTCTCTCCACTATGTGTTCTCGTGTGCCTGTTTAGATGACTTTTATTATTAACTTTAAACGCGCATAATTGACAGTGGTATGGTTTATCTCCAGTATGAATTCTTGCATGACTTTTAAGATAACACGATAGGATAAACCGTTTTTGACATTCCTTGCATTGGTATGGTTTGTCGCCCGTATGGATTCGAACATGGTTTCGTTGGTGAGAAACATGGGAATAACTCTTCTTACATATCTGACATTGGTATGGTTTCTCTCCAGTATGGAATCTAACATGACTTTGAAGCGCTGAAGCAGCGGAAAATGTTTTGTTAGGCCTACAAAGAATACACAGAAATGGTTTCTCTTCAGAGTGGGTTTTTTCATGACTTTTAAGACCTGAACTGCTCGAGAATGTTTTCTGACATACCCGGCATACCCGGCTTATCTCCTGAATGCTTTCTCACATGAATCTTTAGATAAAATTCAGTCTTTGTTTTAAACTCACATAACTTGCATTTGTACGGTTTCTCTCCGGTATGAATTCTTGCATGAAGTGTTAGATTTGAAGATTGGGAAAAACTTTTTCGACATTTTTGGCATTGGTAAGGTTTCTCTCCAGTATGAATTCGTGTATGAGTTGTTAGATTGGAAGACTGAGAAAAGCGTTTCTGACATATTTGGCATTGGTAAGATTTCACTTCAGGATGGATTCTAATATGGTTCTGCAGCTGAGAACTGTCTATCTTTTCTTTTGTTGCATTTAAGATGGAATATCCTAATGAATGTTTGAAAGAAATGCTTTTCGACATCATGATTATGAACTATCAGAGTTTGTGCTTCAGATATGAATTTTACACATAGCTAGAGTAGGAAACACCAAAGCTCTTCTAAGTTTCTGTGGACTGATATTATTGTCCAAGCCCGCCAGTTGTTTGCCTTTTTCATTTTGAAGTTCTCTAAGTATTCAGTTGTATTTTAAAATATTTCATTTGCTTTTATCTTGCATTTATTTATTCATATTATTAACCTAAAAAACAAAAGGCATCATAGTCGTAATATAAAAAAACATACAATTATGGGAGACAGAATCAGAATTCCGCCAGCACGATCACCTAAGACGCAATATCAAATTGAAAAGACAATTACAACCCTCTTACCCTAAACCCTCTTACATTCGCCAGCTATTCACCATCCAACCGCCCGGGTCTACTCGCTCATCATCATACCTTTCTCTATCCCGGCCTCCAGTGTCATCCGCTCTGAAATTCTGCAACCGCTCCTTAGTCTATGCTGCACCAGCTCTTTGGAACGGACTCCCAAAAGACCTCCGCCAATTTGCTCATCCTCCTATCTCGCCTCTTAACTCAACTTCTCCTCCGCTTGCACTCTCCACTTCTACTTTCAACTCACGACTGAAAACCGAACTCTTCAAGATATCCTATCCTGATTCCACTCCTTCGCCACCACACGACGACCATCATCACCGATTGCCACCGTAGCACCATGCTGTCTCCTCGGCTTGACCTCCCCGGATTTTGACCTGGCACCGAAACGAACAGAGGAGTTTTGGCTATTGCGGACTGATTTGATATAGCGCCGGTGAATATATGCTGGTCTCCCTGACGTGGCTTTTGTGGGCGCTGAGAAATTTTCGAAGATTTACATTACATTACATTACATTACAAACACACTGTATTCAAACGAACGCGCATGTAGGCTACTTTAACAAGTGAAAATTACAGTTAGGTGATATTTCAAAAGAACCATACAGGATTTAGTTAATTTTACTACCTTTTCTTCGTTTCACAACCCGTCAAAACTTAGTAGAACTTTGTAAATAAACGACATGTCTCTGCTAGCGATATTATTTTATTACGAACCCTACCCGGAGACCTATCCGTACGAATTGGCAGCAGAAGTCCCTTTGCTGTATTACAAGTTCTGATATGTGAAACCAAACACGAAATCCAAAGGGGGGTGGTAACCACCCCCTCCTTGGTAGCCAGTGTTACAGAAAGCCTCGGTAGCCTGAGGGTTAAGCAGCCTACATGTATATCGACGAATAATAAACGATCGACGGATAATAAAACGCCTCAATAAATGGCTAATTGCGGTACGCTAGTTCTGAACTTCTGAGACTTTACACTGATGATAATAACCAAAAGAGAAAATCAATTGCAAATTGAAAAGATTGATTGATAATCGACGACTAACATGAATTTGCATTTAACTAGTAGACTTGTAACATTACTTCGTAGACTAATTCACTGATAAGTGACGTCATCATTCTTTGCACTCGTCAAGTAAGCAAGGATTTTATATCGTACAATAAGAGGTGTCAAATGTTCGCTCGCTGCAGTTTACACAAAGATGTTAGAGCCGTAGGCTAAGATATGACACTTCCTATCTCCACTGTGTATTCGGTTTGGATGGTGGTCAAAGTACACAAACCGTGGCGCCACGTAGTGACAGGCTGGCCGCCTTCTTAGCAACCATAGACGCGGCACATCACTACGACAAATACTGGATAATTGTAGCCGCCGTAAACTAACACATTTAAACAGTATAATTTTTTATTAAATATTATAGTAATAATGAATACAAATTATATAGTAATGTGTTTTATTTTAAGTTTTATGCTTATAACGCGTGCTGCTTTTACAGGCACTTCGACAATGCAAATGCACCGTCGTGCCTTTACAGTGGTTGCGCCATCCACCTCGAACGGCACACCAATAGATCTGCGTAGCCTTGCAATCAGGGACTTTGCAGGACCATTCATAGGCACTTGAAAATTGTTATTTCGCCGAGGCTGGGCTTGAAACGCCTCTTATTACATATCTTTGATGGGCGCAATATGAATGCGAGGACTAACTTAGAATCCGCTGTTGTCTCGATACAATGGCGAATAATTTGGAACGCTAAAGCGATAGATTACCGAAAATTTTAATATGCATCGGAAAGATATTTATGGAGACTACCCTTAAGTAGCATAGATATTGACGAACTAAACGAACGACGTATATTCAAATGCTACTGTACTATTTGCGGTCGCTAGTGGTAAGACTTTAGGCTACATTGATAATTATTATAACTGGACATTCTACGAAAAGGAAAAGCGATTGAAAATTGTAAAACTGATTGATACTTGACGATTAACATGAATTAATTTTTTTAATGTACGTTTTGTAACCTTACCTCTTGGACTAGGTCGTGACGTCATCATATTTGCTTTAAGGACAACCGTCGACCATTTTACCAATAATGGTAGTTCTATATTTATGGCCTCTTTGGACATTAAAAAGCTTTTGACAGTGTTGTACATAACAAACTGTTCGACTCTTTGTTACAAGCGGGTATACCATCCCCCATAGTATCTCTCTTAGAAAATTGGTATAGTAAATTATTTGTTAAGGTGCGCTGGGGCAGTTGCTTTTCATACTGCTTCTCGGTGACTTCTGGTGTGAGACAAGGGAGCGTTTTATCGCCCTCCCTGTTTAACATATTCATTAATTTGTTTGTTGTGCGACTGCGCCAACTTGATATAGGATGTCACATCAACTCGTTATTTATTGGTTGTCTGCTATATGCGGACGACATGTTGTTAATATGCCCATCTGTTAATGGGCTACAAAATATGCTTGACCTATGTATGTCTATTACTAATGATTTGTCTCTACAGTTCAATCCTTCCAAGTCTCATTGCATTGCTGTAGGTAAATCTGCTAAACTTGCAATTACTCCCATGACTCTGGGAGACGTATCGATTCCTTGGGTGCAATCAATAAAATACTTGGGTGTGATGATTAATCATGGTAAATCGCTTAATTTTAACACGGAATCGGTGAGACGATCTTTTTTCTCTGCCTGTAATTGTATCTATGCACGTGCCAAAGATCTTAATGAGTTGGTTCATCTATCTTTACAAGAAAGCTACTGCTTGCCTATATTAACTTACGCCTCAGCCGTAGTTAAATACACAGTGAGACAGGAAGATGAACTGAATGCATGTTGGAACTCTGTTTATAGAAAGTTATTTGGTTTTAATAAATGGGAATCTGTTAAAGGCTTCATTTGTGGCCTTGGTAGACTAGACTTACATCACATTATTAAGAAACGTCGCATGATGTTCTATAGGCGACTAGTTCATTCGACATCTAATTTTCTCCAGGATATTTTCTGGTGTTACGTGGTTGAGCACTTTCTTTGTGACTCTGAACTCGTCGGCATCTTGAACGGTAACTTTAGTTGCATAAATGATCTTTACGAACATTTTCGCAGTCTGTGCGTTTGAGTTTATGTTTGTTCAGATTTGTGCATGTATGTTTTGTTTCTGCCTTCGGGCGTAATAAAGTACTGATATTTGTGCTCATTACGTTAACAAGGAGTTTATATCGTTTTACAGGAGGTGTCAAATTCACTCTTGTTGTATTTTAACTGGAAATGAGAACTTTACGTAGCATTAAGACTGGCGATGTTTTTTATATTGAAATTATTTTGCGAGTATTTAACACACAGCATGACTTTGACAGATTTTCTGACATTTGTGGCATGTTTTAAAAATATGGGATATTAAGATGAGATTGCAGGAATAGAACCAAAAGACGAACTTATTAACCCTCATCCGAACAAGGGGGGTCTGGCCAGACCCCCTGCCAATATTTGTTGCATAACTTTTTAAATATTATATTTTCTCAAATCGGTTATATGACTTTGTTGCTATATTGTTGAGCAACAATGAGCACATCTAAACGACCAAAAAGGTTGAGTGCTTAGGAGACCCTGAAGATAATACCGGCTGAGTCTGTCAAACGTAAGACTAGCAGATGGCCAGTTTGCTTCTTCAATGTCGTTGCCATTTCGACACTCAGTGTAGCCTAATAATCATCTGGATATTGAACAACCAAGAATGGGAGATGAATAAGCGCTTCAAACGGCGCCCTTGAACCAGCTTACCAGATCTCTCACAGTGCCGTGGATCACTCACTACCAGAGTAAGCAAACCATAGTCAGAAGAAGTGCAGCGTGCAATCTTGGCCACCAGATCTCAGAATGTTACTCAACAGAAGCAGGAAGAGGAGGGTACAAAACGACGATGCTACCTGTGCGGCAAGAAGGACAGATAACACAGTAGAGATGCAGTGTGTCTGTCGCACTGTCTGCTGCGCTGTACACAATTCGAGGGGTTTAAGCCAGAAGGGAGTAACTAGGTTTTTTGACATTTCGAGATAAACGAAGAAAACGGAAATTTTGTTACAGTATTTTTTTTTAAAATTTTTTCAGCATTTTTTTATTTAAACAATGAAAATTATTTCTAGCTAAATGCTGAGCAATAAGACTCCTTTTCAAAATGCATTAAAGTATGCATTGTATTGTTTACACATAACGTGACAATTTGGTGAATTTGGTCAAAGTTTGACAAGATGCAACCTTCTGGCAAGAGAAAACTTTTTATGATGAAAACATCATAAATTCTGTGTAATTTGCAAGATAACCACCAACAAAAACTATCTGAAGAAACACTGAGTCATACTGCACAATCTAGCACAAATTATTAATAATTATGGGCCAAGATAATAATTTTTTTTGAAGATACAATATTCTGGTGTAAAATCATAAAACGCACCCTTACAAAATGGTATAAACAACTAATAACTTTAGAATAACATAAGTGAAAATTGTGAAAATTGATTGATAATCGACGATTAACGTGAATTAATTTTAAAAAAGTCCATTTGGAACCTTACCCAGTAGACTAGGTTTATTTTTATTTTATTTAGTTGTTTGGCTATGATTTAGCCCTAACATTGTTATTTAAGTTGAGTTTTCTATAGGTATATGATCATAAAATCGTCTTGCCATCAGTAAAATGTAATGTGGAAAAGGGGCAGCCCTGCAATAGCGGATTATTTTATCCTTTAGGGCTGTCCTGTTGACAGCATCAGCAGATTAACTTTTTTTTTTAAATGACTGATTGTTAATTAATTGTGCTGTTGTTGATTCAATAAACGGCTGATTGATTGAAAATAGCGGTGTCATCATGTTTGTGCTGAAAACGTTAACAAGGAGTTTATATCGTATTATAGAAGGTGTCAAATTAATCTTGTTGCAGCTTGCGACTGGAAATGCAAACTTTACGTAGCAAACTTTATGTAGGCCTACAGCGCAGTGCGTTTGTCAGGCGCTTAGTAAAGATATTATTATTATTATTATTATTATTATTATTATTATTATTATTATTATTATTATTATTATTATTATTATTATTATTAAACTGGCCATTTTATGTTCAAATAATTTTGCGAGTATTTAACAGATTTTTAGACATTTGTTGCATTTTTAAAAATATGGGATATTAAGATGAGAATGCAGGAATAGAACCAAGACTTAGTGTCGAACTTATTAAACTGAATGTGCAGTCATAATTATTGTTAACCACGGGGATATTGAAGATAAACATTGGTAGGCTAGCCAGTTGCCTAAGAGCAAGCCTACTATCGCAACCCCGGGTTCGTCCTCAGATTTCAACCTTTGTGTCAATAATTAAGTCCTCCTTTTAGGCCTAGGCCTATAGGCCTACTCATCATGAACGACAGCGATGATAGAAATTTAACTGAAGAGCCCAGTGTGATTCTCTTTACAGATTTTACTTTAGTTATAGTTACAGTTATAGCTGGGACTATTATTACTGAAGTAAGCTTAATAATAGTCCCAGGTTATAGTTAATGTTTTTTATTTTAGTTATAGTTATTATTATTTCTTAATTATAGTTATTTATAGTTAATGAATTTTTATTTTAGTAGTTACAATAATTAAGGCTATAAGCAAAATTGTGCGTATTAACACGCTGTTTAACAATTTGCTCAGAGCTTTGAAAGCCTTTGAAGCACGGGTGCATTCAGCTTCATGAATACACGAGTTTTCAAAGTAACTGACAAATTGCATAATAAAATATCGCTTTTTTGTTCTCATTTATTTCGAATCGTCCATATTGCACTTCCTATTTTTATTTTTGCATTAACGAAAATAAAGATGAATTTTCGATAGTGTTATTTTCATTTTAGTTATAGTTACAGTTAATGATATTTTTTAGTTATAGTTATCGTTAACGAAATCATTTTATTTTCGTTAACGAACATTTTCGTTATCGTTATCGTTAACGAGAATCACACTGGAAGAGCCCCAATAAAAACGTCGTCGTTATTCTAAAAGATTGGGCAAACCCGGTGTCAAGTGAAAAAAACTTCTGCGTTTAATTGCGGTAAATCGCCAACGGTGTCCTATTAACTTCTTCCCCATAGGATCGTCTCAAATTGTCACCGTTTTAGCAGTTGGTATGAAATTCGGTGTTAAACCATTGGTGTCTTTTCTGTCGTTCTTAGCAAGTCGCTAACGTCTTTGGCCTATCACGGGACAGAAATCGGTTTTACAATTTCTTTAATAAAACGACGATCCAAAGGGGAATTTCCTCAACAGTACGAGTTGTTAGAAGGTGCGTCAAAATAAAATAAGGGATGAAGTCAGTTTACGAGTGGCATTAGTGGTGGTGGTGGCGTTGGTGGTGGTGGTAGTAGCAGCAGCAGCAGTAGTAGTAGTAGTCTTCTATCAATCGTCTTCGTTGCTCTCAGAGGTTGCGGACCTGCCCTCAAAGACGTGTCTAACTTTCGTCATATCTGAGCAGTTGACTTTGACAGAAATTATTTGAATAGTTCTCACCGTTCATATGGCACAATATAGTTCACAATAGGAAGACAGCGGTTAGACGAAACGGAAGAAGGTGAAACTGGAATTGGATTGCACTCAATTGTTCATGGACACTACACTAATAAGAGTCGATACTGACTAACTATGACAAAATAAAGATCGAACAAACTTTATTTGCTAAGACATTTCAACCTTAACTATACTGATCATACATGTATGAAATTATCGTTGCAATAACTTCGTGATTGGAGCTACGGGACACTACAACAGCCTGAGAATACGACCATGAAGACTTCGATTGAGTGAAAACACGAAATAGCCAGTGTTTTAGTTGTCGGGGGGTTGGAGGGTTGTTGTTCAACCCCCCTAGTTCTCTTTCCAACCCCCTCAGCTAAGTAACTGAAAATATGTTGGGGGGTTAGGTCTTTGCAAAAACCTGGTGTTTGGTCCATGTGATTATGTATTTTTGTTTGTTTTGTCGCCTAGATAGGTTTATAGAATAAACAGATATCTCATGAGTCATCAGATGTATAATATTAACAACATTAAAATTTAATTTAGACCTGTGTTCGTGTACTTTGGTAATCTACAAATTTTTTGACCACCCCTCCTCCGCCCCCGTTGTTTTTGGACAACTAAAACACTGGAAATAGCTACAGTAGATCAAGTGAAGTAAACCATCAGTGCAACAATAAAAACAATAGTGCTAACATTCTTAATTAGACATAAGAATAATAGGCTTAACTATACTGAACTAAAAGAATTTAAAAAGAAACGCAAAACAATGGAAGATCTTTGAATATTTTGCTGTCCTACAGAAATACTCTGTGGCACTGCACTAAAGCTCTTACTTTGAATACAAAACTGATATGCATGAATTCGTTCGTGTGTGTACTATCATCATAGTTTGAGTAGCTCCACACATCCAGTTTTGTAATTTGCTTAACCAACTGTTGTTGGTGAACTCAATAACGTCAAATATTTAAGGTAATTTGAATTTCTGGTTGGGACTTTTGTTTCTCCGTAGACTGGAAGATCGCAAAAAATGATTTTGTTTACAACCTAGATCAATGGTTCGTATTTGTAACAAACTGCATAAACATGTTTCTGACGTACCTGAAAAAATCGCGTATAACTGGAATTTTTTTGGTTTTCTCAAGTATGGATTCAAACATAATTATGCAGACTGTAAATTTTGGAACATGATTTTACAAACTTGAGCCAGACACGGGGTGAGTTTTATCGTGATGTCTCAGACCTGAAGAACTCGAGAAGGTTTTCTGACATATCTGGCAAAGGTATGGTTTCTCTCCAGTATGTGTTCTCGTGTGCCTCTTTAGATCACTTTTAGTATTAGTTTTAAACTCACATAACTGGCAGTGGAATAGTTTCTCTCCGCTATGAATTCTTCCATGACGTTTAAGGCTAGAAGATTGGATAAACCGTTTCTGACATGTCTGGCATTGGTATGGTTTCTCCAGTATGAGTTCGAACATGGTCTCGCAGTTGAGAAGATCCGGAACAACTTTGTTTACATACTTGACATTGGAATGGTTTCTCTCCAGTATGGATTCTAAAATGTCTGTGTAGCGTCGAAGATGTGGAAAATGTTTTCTTACAAACAATACACAGAAATGGTTTATCTTCAGAGTGGGTTCTTTCGTGAATTTTTAGAAGTGAATTGGTTGAGAATGTTTTCTCACATACCCGGCAAAGGTATGATTTCTCTCCAGTATGTGTTCCCATGTGACGCCTTAGGTTAGCTTTATACTTAATTTTAACGTCACATAACTGGCACTTGTAAGGTTCCACTCCGTTGTGAATTCTGCCATGATTTACTAGATTTGTTGATCGGGAAAAACGCTTTTGACATACTTGGCATTGGTAAGGCATCTCTCCAGTGTGGATTCTTGTATGACAGGTTAGACTGGAACACTGAGAAAAGCGTTTGTGACATATTTGGCATTGGTAAGGCATCTCTCCGGTATGGATTCTTCCATGAACTGTTAGATTTGAAGTTTGGGAAAAACGTTTTTGACATATTTGACATTGGTAAGGCATTTCTTCAGTATGGATTCTTGTATGACGTGTTAGATTGGAACAATGAGAAAAGCGTTTTTGACATTTTTGGCATTGGTATGGCATCTGTCCAGTATGGATTCTTCATGAACTGTTCGATTTGAATGTTGGGAAAAATGTTTTATACATATTTTACCCTGTATGGGTTCTAATATGGTTCTGTAGATTGATGAGGCAGATGGGGACAACTAAATCAGAGTACGAGTGTCTCGATTTTTATTTTCGCCCAATTGATCTCGAGTCCATAAAATTGCGCTTCCAGATTCATTGTCTTCAATAACAGGAACAGGGTTTCAAGTGTTGTGTATCTTGTTGAATAAATTACATAATGTCATGCATCTTGTATGCTAGCACTCGATTTAAACTACCTTTATTCTATGTTCTAAGAATTATTTGGCGATTGTTATTATAAATTAGGCCTATTTGGTCATTGTGTCAAATACTTACGTAGGTCTAGGCCTATATATCGTTAGGGCATGTTGAAAAGCAATGTGCCATGAATTTTCTCGATTTCATTAACCCAAACACGCACACAACCTATTATCCAGTATGGCAATGATGGTCCATTTGTTTCATGGACAGATGTCAACCGTCTTGAATCTTGTAGTCAAAGCAGGAAGAATAAGCTTTACTGCTTTGGTAGAACGCAAGTCAAGTCGTTAAGAGTTGCCTATTGCTTATGAAATCTGAAATGTATGGAACTGAAGAACCACGGGAGAAGTGGCAATTTGAGGTAGAAAACAAAACGAAATGAAAAATTCAAAATAGCCTAATATTCCAAGAGATTTATTTGTCACAACCACTCTGTACGACAGAATAACGCCCTTGAAAGCAATAGAAAATTATCAGTTCAAAGCCATTTATAGCCATCATAGGCATAATATTGCATTGAAACGGTAGAGTCCGGTCATCATCACTTTCATAATGGCGGTGAGAAGTCGTCACCACTTTCGCCTATCGTTATTTTAGTTGAAGTCAGTTTCGTTGCATGCCAATGATTCTAAAGGGACTGCTAGCTCTATAATTGTGGTGATCTCAGTGTCGTCTACAGATTAACAGTTGTCAAACACAATGTAAACATGCACTTTCTTATCTGTTGTCGACTACAAAGTGGCGAATGAAGCATTATTATAAGGAAGGGGACGTAAAGGAGAGAGAGATATGGAAAGGGCAGAGGGAAGGGAGATTTGTCACCACCACTGTGTACGACAGAATAACGCCCTTGAAAGCAATATAAAATTATCATGGATGTAAAATGCTTTGAATTTTTTATGTGGAATAACCGAACAGATATTTAGGGAGATTTATTTTTTCTACCCGTAAGCAGCCATATTGACGAACTAAACGAACGACGGATATGCTAGTCGCTAGTTGTGAGACTTTACACTTATAATTATTATAAAGGAACGTTGTACTGAAAAGGAAAAGCAATTGAAAAATGTGAAAACTGATTGATTATCGACCATTAATTAATTTTTAAAAAGTAGATTTCAAACCTTACCAAGTAGCGTAGGTGCTGATAACGATGATGTCATCATTCTTTGTGCTCATTACGTAAACAAGGAGTTTATATTGTATAATAAGAGGTGTCAGATTCACTCATGATGCAATATTGCTTTGGAAATCAGATTTTACAATGCACTAAACTACCGTAGTGATTTTATATTGAAATAATTTGGCGAATATTTGAAACGCAGAATGACTTCGACAGCTTTTCATACATTTGTTGCAATTTACAAAGCTACCACAACGTAGGACGAGAACCAAGTGTCGAACTCATTAATGTTAAGTCATATAATAATTACTATTATTTATCACGGTAATATCTTGAAGATAAACAATGTCAAGATAGCCAGTTGCCTAATGTTACGAGTTGTCAGAAGGAAAGTCTTAAGGCGTCACCGGAATTGGGAAGGTGCGAGGGTTAAGTAACTCAAGGCGAAGAGACTGGGGAAGAGAGTTTCAAGCTGATGGTTATGGGACCGTGGCCGCAGGGTTATGGGATCGCTAGTTGTGAGACTTTTACAGGCAAAGCACCTAGAGTGGACCGTAGCAGAACGCTTGCGAGGGACATTAATTCATTCCGAGAATTTTTATAGCGCTTCTTCAAGAGACCTACTCAGAGGCCGGTTGTTCCATCAAAGTAGGGCATCCATAAGGCCACTGGTCGAAGATTACAGAGGCCCTCGCAAGTAAGGAGGAGACGAAGGAAGCAGTAGTAGCCTATAGCCTACATGTATCTCAGTCAACTGGATATTATTTTCATAGTATTTTGTAAATGATCTAGTTTAAAAAGATATTAGTGGAATTAGTAGTGGTCGTAGTAATAGCAGTAGTAGTAGTAGCAGTAGTAGTAGTAATAGTAGTAGTAGCAGTAGTAGTAGTAGTAGCAGTAGTAGTAGTAGTAGTAGCAGTAGCAGTAGTAGTAGTAGCAGTAGAAGTAGTAGTAGTAGTAGTAGTAGTAGTAGTAGTAGTAGTAGTAGTAGTAGTAGTAGTAGTAGTAGTAGTAGTAGTAGTAGTAGTAGTAGTAGTAGTAGTAGTAGTAGTAGTAGTAGTAGTAGTTGTAGTCGTTGTTGTTATTGTTGTTGTTGTTGATGCAGTAGTAGCAGCAATAGTAGTAATTGTAGTTGTAATATTGTAATTGTAACCGAACATTTATATAGAGCCGCTCAGACATCAGCAGCACTCTAGACCTGCGTCATTGCCTGCGTCAGCAAACAGGAAAGTCTTAAGGCGTCAACGGAATTGGGAAGGTGCGAGGGCTAAGTAACTCAAGGCGAAGAGACTGGGGAAGAGAGTTTCAAGCTGATGGGCCACACAGGCAAAGCACCAGTGGCGTCACTAGGGGGTGCGGGGGTGCGGACCGCACCGGGTGTCACCATCGTAGGGGTGACACCAAAATGACTGTTCATAGTTTGAAAGCCAGGAAAGGAAAGTTCTGATCTAGTCGAGATGTTCACAAAGTGCCGAAATCAATCAATCAAAATAATCAATCAAAACTCATTTATTGAAGCCAAATAAAAGCTCATTTCTGCTATGGCCCACTCTAGGTGCTTTCAATGAGATTTGTTCAGCCTTGTAAAACAAGGCACTTGCAGCTACACGAGCAAGGTCTAGCTGCAATGTCGTGCAAGCTTAAAGTTGGTCTAAGTGTGCGTGTCTAAAACATTGCCAGCTTAGCCGTACTATGAAACCGAGTAAAATGAGCTTTGCAAATGATGAGCTCCAAATTCAAAAACCATGCAATTTCGTCTATAGTGCTATTTTTTAGTGTAAAGACATATGCTAAATTCAGTTTAGGCGATGAATGTGCAAGTGTAAAAGGGCCTAAGGATAAAGAATATTCAATGGGCGTTGGTCATCCTTGTAAAACAAGGCAAGCCCAACGAATGCCTTGCTGTCTAAGAGTAAAAGGTTGTAGCTCTAATTCAATGCAAGCGCACAAAACATTGCAATTTGTGCCTATTGAATAATAAATTGGTCTTAGTCAGCCTTGAAAAACAAGGCGAGCCCAAAGAATGGCTGCCTAATTGTAAAACGAGGTTCTGCCTCAAAAGTGTGCACGTACTAAATATTCAAAGCGAAAATGGCATGGCAAGAGCTGTAATGGCGTGCAAGCGCAAACACTGGCTGCCTTGGCTTCCACGCTAAGTGTAAAAGGACATATACCAAATTCATTGGCAAAAGAGTAAAGACTTGTAGAGGTCAAACCCTAGTTAACGCTAATTTCTATAATTCAGTGGCTTGTACTGTCAGTGGTTGCATGTATAAACGTGTAAAGTATTAGCAGCTAGATTGTACTAAGATATGTTACAAAAATGGCCACCTTCAATGCATGAGCAAAGATGGGAGTTGCGTATGGGTTGGTAGATGAATGCTAGTGAGTAAAAAAGATTGTATTGCTTGAAAGAATTGTGCGCCTGTGCGTATAAAAATTGGCAGCGTGCCTAAGTGTGAAAGACCCAAATAGAATAGTGAACTTGCAAATAATGAATATTCAATGTGTGTGTGTGTGTGTGTGTGTGTTTGTGTGTGGGAGTGGCCCTATGAAGAGAGGGAGTGATGAAATTACCTTTGCCCACCTTTAATGGCCGTGTGTTTTTAGGCAGTGTGGTCGTTTGACCTTTGACCTGTACTTGGACTAGATTAGGCTTCTACCAGCAATATGGAATTAGGCTTCTACCAGCAAACTGGAATTAGGCTTATACCAGCATAAAGGAATTAGGCTTCAACAAGCTTATTGATTACTACTTGCGAGGGCTAAGTAACTCAAGGCGAAGAGACTGGGGAAGAGAGTTTCAAGCTGATGGGCCACACAGGCAAAGCACCTAGAGTGGGCCGTAGCAGAACGCTTGCGAGGGACATTAATTCATTCCCAGAATTTATATAGCGCTTCTTCAAGAGACCTACTCAGAGTCCGGTTGTTCCATCAAAGTAGGGCATCCATAAGGCCACTGGTCGAAGATTGCAGAGGCCTTCGCAATTAAGGAGGATCATGATCACCTTTTTAATTGGATTTTGAATCTACTTCAGAATCGAAGTCATTGCACTAGGTTTAACGGTGTAATATCTTCTCTTGCACGAATTAATGCAAGTATTATTCAAGGTTCAGGTTTGGGCCCCATGGATTTCGTAGTTGCAATCTCTGACTTAAAACCAGTTAATAAATGCAATCGCATTTTTAAATATGCAGATGATTGCTATCTCGCTGTCCCTGTATCAAGTATCACTACAACTGAGATTGAGCTTGAGCATATTAGTGTTTGGGCACAGAGTTGCAACCTCAAGCTTAACTCAAGCAAATCCTGTGAGATAATTTTCACGCGTCCCCCGGGGTACCATTGGTATGTTCCCCCTCCTCTAAAAGGTATCGCAAGAGTGCAAACCCTAAATATTCTGGGCGTTGAGCTTACAGCGAAATTTGGGTTCTCCAGTCACATTAACCCTCAGGCTACCAAGGGGGTTGGCTGCCACCCCCTAGGTTTTTTTCATCTCAAACTTTTTCCGTATGGAATATAAATTTGACCTTTTAGGTAGCTGTAGGGGGTTCATTTACACACGTTTTGAGGTAAAATGTGAGATGATATCTCACACCGTTCAAAAGTTATACCCAATATACCTGAGGTACCAGGGGGGTGGATACCACCCCCTAGATTTTCGACTATATCTTATCCGTCATTTAATATTAAGCGACACAAATTTTACCATTCTATAGAGGGAATGTGGGGCTACATTTCTATGGTCACTGAGTTGACCTGAGACAACCGGAAGTGCTCAAAATAAATAATAATACGCGTAATATGCGTGAAAAATGGCTGAATGGAAGAGCTTTTTTTGTCTGTAGCATATTAGTCTTCCTATAAGAGAAACAAAGATACCATTCTTTAGAGGGAATGTAGGGCTTCATTTGCTTACCTACATCTTTGTCTTTTGAATACCGGAAGTGATCAAAATAAATAATAATACGCGTAATCTGTGTGAAAATGGCTGAATACAGCATTACAACGTAAACCGATATATATGTATGGATATATATGTATGGATGTACATTTATACTATATAAACATGTGTAGGGATGATTGTGTGTATCTTTTATACATAGATTAGTTTCAAAACACACATAATCTTATATTTGTTTATCCAAAAAGTACAAAATGTACGCAATAATATACAATATTGCTAATTAAAGGGTTCCGTTGTTAAAAGTGATGTAATTTCGAGGTGCATTCACATAATGCACAACTAAATATACCATTCTGTGCAGAAATGAATGCTGAATCCATTGCTATATTACAAGTTATGATATGTGAAACCAAACAGGAAATCCAGGGGGTGGTAACCACCCCCCCCCACTTGGTAGTCCATGTCACAAAAAAGCTTGGTAGCCCACATTAAACGTTTGACCATAAAAGCAAGGCAGTCCTTTTATGCACTTCGGATCCTGAGGTCACATGGGCTCTCTGGGGATAGTTTATTTGATGTAGTTCGTGCCACTACGGTTGGTATGATGCTGTATTGCTCGCCTGTGTGGTGGGGCTTTGCGAGAATGCAGGAACGGGAGGCCCTTGAGGGAATTATCCGGAGGCTGGTACGCCAGGGGTACTTACCTCCATCTTCTCCCGCATTTGAGACTCTCTGCAGCAATGCGGATACTAGACTCTTTGCCTGTATTCTGCACAATCCTTGTCATGTATTGCATAAATTGTTACCGCCGATCAAGCAATCGCGCTACTCCCTGCGGCCACGGTCCCATAACCGTGAGCTTCCCATGTTTGACAACCTGTCTCAGAAATGCTTCCTTGCCCGGATGCTATACGAATAAACTATGTTTTCCCTAGATCTGACTATTTAAACCCTTCATTTTCCTCTATGACTAGCTTCTTCCTCTGTAAAATAAAGCCTCTCATTCAATTCTTTTGTTGTATATTTAAATTTTTGTTTATTTGTTTGAATGTATTAATCTTGCTATGTACAGTGCTGTGCGTTTGCTAGTGCTTCTCAATAAAGGAAATACTTACTTACTTACTTTACGAAGACAGCTGTGGTATATCTCAGTCTACTGGATATTTTCATAGTATTTCGTAAATGATCTAGATTTTCAAATCGCTGAGTACGATTACTTCAGCTGTGTTAAACTTTGCATCTCAATCAACTGGTAGGATACTGCAGTATGGTCAAATATCTAAATACGCGTTGAGTATTAAGATCCTTATGCCGATGCGCAGCTGCTTGGTCCATTGTGTTCAAGTCTATGCCTACTTTTGACAGCGTTTTAGTGTTTTCATTACTGGTCGTAAATCACTTCGTTCTCCAACACATTGTAATCCGGTTACAAATATAGCTGATATACATAAATATATATCAGCTGAACAAGGATTATACATGTATATATATATATTATACATGTATATATATAAATATCTATCAGCTGTAGGGGAGACCGGGGCATAATGGGATACCTAAGGCATTTTGAAATTTACGCCACACAGTTAATAAAAATTCAGGGTTTTCTTGTACTCAGACTATGCCAGCAGACCTATTGTACAGCATAGATTAGATTAATCCACTAAAGCATCACCCAGACCGAAGATAATGCTATCCTACTAGTGTATCCCAAAATCCCATTATGCCCACCATAAGGAGTAAAATGGGATATAACGTTTTCCATTATGCCCCATGATATGTATCATCTAAAAGAGGGAATATAGGCCAGAATAAAAACTGTATAGCCTGACAAAAACTGTAACTTTGAACTTATTACAACTAACTGTTTAACATGAACCATGAACAGCATTTTAATTACAGCATCATAACAGTAAAGTTTAAGCTAAAAAATATCATTAAAATTTTTCGTAGATGTCAAGCCGTTGTTAGAAAGGGATTGACAAGTTTCTTTTTAGCTTCTTTGTCCAGTTTAGGTATTGTGACCAAGCTCTCCAATTAGCTTTTCTTATACAGTTATCATAACCAAAATTTTTTCAAATTTTGTTTGATGACCTTATTTCTGGGACCATACGGTGCCTTGAGTGGTTTGATATTGGTGGCATCGACTTCATTGGCCGATGGCTCAGTTGAAGTTGACCAGGATGGTGCTTCTCTACTTGCTGCGAACTACCCAAGTCTTCCACTTTGTACTTCATCAATGGCTCCTGCTATAGCTGAGCACTTCATTTCGATTTTTGTCTGAACGAAGTAACTGTCTTTCTTTCTTTTCCATATCCAAATCGTCTGAAATTTGGGAAACTATCACTTGGCCTATTAGGCTATATGAGTCACTCTTCTAAGCATTAATAGTTAACACATTTTTATTGCAAAATAGGGCCTCACAAAAATAAGCAGCTGTCGAATCACAACATGGGGCAAAATGGGATATCTGTATCCCATTTAGCCCCAAATGGCCAATATAGTAAGCCCGCCATATTGAAAAAATATACTGAACTTGCACAAAATTTCTTATGGGGATATGTCACTTTACATATTATGCTACATATTCAACGTATAAGCTAAATTTAATACAGCTCCACTTTTTCTAGAAAAGCCTTGAATTATCAACGTATCTTACTTCGGACACCCTGAAAATCTTGTTTTGGTCATAAAATTAGCAAGACTCGTCGATATCGCAATTGCCTTTGCCCTTCACCTTAAAAGATGTTTTACTTCCGATTGATAACGTCTTCAGCAGTTAAAAGTGAGTAAGACGGATAATATTCAAGTTTCCCGTTATACCCCGGTATCCCATTATGCCCCGGTCTCTTCTACATGGGTGCTTAGGTGCTTCACACAGTGTCTTAGCTGAATTATCAAACGCATACGAATGTAGAACCCTTGCTATAATATATGAAAATGAGGCACAATATAAATTAAACCCAAATAGGCCTATAATAAATTCTTTCAAGAGTTGATATATGTATATGTATATAAATATATATCAGCTGAACAAGGATGCTACATTTCTAAGAGTCGTTACTGGTTAAAACAGTAGATCATGTGACGTAAACAAACAGAGCAATAAAAAACTGTTCGATGGAGTTAAGTCGCTTATAGCTAGACATATGAATATTAGAACTACCTAAATGGAACTAAAAGTGTCACAAAAACGAAAAACAAAAGCAGTATCCTTGAATATGTCCAGTCCTGCAGCTCTTACATCGAACACAAAACTGATATGCACTAATTCGTTCGTGCATAATTATCATCATAGATTGAGTTGCTCCACAGTCTACACTTCCATTTTATTCTTTGTTCACCAACGTCAAAACGTCAAATATTTCATGTAATTTCTGGTTTCGATATTTGTTTCTTCGTAGACTTGAAGTCACGAATTGTTTTTACAAACCTGATTAAGGGTTCGTTCATGCATTTCCAACAAGTGTATAAACATGTTTCCTGACGTATGCTTCCTGAAATAATCGGGTGAGAATTCTCTCTGATAGAACTGGAATTTGTATGGCTTTTCTCAAGAATGGATTCCAAAATAATTTTGCAGACTGTGAACTTTGGAAAGTGATTTTACATACTTCAGTTAGACAAGGAGTGAATTTTATCATGACGACTTAAACTTGATGCGCGTGAGAACGTTTTCTGACATTTCTGGCAAAGGTATGGTTTCTGTCCAGTATGTGTTCTCGTGTGCCTGTTTAGATGACTTTTATTATTAGTTTTAAACTCACATAATTGGCAGTGGTGTGGTTTCTCTCCAGTATGAATTCTTGCATGACCTTTCAGATAACACGATCGGATAAACCGTTTTTGACATTTCTGGCATTGGTATGGTTTGTCGCCCGTATGGATTCGAACATGATCTTGTAGGTGAGAAGCATGGGAATAACTCTTCTTACATATCTGACATTGGTATGGTCTCTCTCCAGTATGGATTCTAGCATGACTTTGAAGCGCTGAAGCAGCGGAAAATGTTTTATTAGGCCTACAAAGAATACACAGAAATTGTTTCTCTTCAGAGTGGGTTTTCTCATGACTTTTACGACCTGAATTGTTTGAGAATGTTTTCTGACATACCCTGCAAAGGTGTGGCTTATCTCCTGAATGCTTTCTCACATGAATCTTTAGATAAAATTCAGTCTTTGTTTTAAACTCACATAACTGGCATTTGAACGGTTTAACTCCGGTATGAATTCTTGCATGACGTGTTAGATTTGAAGATTGGGAAAAACGTTTTCGACATTTTTGGCATTTGTAAGGTTTTTCTCCAGTATGGATTCTTCAATGATATGATAGACAGGAATGCTGAGAAAAACGTTTTTCACATATTTGGCATTGGTAAGGTTTCTCTCCAGTATGAATTCGTGTATGAGTTGTTAGATTGGAAGACTGAGAAAAACGTTTCTGGCATATTTGACATTGGTAATGCATCTCTCCAGTATGGATTCTTTTATGACATGTAAGATTGGAACACTGAGAAAAGCGTTTCTGACATATTTCGCATTGGTAAGATTTCACTTCAGGATAGATTCAAATATGGTTCTGCAGCTGGGAACTTTCTATCTTTCCTTTTGTTGCATTTACGATGGAATATCCTAATGAATTTTTGAAAGAAATGCTTTTCGACATCATGATTATGGAGTAACAGAGTTTGTGCTTCAGATATGATTTTTACACATATAGCTAGAGTAGAAAACACTAAAGCTCTTGTAAGTTTTTGTGGACTGACATTACTGTCCAAGCCCGCCAGTTGTTTGCCTTTTTCATTTTGAAGTTCTCTAAGTATTCAGTAGAATTTAAAATAGTTCATTTGCTTTTATCTTGCATTTATTTATTCATATTATTAACCTAAAAAATAAAAGGCATCATAGTCGTAATATAAAAAACATACAATTATGGGAGACAGAATCAGAATTCCGCCAGCATGATCACCTAAGACGCAATATCAAATTGAAAAGACAATTACAACAAACACACTGTATTCAAACAAATGCGCATGTACTTCAACATGTGAAAATTACAGTTAGGCGATATTTCAAACGAACCATACAGGATTTAGTTAATTTTACTACCTTTTCTTCGTTTCACAACCCGTCAAAACCTTGTAGAACTTTGTAAATAAACGACATGTCTCTGATAGCGATATTATTTTATTACGAACCTTACCCGGAGACCTATCCGTATGAATTGGCAGTAGAAGTCTCTTTCATAAAATGTCTAACCAAATAGCCAGATACCGACTGAGAATGGAAACAAACGCGCCGAGGTTTAGATGCTTACTCCGCTGACAGCGATATAAGCTATTACGGTTGTAAAATGCATAAACAATTTATTTGTACAGATCGGATATTCAGGGAGATCACCCTTAACCCTCGGGCTACGAAGGAGTGGGGGTGGTATGCCACCCCCTCCTAAGATTTTTATGCATAAATATTTTTCTCATAATTATGGAAAATAATTTTTTTCATTTTAGGTAGCTGTAGCAGGTTCATTTGCGCACATTTTGAGGTAACATCATGGTGGTATCTCACGCCGTTCAAATTAATATACCCGATATATCTGAGGTACCAGGAAGGGGTGGATGCCACCTTGGTTTCTCGACTATTAGCGTATTAATTTTTCTTTCTGGAAGAGAAACAAATATCTCATTCTGTAAAGGGAATGTAGGGCTACATTTGCTCGCTGACTAAATTTTGTCTTTTGAAAAGTGGAAGTGACCTAAATAAATTATAATACGCGTTATCTGTCCAGCTGATGCAACATCACAACGTAAACCGATATTTCTACATAAACGTTTGTCGACAGCTACAGATTTAGAACTTATATTAGCTGAAACAGATACTGAAGAGTGAAGATGAAGTGAGAAGCCAGTTTACAGGAAGCATTCGCACAAAACATTTTGGGAGTAACTTGCAAAAAATGCAAGGACCACTGACATATTTGACTGCCGTGAAAAATAACGTAAAGTCTAAACAGACTATGGACTAGTTTGTAGG
The DNA here is from genome assembly GCA_020284085.1 of Aporrectodea caliginosa. Classification (NCBI taxonomy): domain Eukaryota; kingdom Metazoa; phylum Annelida; class Clitellata; order Crassiclitellata; family Lumbricidae; genus Aporrectodea; species Aporrectodea caliginosa. The sequence goes on from JACEVL010000369.1 coordinate 255,524, forward strand.
CTATTGTTACAAATTATGTTTAAAATGCATTCTTGGATACATAGATCAGTTTTAAAACACATATAGGCTAATCTTATATCTGTTTATCCTATTAAAAGGTACAAAATGTTACGCAATAATATAAAATATATTAGCTAATTATTTTAGTTCCGTTGTTACGTTATGTAATTTCGAGATGCATTCACATAATGTATAACTAAATATACCATTCTGTTCAGAAATGAATGCTGAATCCATTGCTATAAAAAGATATGACATGTGAGAACCAAAGGCGAAATCCAACAGGATCAGTTATCAGAAACCCTTGGTAGCCAGTGTTAAAACTGAGATTGACCTCGGTATTTATGAGGATTAATTTGGTATGCTAATTGGAATAACTGCCTAATATGAAAGGCGTTAAATTAATAATAAAAATAAGGCATACCAAGTTTTATTACTTTGAACAACTAGTATGTTAATTGATATTAACGGTAGTCATTCATTGGTACTTCAATAGCCAGCTTCCTCCTTTGGAAATTAATAGTTTGTAGGCCTACAAGTGCCTCTTAAGTTTATCTCAAATACGGAATTGTCATATTATGCACTTCGCACTGGATTTTTAGCATATTTGCACATTGAAAAAATCTACGATTAGGTCTACCCCATAAGAATAATCCATAATTCGATAATCCATGTCGAACTTATCTCAACATAGGCCTAATCCACTGCATCAGCCATCCGTATTAAATCAACGGCTTCTCTATCTTCAATTGAATCCATCCGTCATCATCATTAATTATTTGGCAGCTATTTGGCCACAATGGGTATGAATAAATGATATCTATCCTGCCATCTATCTATCTGTCTGTCTATTCTCTCTATAGCGTGATCCTCTCTCTCTATCTTCTCAATCTATTTATCTATAATCTATATATCTGTCTATCTCTATAGTCCTGGTCTGCCATCTGTATCTCCTTCTATCCGTCTATCTCGCCTCCATCTCCTTCTCTGTCCTTCTGGCAGTCTGCTGCTGTTTCCGATCTCTTGACCACATCTGTGGAATGTTTTCTGTCACATTTCCAGGAGTTTGTCCAGATGAATAGTTGAAAGTAAAGGAAATGAATTTTCTGCCAGTTGCGCTTAGGGATCCTGATATTACTCGAGCGTTTTAAAAAATTTTGAAGACTCCTTTGCTTCTCCCATCTTACCTGTTGTTCCTTCGAAGCACAATGTGTGTGCTTTAATGCTACTAATAGAAACTGTTTTGATCTGCTCGAATAGGGAATATGAATAAACAGCATCAGTTGCTACTGGCTGCCTCCATCCAAATGCAATAGGTCTCTTAGGCTAGTTTATTGTTCAGTGTTTTAGCTGTATTATCGGGCGCAGACGAATGTAGAACCTTTGCTTTAGGCAGAATTATCATTCATTCATTTATAGAATTTATATAGCGCCACTTGGAAGGGACCTACTCAGAGGCACTCGAACGAATTCAATTCATTATTTGATTTGCGTAATGTGATGTTGCAATAAACAGTATCAATCAATCAATTAATCAATCAATCAATCAAAATAAATTGAAAATAAAATTTAAACCAAAATATAATAAATTCATACAAGAGGAGTTGATTTATATGGGGCCTATTCGGGTGACAAATATTTCGACCGTTCACTATGTTGTGGGCAATTTACTGCGGATCTATCTTCCGCCCTCAGCTGTACATGGATGCTACATTTCTAAGAGTCGTTACTGGTTAACTAAGACAAATAAAGGTGGAACAAACTTTATTTGCTAAAACATTTAAACCTTAACAGCATCGTTACCATCAGCACTGACTATGTGTGAAATTATCGTTGCAATTACTTTGTGATTGCATTTACGAAATAGTAACAGCGTGAGAGTACGGAGTACAACTATGTAAAACTTCAATTGAGTGAAAACACGAACAAAATAACAGTAGATCATTTGAAGTATACCAGCAGTGCAATAACAAAAACAGTTCGATAGAGTTAAAATGCTTATAACTAGACATAAGAATTATAGGACTACCTAAATTGAACTAAAAGTGTCACAAAAACGCAAAACAAAAGCAGAATCCTTGAATAGGTTATGTCCAATCCTGTAGGAATACTCGGTCGTACATACTGCACTACAGCTCTTACTCTGTAGAAAAATGATCTGAATGAATTCGTTCATGCGTATCATCATAGATTGAGTAGTTCCACAGTTCACAATTCCATTTTTATTCTTTGTTCACCAACTGTTCTTTGTGAAGTCAACAACGTCAAATATTTCAGGTAACTCTGGTTGAGAACTTTTTCTTCGTAGACATGAAGATCGTTTAAATGTCTTTTTTTACCAACCTCATGGTTTCTCTCCCTGTATGGTTCATTCATGCATTTCTGTCGAAGTGCATAAACATGTTTCGTGCTTTAACTGAAAGTAATCGCGTGAGAATGTACTCTGGCATAACTGAAATTTGTATGGCTTTTCAAAAGTTTGCATTCCAACTTAATTTGCTGACTGTAAACGTTGGAAACTGGTTTACAAACTTGATCCTGACATGGAGTGGGTTTTTTCATGACGTCTCAGAGCCGAAGCAAATGAGAACGTTTTCTGACATACCCGGCAAAGGTATGGTTTCTCTCCAGTATGTGTTCTCGTGTGCCTCTTTAGACTACTTTTAGTATTAGTTTTAAACTCACATAATTGGCAGTGGTATGGTTTCTCTCCAGTATGAATTCTTGCATGACATTTAAGATTACAAGATTGGATAAACCGTTTTTGACATGTCTGGCACTGGTATGGTTTTTCTCCAGTATGGGTTCGAACATGGTTTCGTAGGTGAGAAGATTGGGAATAACTCTTTTTACATATCTGACATTGGTATGGTCTCTCTCCAGTATGGATTCTAACATGTCTTTTAAACTTGAAGATGTGGAAAATGGTTTTTTACAAAGAATACACAGAAAAATATTTTTCATGATTTTTCAGACCTGAATACATGAGAATGTTTTCTCATACCCAAAGGTATGGTTTCTCTCCAGTATGTGTTCTTTTTCAGACAACCTGAATACTTGAGAATGTTTTCTCACATACCTGGCAATTGTATGGTTTCTCTCCAGTATGCTTTCTCATATGATTAGATTTTAGACAACGTTCAAACTTCGATTTAAACTCACATAACTGACATTTGTACGGTTTCTCTCTGGTATGAATTCTTGCATGAACTGTTAGATTTGAACATTTGGAAAAACGTTTTTTACATACTTGGCATTGGTAAGATTTCTCTCCGGTATGAATTCTAACATGATTCCTGTAGACTATGAGAATGAGCGAATATTTGCTTACATACTTCGCACTGAAACGGTTTCTCTCCAGTATGGGTTCTAGTGTGTGTTTTCAGACTCGAAGAGTATGCGAATGTTTTCTTACATACCAAACAAAAGTATGCTTTTTCTCCAGTATGGATTCTCATGTGCCTCTGTAGGTCACAGGCGCGCCTAAATATCTTTTCGCAAAGCTCACATTCGTGTGTCTTTGATTTGGAATGGCTTTCCTTGTTTTCCTTCGTATGATTATCCAGCACAAATGATTTCTGACATAGTTGGGAACTTTCTATCTCTTCTTGTGTTGCATATCCGATGGAATATGCTGATGAATGCTTGGTAGAAATGCTTTTCGACATCATTAATTATTATGAATTGTCTGAGTGTTGTGCTTCAGTTATGATTTTTGCACAAAGCCAGAGTTTAAAACTATGTACTTCTTTTAAGTTTTATGGACTGAAATTATTCTTCAACCTTGCCAGTTGTTTGCCTTTTCAGTATTTAGCTCACTAAGCAGCCAGTAGAAATCTAAAACAGTACAGCATCGTAGTCGCAATATAAAAGACACATTATTATGGGAGACAGAATCAGAATTCCGCCAGCTTGATCGCCTAAGACACAATATCAATTTGCAACAAACACATTGAACATCAATATTCAGTCCGTATTCCACTATCTAAAATAGTCCTTGAACAGTAGGCCTATGTTTAATTCGTTGGTATGCTACTTGCTGGTCATTACCTGAATCAAAACGCGTAAAAATCATCGTGCAGCTGATTCATTGCTGCCACTTAAGTTTAGTAGGATACCGTCTTTCTGCGTGGCTGAAGCGAAATTAAACCACAAGAAGATGCATGATGGAGAAATTTAAAGTTTCCAAAAGATATTGACGATATCCCAAAATTCCCAAGCCCACATATTAAGGCCATATCCTTAAACCCCATAACGCTAAGACTTCCATCTTGCACTGCTGGCACTGCTAGACAGGATTGATGAGGCAGATGGGGACAACTAAATCAGAGTATGAGTGTCTCGATTTTTGTTTTCGCTCAATTGATCTCGAGTCCATAAAATTGCGCTTCCAGATTCATTGTCTTCAATAACAGGAACAGGGTTTCAAGTGTTGTATATCTTGTTGAATAAATTACATATGTCATGCATCTAGTATGCTAGCACTCGATTTAAACTACCTTTATTCTATGTTGTAAGAATTATTTGGTAATTGTAATTATAAATTAGGCCTATTTGGTCATTGTGTCAAATACTTACGTAGGCCTATATATCTTTAGGGCATGTTGAAAAGCAATGTGCCGTGAATTTTCTCGATTTCATTAGCGCCAACACGCACACAATCTACATATCCAGTATGGCAATGATGGTCCATTTGTTTCAAGAACAGATGTCAACAGTCTTGAATCTTGTAGTCAAAGCAGGAAGAATAAGCTTTACTGCTGCGGTAGAACGCAAGTCAAGTCATTAAGAGTAGACTATTGCTTACGAAATCTAAATGTATGGAACTGAAGAACCACGGGAGAAGTCACAATTTGAGGTAGAAAACCAAATGAAATGAAAAATTCAAAATACATTCCAGATTCAAAGCCATTTATAGCCATCATAGGCGTAACATTCTATTGTAACGGTAGAGTCCGGTCATCATCACTTTCAAAAGTGGCGGTGACAGTCACCACCACTTTTGCCTATCGTTATTTTGGTTTGAAGTAAGTTTCGTTGCATGCCAATGAATTATGAGGGACTGTTTAGCTCTATTGTGGTGGTCTCAGTGTCGTCAACAGATTAACAGTTGTGAAACACAATGTAAACATGTACTTTGTTATCTGTGGTCGACTGCAAAGTGGCGAATAAAGCATTAAAGGGAAGGGGACGTAATGGAGAGGGAGATGGGAAGGGCAGAGGGAAGGGACGGAATATTTGTCACCACCACTCTGTACGGTAGAGTTACGCGCTTCATAGCAATATAAAATTATCAAGGATGTAAAATGCGTTGAAATTTTTTAAATATAAAACAGATATTTAGGGATATTTATTTTTGGCTTACCCTTAAGCAGCCTAGGCCTACATACATATTGAACTAAACGAACGACGGATATGAAAACGCCACAATATTAATTGCGGTTCGCTAGGCCTAGTTGTGAGACTTTACAATGATAATTATTATAAAAGAACGTTCTACTGAAAACGAAAAGCAATTGAAAATTGCGAAAAATTATTAATTATCGACGATTAATATTAATTAATTTTTAAACAGTAGATTTCAAACTTACCAAGTAGACTAATCTAAGTCGCTGATAATAGTGACGTCATCATTATTTGTGCTCATTTCGTGACCAAGGAGTTTATATCGTATTATAAGAGGTTTAAGATTCACTCTTGATGCAGTCTTAAAGTTGGAAATCAGAAGTTTGTAAACGCTGCACTAAACAACCCTAAGGATTTTATATTGAAATAATTTTTGCGAGTATTTAAACACAGCACGACCTCGACAGAATTTTCAGACACGCTGCAGTAAAGCTTATTCTTCCTGTTTTGACTACAAGCTTCAAGACTGTCGACATCGGTTCTTGAAACAAATGAGCTATCATTGCCATTTTGGATATGTAGATTGTGTGCGTGTTTGCGCTATCGAGAAAATATTCGGCACATTGCTTAGCAAAATTTCCTAAACATATCTAAATTATTCGACACAATTACCAAATAGGATTTCCTTGAAACGTAGACTAAAGGCATATAAAATCGAGATGCATGAAATATGTAATTTCTTCAACAAGAAATACAACACTTGAAACCCTGGTCCTGTAATTGGAGATAGTGAATCTGGAAGAGAAAAATTACGGACTCGAGATCAATAATTGGGCGAAAACAAAAACCGAGACAACGACAGAGCATTCAGTCTGATTTACTCCTCCGCATCTGCTCTCATTAATCCCGTCTAGCATTGCTTTTAATACGAGATGGAATTCTTAGCGTTTTGAGGTTTAAGGATGTGACCTTAAAATGTGGGCTTCTGAATTATTTTGGGATATCGTCGATATCTTTTGGAAACTTTAATTTCTTCATTTACCATCACCCCAGGCTGGCTAACTTAGCAATAATGAGTACACTGACCGTTCACTGTCGGCCGGAAGAGGAGACCGTGAGGGAGAGACTTGGCTACACGCCTTCGAATGCCGAGATTAAGAAAATGAAGGCGCTAAGTATTTGTACCCATGGATGCCTCAGGGCTAGCTTAATCGACTGCAAAAAATCTCTCCATCATGCACCCTCTTGTGGTTTAATTCCGTTTCTTCCCCGCAGACAGATGGTAGCCTGCTAAACATAATAGGCAGCAATGAATCAAGCTGCACGATTTTAACGCGTTTTAATTCAGGTAACGGCCAAGAAGTTGCATAACGACGAATTATGATGTTAAAAGAATATTTTAGAAAGTGGAATACGCAAGCTGAGAATTGCTGGGGATTGCGGGGGGTTTCAAATCTTTCTTTGTACCCCATTATTAAGTCTTCATTGCTCACCCCAAACTTCACATGGATCAAAGTCTGAGCCCCACAGTCTCTTCTTTTTTACAATTCTCGTACTGGGAATACGGACTGTAAATGTGTGTGTTGCAGTTGTCTTTGCAAATTAATATTGTGTCTTAGGCGATCTAGCTGGCGGAATTCTGATTCTGTCTCCCATATTATTTGTCTTGGTTGAACAATAATTTCAGTCCACAGAATCTTACAAGAAGTACATAGTTTTGAACTCTGATTTTGTGCAAGAATCATAAGTGAAGGACAAACTCAGTCAATTCATAACCGTTACTGATGTCGAAAAGCAATTCTTCCAAGCATTCATCAGCATATTCCATACGAAATGCAACACTAGAAAAGATAGAAAGTTCCCAGCTATGTCAGAAATCAGTTTTGATGGATGGTCTTACGAAGGAAAACAAGAACAGTTATTCCACAGCAAATACACACGAATGCCAGTTTTGCGAAAAAATATTTACACGCATTTGTGACCTACAGAGGCACATGAGAATCCATACAGGAGAAAAAGCATACCTATGTTTGGTATGTAAGAAAACATTCGCATACTCTTCGAGTCTGAAAACACACACTAGAACCCATACTGGAGAGAAACCGTTTCAGTGCGAAGTATGTAAACAAATATTCACTCGTTCTGACAGTCTACAGAACCATTTTAGAATTCATACAGGAGAGAAATCTTACCAATGCCAAGTATGTAAAAAACGTTTTTCCAAATGTCCAAATCTCACAGTTCATGCAAGAATCCATACTGGAGAGATGCCTTACCAATGCCAAATTTGTCAAAAGCGTTTTTCCAGGTCTTCAAATCTAACACGTCATGCAAGAATTCATACCGGAGAGAAATCTAACCAATGCCAAATATGTCAAAAACGTTTTTCCCAATCTTCAGATCTAACACGCCATACAAGAATCCATACTGGAGAGAGGCCTCACGAATGCAAAATTTGTGTAAAGAGTTTTTCCAGATCTTCAAGTCTAACACTTCATGCAAGAATTCATACCCGAGCGAAACCGTACAAATGTCAGTTATGTGAGTTTAAATCTGCGTATGAAGGTTGTCTAAAGATTCATATGAGGAAGCATACTGGAGAGAAACCATACCTGTGCCGGGTATGTCAGAAAACATTCTCAAGCATTTCAGGTCTTAAAAGTCATGAAAAAACCCACTCTGAAGCGAAACCATTTCTGTGTATTCTTTGTAACAAAACACTTCTCACATCTTCAAAGCTACAGAGTCATGTTAGAATCCATACTGGAGAGAGACCATACCAATGTCAGATATGTAAGAAGAGTTATCCCCGATCTACGCAACTGCGATATCATGTTCGAATCCATTCTGGAGAAAAACCATACCAATGCCAGACATGTCGTAAACGGTTTATCCGATCTTGTAGTCTTATAAGTCATAGAAGGATTCATACTGGAGAGAAACCACACCACTGCCAATTATGTGAGTTTAAAGCTTATTATAAAAGTGATCTAAACAGGCACACGAGAAAACATACTGGAGTGAAACCATACCTTTGCCAGATATGTCAGAAAACATTCTCGTGCGCTTCAGGTCTGAGACGTCATGAAAAAACCCACTCCGTGCCTGGCCGAAGTTTGTAAAACCATTTTCCAAAGCTCACAGTCTGCAAAATTGTGGTTGAATGCATACTTGAGAAAACTCGTACAAATTCCAGTTATACCAGAGAACTTCTCACGCGATTATTTGAGATAAGTCAGGAATCTTCTCTATGAACTTCATCTGAAATACATGAATGAACCCTAAATGGAGAGAAAACACATTTTTGCGATCTTCGAGTCTACGAAGAAACAAGTCTCAACCAGAAATTACCTAAAATATTTTACTATATTGAGTTCACCAACAACAGTTGGTGAACCAATAAGAAAATGGAAGTGTAGAGCTAATCAATCTATGATGATATGTACGAACGAATTAATGCATACCAGTATTGTACTCAAAGTAAAAGCTTTAGTTTAGTACAACTGATTATTCCTGCAGGACTGGACATATTCAAGGATCCTGCTTTTGTTTTGCGTTTATTGGAATATTTTTGGTTCAATTCACGTGGGCCTATTATGGTCTGTTTTCAGCATTTTAACTCTAGTTTTCAGCAATTTTGTAATTCTCTAGTTATAAGCATTTTAACTCTATCGAACTGTTTTTGTTATTGCACTGCTGGTATACTTCACATAATCTACTTTAGCTTTGTTCGTGTTTTCACTCAATTCAAGTTTTACATAGTCGTACTCTCACTCTGTTACCGTTCCGTAAATGCAATCAGAAAGTAATTGCAACGATAATATCACACATAGTCCGTGCTGATGGTAACGATGCTGTTAATGTTTAAATGTTTTAGCAATAAAGTTTGTTCGATCTTTATTTGTCGTAGTTAACCAGTAACGAGTCCTAGAAATGTAGCATCCATGAACAACTGAGGGTGGAATATAGATTCGCAATAATGCTGCCCACAATAATGCAATAATGCTGCCAGGCTGATAGCTCGACTGCCTCGCTTCTCGCACATCTCCTATATGTTGGAACAACTTTACTGGCTCCCTCTCACTGCTCGTATCCAGCTCAAGGTCCTTGTTCTTGTCTGCCGGTCTTATTCTGGCCTAGCTCCCAAATACCTCTTGCCTTGTTCGCCGGCCTATCTCCGCCACCTCTCACCGTCCGCTTCGCTCACTTGATCGCCATGACCTTCTTGTCCCACGAGCGAGGACTACTATGGCTAAATCTCGAGCTTTTGCCTTCATTGGCCCTTCACTATGGAACCAACTCCCTTCATCAACCCGTTCTTTGATGCTATCTGGGGCCAGGTGCTTCTTTTCATTGTCTTAAGACCAATCTTTTCGCTCGGAGTCTTTCGCACTGGTAGCGCCTCTGATTGGTGTTCACTGTGAGAGGCGCTTTATAAATTTATAAATACAATACAAAACAATACAACAGTGAACGGTCGAAATATTTGTTACCCGAATAGGCCCCTATAAATCATCTCCTCTTGTATGAATGAATTATCTTTGGGTTTAAGTTTTATTTCGCTTTATTTTATTGATTGATTGGCTGGTTGGTTTTTGATTGATTGATTGATTGATTGATTAATTTATTGATTGATTGATTGATTGATTGAATGAATGATTGATTGATTGATTGATAGTGTTTTTGATGGATTACACGACAAACACAGATCAAATAATGATAATTCCGTATAGCAAAGGTTCTGCATTCGTTTGCACCCGATGACACAGTTAAAACAATGTGAACAATAAACTAGCCTAATCAGACCTATTGCACTTTGATATAACAACAACCCAGTACCTTATCCCGCAGAACTAACATAGGCCCTAATAATTATAATAGTGCTGAACAATTTCTTATGATTTTTTTATATTAAAAATCGATTTCTGAAGTTCAGACATGTGACTAAACGCGTTACAAATGCGCTTTATTAATCAACTGCTATAACAGAATGCCATAAGCAAATGAATCTTCAAAATCCTATAAAAACTCTCGAGCGTGTTCTCGGGATTCCTAACGCAACTGGCAGAACGTTTCCTTAACTATTCAGCCTGCAAATAAGCGACTGTTCTGGCGGTTTCCGTGTCTCTTCCGTCTCCCATCTTGGTGTTTGTCCTCTCTTCCCCATGAATTTGTTATGCACAATGATTCAGTAGCAACCATTGATTGATATCTTTAGCATTAGGCCTACTGGCGCTATGGAAGTTATCAGATCATTCTGATATTTACCGATTCTGTCTGGTTTCTCAAACATTTTCAGTTTCTTTTCAGTAGGCCTAACTCATCAGCCACCCTTTAAGGGGTCGTCCATTAGTTATGTCAACAAATTTTAGGTAGTTTTTGACCCCCTCCCCCCTTTGTCAACAACTGTCAAACATTGACGGACCCCTAAAAAATTATGTCAACAATCCCATAACCCCCTCCAAACAAAAACAAACACAATGGCTCAATACATGTAGAATTATTTTTTAAACATTTTTTACTGTCGCGAAATCGGGGTCTTCTTAGTTGCTCCTCTTTGTCGAGTGGTTCAAGCTCTACCAGGATGCCCGGACCGCACCCCAGATCTCGACAAAGGTTGTCCTCGGTCCGACTCTCGTGGTCTATCGAGAGGTTTGAATTGGTCACCAGCAACACACGCACACACGTAGAACACCGTTTTATTGTTCTTCACCAACAGACGATCGATAATGTCACATCTACAGGTATCGAGAGAACTCTTCAGCTGATTCCTCGTCCTATCGTCGAGCAGGCCCTCAAGCGACGGCGTCTCCGAAGACTGGTCCGCAGGTCGACGGCAGGTCCTCTTCAGACTCCACCGAGACTGCTAGGCCGATGCAAATAGCTCGAGGCCGAATCTCCAGGCGATCTTCTCCAGACTCCCCCGACGACTTCCCTCTGTCATGGCCAACCTCCGCCTTATATAGGCCGAATTCCCCATGAGATGTCACTTTGCCCTATAAGTCATCCCTTTTCTCATGAGATGCTGTTTGGAAATGGCACCCATGTATTATCTAGTGCATCCCTAACCCCGGCGATCCAAAACCGTCATCTCAAGGGTGCTAATTTGCCAATTAAGCCCATGCATTTCAGAAGACAAAATCCCCAAAACGACATCGGCCCGTATTGAACCAACGGCGCTTCATACGAAGTCAATTTAGCAGGTTACCTAGTGCAATTGCCATGGTGCGCGGGCCCAAATCGTCACCCTGCAGTTCTCTCGATGTCAATCAATAAACAGTGTAGAAATACAGATAATTACAACAGTGGCACCCCACACCTAGAGGTTCTCAACATTACACTAAAAAATGCAATCTCGAATTTAAAAATATATGAGTTTAGTTTATTGCCAGCTTTTTAGTAGTATTAAACATTAAGCACTTTATACATTGTTAGAGATACTTAATGTTTTCGCTACCATTTTGAAGGGTCTTTGTTGATTCATTGGAAAAAATTGTTGACGTCAAATTGTACCGAACCCCCCTTGTCAACAACTGTCAAACTTTTTCAAACCCCATCGGTTTAAAATATTACAGAATATCATCATCACTGGGGATTAGGCCATTAAAACTGCAATAATTTGCCATTCGACACTAAGTCTTCTAAGACTAAGGTTCTCGTACGACGATCTTACGCATTAACCCGATTTGTTTTTATTATGCGTAGGCTATGTTATTTAATTGATTTTATTACTGATCTTTCTTTTTACAATAACCTTACTCTCATATATCCATAGATGTATGTTTTATTGTATTGTATGATTTTTTTTGACATTTGTGATTTTTGTGATTAGTGATTTAATATCTGATGTTCCCGCAGTGCGTTTGCAGGCGGTTCAATAAAGCACGTACTTACTTACTTACTTACCCATATCTTTTAAAAATTGCAACACATGTCTGAAATTCTGTCGAGGTCGTGCTGTGCTTAAATACTCGCAAAAATTATTTCAATATAAAATCCTTATGGTTGTTTAGTGCATCGTTTACAAACTTCTGATTTCCAACTTTAAGACAGCATAAAGAAGGAATCTTGAACCTCCTATAATACATTATAAACTCCTTGGTCAAGAAATGAGCACAAATAATGATGACGTCACTATTATCAGCGACTTAGATTAGTCTAATAATTATTGGTAAGGTTTAAAATCTACTGTTTAAAAGTTAATTAATATTAATCGTCGATAATTAATAATTTTTTGCAATTTTCAATTGCTTCTCGTTTTCAGTAGAAACGTTCTTTTATAATAATCGTCAGTGTAAAGTCTCACAACTACCGAACCGCAAGTAGGCTAATAGTGTGGCGCTTTCATATCCGTCGTTCGTTTAGTTCACCGATATGTAGGCCTAGGCTGCTTAAGGGTAAGCAAAAAATAAATATTCATAAATATCTGTTTTATATTTGAAAAATTTCAACGCATTTTTACATCCTTGATAATTTTATATTCCTATGAAGCGCGTAACTCTACCGCACAGAGTGTTGGACCGTTGGTGGCAAATATTCTCGTCCCCTTCCCTCTGCCCTTCCCATCTCCCTCTCCATTACGTCCCCTTCCCTTTAATGCTTTATTCGCCACTTTGCAGTCGACAACAGATAACAAAGTACATGTTTACATTCTGTTTGACAACTGTTAATCTGCGCATAGACGAAACTGAGACCACCACAATAGAACTAGCAGTTCCTTTAGAATCATTGGTATGCAACGAAACTTACTTCAACTAAAATAACGATAGGCGAAAGTGGTGGCGACTGTCACCGCCATTTTGAAAGTGATGATGACCGGACTCTACCGTTACAATAGAATGTTGCGCCTATGATGGCTATAAATGGCTTTGAATTTGGAAAGTATTTTGAATTTTTCATTTCATTTGGTTTTCTACCTGAAATTGTGACTTCTTCCGTGGTTCTTCAGTTCCATACATTTTAGATTTCGTAATCAATAGGGCTAGGCTATACTCTTAATGACTTGACTTGCGTTCTACCGCAGCTTATTCTTCCTGCTTTGACTACAAGATTCAAGACGGTTGACATCTGTTCTTGAAACAAATGGACCATCATTGCCATACTGGATAATAGATTGTATGTGTGTTGGGGCTAATGAAATCGAGAAAATTCACGGCACATTGCTTTTCAACATGCCTTAAAGATATATAGGCCTAGGTAAGTATTTGACACAATGACCAAATAGACCTAATTTATAATTACAATTACCAAATAATTCTTACAACATAGAATAAAGGTAGTTTAAATCGAGTGCTAGCATACTAGATGCATGACATATGTAATTTATTCAACAAGATATACAACACTTGAAACCCTGTTCCTGTTATTGAAGACAATGAATCTGGAAGCGCAATTTTATGGACTCGAGATCAATTGAGCGAAAACAAAAATCGAGACACTCATACTCTGATTTAGTTGTCCCCATCTGCCTCATCAATCCTGTCTAGCAGTGCCAGCAGTGCAAGATGGAAGTCTTAGCGTTATGGCGTTTAAGGATATGGCCTTAAATATGTGGGCTTGGGAATTTTGGGATATCGTCAATATCTTTTGGAAACTTTAAATTTCTCCATCATGCATCTTCTTGTGGTTTAATTTCGCTTCATCCACGCAGAAAGACGGTATCCTACTAAACTTAAGTGGCAGCAATGAATCAAGCTGCACGATGATTTTTACGCGTTTTGATTCAGGTAATGACCAGCAAGTAGCATACCAACGAATTAAACATAGGCCTACTGTTCAAGGACTATTTTAGATAGTGGAATACGGACTGAATATTGATGTTCAATGTGTTTGTTGCAAATTGATATTGTGTCTTAGGCGATCAAGCTGGCGGAATTCTGATTCTGTCTCCCATAATAATGTGTCTTTTATATTGCGACTACGATGCTGTACTGTTTTAGATTTCTACTGGCTGCTTAGTGAGCTAAATACTGAAAAGGCAAACAACTGGCAAGGTTGAAGAATAATTTCAGTCCATAAAACTTAAAAGAAGTACATAGTTTTAAACTCTGGCTTTGTGCAAAAATCATAACTGAAGCACAACACTCAGACAATTCATAATAATTAATGATGTCGAAAAGCATTTCTACCAAGCATTCATCAGCATATTCCATCGGAAATGCAACACAAGAAGAGATAGAAAGTTCCCAACTATGTCAGAAATCATTTGTGCTGGATAATCATACGAAGGAAAACAAGGAAAGCCATTCCAAATCAAAGACACGCGAATGTGAGCTTTGCGAAAAGATATTTAGGCGCACCTGTGACCTACAGAGGCACATGAGAATCCATACTGGAGAAAAAGCATACCTTTGTTTGGTATGTAAGAAAACATTCGCATACTCTTCGAGTCTGCAAACACACACTAGAACCCATACTGGAGAGAAACCGTTTCAGTGCGAAGTATGTAAGCAAATATTCGCTCATTCTCATAGTCTACAGGATCATGTTAGAATTCATACTGGAGAGAAATCTTACCAATGCCAAGTATGTAAAAAACGTTTTTCCAAATGTTCAAATCTAAAAATTCATTCAAGAATTCATACTGGAGAGAAATCTTACATTTGTCAAATATGTCAAAAACGTTTTTCCCAATCTTCAAATCTATCAATTCATGCAAGAATTCATACCACAGAGAAACCGTACAAATGTCAATTATGTGAGTTTAAATCGAAGTATGAACGTTGTCTAAAGAATCATATGAGAAAGCATACTGGAGAGAAACCATATCTTTGCCTGGTAAGCTTATGTCAAAAAACATTCTCATCTTATTCAAGTATGAAAAATCATGAAAAAACCCACTTCTGAAGAGAAACGATTTCTGTGTATTCTTTGTAAAAAAACATTTTGCCACATCTTCATTGTTACAAAGTCATGTTAGAATCCATACTGGAGAGAGACCATACCAATGTCAGATATGTAAAAAGAGTTATTCCAAATCTTCTCATCTGCGAGACCATGTTCGAACCCATACTGGAGAAAAACCATACCATTGCCAGACATGTCAAAAACGGTTTATCCAATCTTCTCATCTCAAAAGTCATGCAAGAATTCATACTGGAGAGAAACCATACCACTGCCAGTTATGTGAGTTTAAAACTAATAATAAAAGTAATCTAAATATGCACACGAGAACACATACTGGAGAGAAACCATACCTTTGCCAGATATGTCAGAAAACGTTCTCATTCGCTTCAGGTCTGAGACGTCATGAAAAAACCCACCTCTTGTCTATCTGATGTCTGTGGAACAGTTTTCAACATTCACAGTCTGCAAAATTATGTTGGAAACTTTACTTCAGAACAACCATTCAAATTTCAGCTTTACCATAGATAAACCTCACGCGATTATTTAAAGTATTTCAGGCTGTATATTCATGCACTTCGTCAGTAGTACATGAATGGAGAGAAATACACGAAAGAATCCTATATTGGTAGAAACCATTCTGTGTCAGGTTTGTAAAGAAACTTTACCTCGCGCGATTGTTTAAAGTATTTCCTACTCATGCACTTCGTCAGAAATATATGAATGAACCCTAAATGGAGACAAACCATACTGTTTCAGATTTGCAAAACACATTTTCGCGATCTTCGAGTCTACGAAGAAACAAAAGTCTAAACCAGAATATTACTTGAAATATTTGAAGTTGTTGACGTTCACCAACAAAAGTTGGTGAACAAAGAATAAAAATGGAAGTGTTGACCACTCAATCTATGATGATATGCATGGGCGAATTCATGCATATTAGTTTTGAGTTGAAAGTAAGAGCTTTAGTACAGTACAGTACAACTGAATACTCCTGTAGGACTGGACACATTCAAGGATCATGCCTTTGATTTGCGTTTTTGTGACACTTTTTGTTCAATTTAGGTAGGCCTGTAATTGTTATGTCTAGTAATAAGCATTTTAACTCTATCGAACCGTTTTTTGTTATTGCACTGCTTGTATAAGTTCTTCACACAATCTAATGTAGGCCTGTAGTTGTTCGTATTTTCACTAAGTTCAAGTTTTACATAGACATAGGCTACTCTCACGCTGTTACTGTTCTGTAAATGCAATCACAAAGTAATTTAATTTCACACATAGTCAGTGCTGAGGGTAACGATGCTGTTAAGGTTGAAATGTTTTAACAAATAAAGTTGGTTCGATCTGTGCTGTGGAGGTTTTAATGCATTGGCTAATAAAGTTTTTGATCTTTGTCACAGTTAACCAGTAACGACTCTGAAATATTTAATCTATGAATAGCAGAAGATGGAAAGCCTACGCCGTAAATTACCACAGTGAACAGTTCTAATAATTATTTGTCACCCTATAAATGACTCCTGTATGATTTATTTTCTTTTTGACAGCTTAAAGAGAAATATTGTATTTTGTTGGAGCAACCAATAACAACCCCAGTTCCTTATCCCGCAGATCTAAAGTTAATGAGTTTAAATAGTGCAAAATTATAACAGTGTTATTATTAGAATTTGTATTATTATTATTATTATTATTATTATTATTATTATTATTATTATTATTATTATTATTATTATTACTATTACCTGAACTACCTGCGCCACTCAGACGATGAAGTACGGATCGCGGTCGGGTTCAGGGTAGGCACGACACTTTGAGTGCCACTACCGTCGAGAAAAATCCCATTTGTACCACTAACTGTCGAGAAAAAATCGACGCAAATGATTTCTTACAAAACTGGCACATGTATGGTTTCTCACCTCAAAACGTGTGTAAATGAACCCCATACAGCTACCTAAAAGGTCAAATTTTTATTCCATACGGAAAAAGTTTGAGATGAAAAAAACCTAGGGGGGGGTGGCAACCACCCCCCCTCTTGGTAGCCCGATATTTAAGGTAGAAAAACCAGCCTATATTAACCTGGCAACCGGACTCAGATTTTCACTTGTATATTATTTCTCAAATTCGAACAAATGCCTAAAATCCTGACAAAGTAGTGATGTGTCACGTGTGTTAAATGTTTTTTTAATCTAAAATCCATAGTTTAGTGCAATGTAAACTTCTGATACCCAAGTGTAAAACGGCAGTAAGAATGAATTTTACACTTCTTATAGTACTATATAAACTCCTTGCTTACTTAATGAGCACAAAGAATGATGACGTCAGTTATCAGTGACAGTCTTCGAGGTAACGCAGCTAACGCTACATATCTACTGTTTCAAAATTAATTCATGTTAGTCGTCGATTATCAATCACTATATGAAATTTCCATTTGATTTTCTCTTTCGGTAGAATGACCCCTTTAAGTTATTATTATCAGTGTAAAGTCTCACAACTAACGGACCGCAATTAGCCAATTTTGAGGCGTTTGTATACGTCGTTCGTTTAGTTCGTCGATATATATACTGCTTAAGGGTAATCTCCCTAAATAAATTATCTTCTCCATATCAAAATTTTCAACGCATTCTACAACCGTAGTATATCGCTATCAAGGGCGTAAGTATCCAAACCTCGGCGCGTATGTTTCCATTCTTAGTCGGTATCTTGCAATTTGTTAAGACATTAATTTTATGAAAGAGTCCTTACTTATTTACTGAAAAGGGACTTCTGCTGCCAAGTCATAAGGAATGGTCTCCATTCTTTTTTCCTTTTCATGTTGTGCTACAGGGGTGTGCCATGCCTTATTTTTATTATTAATTTAACGCGTTTTAATTCAGGCAGTGATCAGCAAGTAGCATACCAACGAGTTAACCCTCATACTACCGAGGTTTTTTTTTGTAACACTGGCTACCAAGGGTGGGTGATAACCACCCCCCTGGATTTCGCCTTTGGTTTCACATGTCATATCTTGTACTATAGCAATGGATTCAGCATTCATTTCTGAACAGAATGGTATATTTAGTTATACATTATGTGAATGCATCTCGAAATTACATAACGTAACAACGGAACCCCAATAATTAGCGATATTTTATATTATTGCGTACATTTTGTACCTTTTGGATAAACAGATATAAGATTAGCCTATGTGTGTTTTTAAACTGATCTATGTATCCAAGAACATTTTAAACATAATTTGTAACAATAGCCTACAAACTAGTCCATAGTCTGTTTAGACTTTACGTTATTTTTCACGGCAGTCAAATATGTCAGTGGTCCTTGCATTTTTTGCAAGTTACTCCCGTTGTTTTGTGGGAATGCTTCCTGTAAACTGGCTTCTCACTTCATCTTCACTCTTCAGTATCTGTTTCAGCTAATATAAGTTCTAAATCTGTAGCTGTCGACAAACGTTTATGTAGAAATATCGGTTTACGTTGTGATGTTGCATCAGCCAGACAGATAACGCGTATTATAATTTATTTAGGTCACTTCCACTTTTCAAAAGACAAAAAAGTCAGCGAGCAAATGTAGCCCTACATTCCCTCTACAGAATGAGATATTTGTTTCTCTTCCAGAAAGAAAAATTAATACGCTAATAGTCGAGAAACCAAGGTGGCATCCACCCCTTCCTGGTACCTCAGATATATCGGGTATAACGTTTGAACGGCGTGAGATACCACCATGATGTTACCTCAAAATGTGCGCAAATGAACCTGCTACAGCTACCTAAAATGAAAAAAATTATATTCCATAATTATGAGAAAAATATTTATGCATAAAAATCTAGGAGGGGGTGGCATACACCCCCACTCCTTCGTAGCCCGAGGGTTAAGGGTGATCTCCCTGAATATCCGATCTGTACAAATAAATTGTTTATGCATTTTACAACCGTAATAGCGTATATCGCTGTCAGCGGAGTAAGCATCTAAACCTCGGCGCGTTTGTTTCCATTCTCAGTCGGTATCTGGCTATTTGGTTAGACATTTTATGAAAGAGACTTCTACTGCCAATTCATACGGATAGGTCTCCGGGTAAGGTTCGTAATAAAATAATATCGCTATCAGAGACATGTCGTTTATTTACAAAGTTCTACAAGGTTTTGACGGGTTGTGAAACGAAGAAAAGGTAGTAAAATTAACTAAATCCTGTATGGTTCGTTTGAAATATCGCCTAACTGTAATTTTCACATGTTGAAGTACATGCGCATTTGTTTGAATACAGTGTGTTTGTTGTAATTGTCTTTTCAATTTGATATTGCGTCTTAGGTGATCGTGCTGGCGGAATTCTGATTCTGTCTCCCATAATTGTATGTTTTTTATATTACGACTATGATGCCTTTTATTTTTTAGGTTAATAATATGAATAAATAAATGCAAGATAAAAGCAAATGAACTATTTTAAATTCTACTGAATACTTAGAGAACTTCAAAATGAAAAAGGCAAACAACTGGCGGGCTTGGACAATAATATCAGTCCACAGAAACTTACAAGAGCTTTAGTGTTTTCTACTCTAGCTATGTGTAAAAATCATATCTGAAGCACAAACTCTGTTACTCCATAATCATGATGTCGAAAAGCATTTCTTTCAAAAATTCATTAGGATATTCCATCGTAAATGCAACAAAAGGAAAGATAGAAAGTTCCCAGCTGCAGAACCATATTAGAATCTATCCTGAAGTGAAATCTTACCAATGCGAAATATGTCAGAAACGCTTTTCTCAGTGTTCCAATCTTACATGTCATAAAAGAATCCATACTGGAGAGATGCATTACCAATGTCAAATATGCCAGAAACGTTTTTCTCAGTCTTCCAATCTAACAACTCATACACGAATTCATACTGGAGAGAAACCTTACCAATGCCAAATATGTGAAAAACGTTTTTCTCAGCATTCCTGTCTATCATATCATTGAAGAATCCATACTGGAGAAAAACCTTACAAATGCCAAAAATGTCGAAAACGTTTTTCCCAATCTTCAAATCTAACACGTCATGCAAGAATTCATACCGGAGTTAAACCGTTCAAATGCCAGTTATGTGAGTTTAAAACAAAGACTGAATTTTATCTAAAGATTCATGTGAGAAAGCATTCAGGAGATAAGCCACACCTTTGCAGGGTATGTCAGAAACATTCTCAAACAATTCAGGTCGTAAAAGTCATGAGAAAACCCACTCTGAAGAGAAACAATTTCTGTGTATTCTTTGTAGGCCTAATAAAACATTTTCCGCTGCTTCAGCGCTTCAAAGTCATGCTAGAATCCATACTGGAGAGAGACCATACCAATGTCAGATATGTAAGAAGAGTTATTCCCATGCTTCTCACCTACAAGATCATGTTCGAATCCATACGGGCGACAAACCATACCAATGCCAGAAATGTCAGAAACGGTTTATCCGATCGTGTTATCTGAAAGGTCATGCAAGAATGCATACTGGAGAGAAACCATACCACTGTCAATTATGTGAGTTTAAAACTAATAATAAAAGTCATCTAAACAGGCACACGAGAACACATACTGGACAGAAACCATACCTTTGCCAGAAATGTCAGAAAACGTTCTCACGCGCATCAAGTTTAAGTCGTCATGATAAAATTCACTCCTTGTCTAACTGAAGTATGTAAAATCACTTTCCAAAGTTCACAGTCTGCAAAATTATTTTGGAATCCATTCTTGAGAAAAGCCATACAAATTCCAGTTCTATCAGAGAGAATTCTCACCCGATTATTTCAGGAAGCATACGTCAGGAAACATGTTTATACACTTGTTGGAAATGCATGAACGAACCCTTAATCAGGTTTGTAAAAACAATTCGTGACTTCAAGTCTACGAAGAAACAAATATCGAAACCAGAAATTACATGAAATATTTGACGTTTTGACGTTGGTGAACAAAGAATAAAATGGAAGTGTAGACTGTGGAGCAACTCAATCTATGATGATAATTATGCACGAACGAATTAGTGCATATCAGTTTTGTGTTCGATGTAAGAGCTGCAGGACTGGACATATTCAAGGATACTGCTTTTGTTTTTCGTTTTTGTGACACTTTTAGTTCCATTTAGGTAGTTCTAATATTCATATGTCTAGCTATAAGCGACTTAACTCCATCGAACAGTTTTTTATTGCTCTGTTTGTTTACGTCACATGATCTACTGTTTTAACCAGTAACGACTCTTAGAAATGTAGCATCCTTGTTCAGCTGATATATATTTATATACATATACATATATCAACTCTTGAAAGAATTTATTATAGGCCTATTTGGGTTTAATTTATATTGTGCTTCATTTTCATATAATTATTATAGCAAGGGTTCTACATTCGTATGCGTTTGATAATTCAGCTAAGACACTGCGAGTGTGAACAATGAACTAGCCTAAGCACCCATGTAGAAGAGACCGGGGCATAATGGGATACCGGGGTATAACGGGAAACTTGAATATTATCCGTCTTACTCACTTTTAACTGCTGAAGACGTTATCAATCGGAAGTAAAACATCTTTTAAGGTGAAGGGCAAAGGCAATTGCGATATCGACGAGTCTTGCTAATTTTATGACCAAAACAAGATTTTCAGGGTGTCCGAAGTAAGATACGTTGATAATTCAAGGCTTTTCTAGAAAAAGTGGAGCTGTATTAAATTTAGCTTATACGTTGAATATGTAGCATAATATGTAAAGTGACATATCCCCATAAGAAATTTTGTGCAAGTTCAGTATATTTTTTCAATATGGCGGGCTTACTATATTGGCCATTTGGGGCTAAATGGGATACAGATATCCCATTTTGCCCCATGTTGTGATTCGACAGCTGCTTATTTTTGTGAGGCCCTATTTTGCAATAAAAATGTGTTAACTATTAATGCTTAGAAGAGTGACTCATATAGCCTAATAGGCCAAGTGATAGTTTCCCAAATTTCAGACGATTTGGATATGGAAAAGAAAGAAAGACAGTTACTTCGTTCAGACAAAAATCGAAATGAAGTGCTCAGCTATGGCAGGAGCCATTGATGAAGTACAAAGTGGAAGACTTGGGTAGTTCGCAGCAAGTAGAGAAGCACCCTCCTGGTCAACTTCAACTGAGCCATCGGCCAATGAAGTCGATGCCCCAATTAAAATGGCCCCCTATGGTCCCAAAAAAAGGGTTAAACAAAAATTAAAAAATTGGTTTTAAAAATTAAAGAAAAATTTGGAGGCTTTACAATTAAACTGGCCTAAAAAAAATTTTCCCCTTTTAACAACGGGCATTAGGAAAATTTTTTATATTTTTTTTCTTCCTTTTTGTGGAATTAAAAAGGTTTGGGTTTAAAAAGTTTGGAAAAAGCAAATTAATTTGTCGGGGATGTTTTTTTTTGGTTATTCCCCCTTTTTTGTGTACATATCTGGGGCATAATGGAAAAGAAAACCCTTTTGGGAAAAATTTTTATAACTAAGGGGTAAATTTTCATGCTTTTTAATTAAACAAATTTTGCCGGTCTCCTACTATGAAAATAATTTTTTTTAATTTTAAATTTAAAAAGTTAATATATTTTTTACATGATAATTTTTAAATTTTAAAAATATATTTAAAGTATAATTTTCCAAAAAAGGCTATATTTGTAACCGGATTACAATGTGTTGGAGAACGAAGTGATTTACGACCAGTAATGAAAACACTAAAACGCTGTCAAAAGTAGGCATAGACTTGAACACAATGGACCAAGCAGCTGCGCATCGGCATAAGGATCTTAATACTCAACGCGTATTTAGATATTTGACCATACTGCAGTATCCTACCAGTTGATTGAGATGCAAAGTTTAACACAGCTGAAGTAATCGTATTTCAGCGATTTGAAAATCTAGATCATTTACGAAATACTATGAAAATATCCAGAAACTGAGATATACCACAGCTGTCTTCGTAAAGTAAGTAAGAAAAGGTATTTCCTTTATTGAGAAGCACAAACAAACCCGCATTGGCACTGTACATAGAAAAGTTTAAAACCATTCAAACAAATAAACAAAAAAAAAAATTTAAACAAAAAAATTGAATGAGGGCTTTTTTTTACGGGGGGAAGAAGCTAGTCATGGGGAAAATGGGGGGGTTTTTAAATAGTCAGATCTGGGGAAAAAATTTTGTTTTTTTTAATAGCACCCGGGGCAAGGAAGCATTTCTGGGTTGCCAAACATGGGAAGCTCAAGGGCCGTGGCCGCGGGGAAGTAGCGCGATTTTTGATCGGCGGTAACTTTATGCAATACAGGGAAAAGGGGATTGTGCAGAATAAAAGGAAAAGAGTCTAGTATCCGTTGCAGAGAGCCCCCAAAATGGGGGGAAGATGGGGAAAACCCCTGGCGTACCCAACCCCCGGAAACCCCCGGCCCCCCCGTTCCTGCATTCCCCGAAAAGGGCCCCACCACACAGGCGAAAACCCCCGCATCAACCAACCGTAGTGGCACGAATTTACATCAAAAAAACCATCCCCAGAGAGCCCATGTGACCTCAGGATCCGAAGTGCAAAAAAGGACGCCTTGTTTTTTATGGTCAAACGTTGAACCCTGGGGGCACCAAAGTTTTTTTGTGACATGGACTACCAAAGGGGGGTGGTTACCACCCCCTGGTTTTCCTGTTTGGTTTAAATATCATAACCTTGTAATAAAAGGTTTTCCAGCATTCATTTCTGAAAGAATGGTATATTTGGTTTTGCATTAATGTGGAAGCACCTCGAAAACCCCTTTTAACAACGGAACCCTTTAATTAAAAATATTGTATATTATTGCGTACTTTTTATTTTTGGATTTAAAATTTTTTGTTTTTAAACACTAATTTTAAAAATACACACAATCATCCCTACACAAAGTTTATAAAATAAATTCATCCATACATATATATCCATACATAATATTTTTGGTAAGCTGTATTTAACCATTTTTTACCAATTACGCGTATTATTATTTTTTTTGATTACTTCCCGTTAAAAGCAAATAAAAAACCCTCTAAAGAATGGGGATTTTTTTGTTTCTCTTATAGGGAAAAACAAAAATCCCCCACAGACAAAAAAAGTCCTTCCATTCAGCCATTTTTCACCCAATTACGCGTATTATTATTTATTTTGAGCACTTCCGGTTGTCTCCCGGTCAACTCGGCCATAGAAAGTAGCCCCCATTCCCTCCTAGAAATTGGGAAAATTTTTGTCGCTTAATATTTTAAAAGACGGAGAAATATAGTCGAAAAAAGGGGGTGGTTATCCACCCCCCTGGGCCCCCGGGGATATTGGGTTAACTTTTGAACGGTGTGAATATCATCTCCATTTTACCTCAAAAAAGTGTTTTTAAAAAGAACCCCCCACAGCTACCTTAAAAAGGGCAAATTTTTATTCCAAAACGGAAAAAATTTTGGTGGAAAAACCAAACCGTAACCGAGGGGTTTAAAGTGACTGGGGGAACCCCAAAATTTTTGTAAAACCCCCAACGCCCAGAATATTGGGGTTTTTCACCTTTCCCATACCTTTTGGGAGGGGGTACCAATGGGCCCCCCCGGGGGGCGTGAAATTATCTCACAGGAAGCTTTAGTTAAGCTTTGAGGTTGCAACCCGTGCCCAAACACTAATATGTCAAGCTCAATCTCAGTTGTGGGGATACCCTTTATCGGGGGCAGCGAGATAGCAAACATCTGCATATTTTAAAAAGGCGATTGCATTTTTTTGGTTTTTTAAATCAGAGATTGCAACACGAAATCCATGGGGCCCAAACCTGAATTAATACCTTAATTGTTTCAAGAGAAGATATTTTAACCCTTAAACCTAATTTTTTTTCTTTGATTCCAAAAGTTAAAACCCAAATTTAAAAAAGGGGATCATTGGGTCCCCCCCCCTTTTTCAAAAGGGCCCTGCAATTTTTTCAGTGGCCTTATGGATGCCCTACTTTGATTGGGAAAAAACCGGACTCTGAGTAGGTCTCTTTAAGAAGGGCTATATAAATTCCCGGGGAATTAATGTCCCTCCCAAAGGGTTTTGCTACGGCCCAATTTTTGGTGCTTTTTCCTGTGTGGCCCATCAGCTTGAAATTTTTCCCCCGTCTCTTTGCCTTGAGTTACTTAGCCCTCGCAAGTAGTAATCAATAAGCTTGTTGAAGCCTAATTCCTTTATGCTGGTATAAGCCTAATTCCAGTTTGCTGGTAGAAGCCTAATTCCATATTGCTGGTAGAAGCCTAATCTAGTCCAAGTACAGGTCAAAGGTCAAACGACCACACTGCCTAAAAACACACGGCCATTAAAGGTGGGCAAAGGTAATTTCATCACTCCCTCTCTTCATAGGGCCACTCCCACACACAAAAACCCCCACACACACACACACACATTGAAAATTTATTATTTGCAAGTTCACTATTCTATTTGGGTCTTTCACACTTAGGCACGCTGCCAATTTTTATACGCACAGGCGCACAATTCTTTCAAGCAATACAATCTTTTTTACTCACTAGCATTCATCTACCAACCCATACGCAACTCCCATCTTTGCTCATGCATTGAAGGTGGCCATTTTTGTAACATATCTTAGTACAATCTAGCTGCTAATACTTTACACGTTTATACATGCAACCACTGACAGTACAAGCCACTGAATTATAGAAATTAGCGTTAACTAGGGTTTGACCTCTACAAGTCTTTACTCTTTTGCCAATGAATTTGGTATATGTCCTTTTACACTTAGCGTGGAAGCCAAGGCAGCCAGTGTTTGCGCTTGCACGCCATTACAGCTCTTGCCATGCCATTTTCGCTTTGAATATTTAGT
This sequence comes from Aporrectodea caliginosa, assembly GCA_020284085.1. NCBI lineage: Eukaryota > Metazoa > Annelida > Clitellata > Crassiclitellata > Lumbricidae > Aporrectodea > Aporrectodea caliginosa. The sequence goes on from JACEVL010000369.1 coordinate 281,515, forward strand.
ACGTGCACACTTTTGAGGCAGAACCTCGTTTTACAATTAGGCAGCCATTCTTTGGGCTCGCCTTGTTTTTCAAGGCTGACTAAGACCAATTTATTATTCAATAGGCACAAATTGCAATGTTTTGTGCGCTTGCATTGAATTAGAGCTACAACCTTTTACTCTTAGACAGCAAGGCATTCGTTGGGCTTGCCTTGTTTTACAAGGATGACCAACGCCCATTGAATATTCTTTATCCTTAGGCCCTTTTAACCCCTTTGCCAAAAAATTTCATTTCCCTTAAAAACTTTTTTAATTTAGCCCTATTTGGTCCTTTTTTTTAAACCAAAATTTTTAGCCCACCTTAAAAACCCAAAACTTTTTTGTTTTGCCACATTTGCAAA